>JALIZF010001751.1:0-325000 GCA_029948255.1 Telmatactis stephensoni | reverse complement strand
TTATATTGTATTTTCCCGCAATTCAGTTTCATTTCTGCCATGGGATTTAATAAAGTTATTATTATGATAATGGAAGAGTGCGAAAAGCGGAATAGACGCAAAAGCAAGAACAAAGATCCCCTGCATGTCACCATTCTATGAGCAGTTCAAAGATTGGTTGTTCTACGCAAGAACAAGATTCACAACAGGACAAGGACACTTGAAAGAACAATTGAATGAACACTTGAATTGAACACTTGAACACTTAGTTTAATAATAAGGATAATTTAATTAGTATCAATTTCATTAAGATACAATTGCCATGATTAGGGACTAGTTTTCTGAGGATGGAAAGTGTATCGACCTGCACGTAGGAATTTTGTCATTGTATCGACACGCATAGGAATTTCTTAGTGTATCAACTGACACGTAGGAATATTCTTCAGTTAGTTGCAGTCCTCGATTCAAATAGGACCTTCGGGTAGATTTTCTTGTTTATATTGGTTTTCCTTTATTATTATTTATTATTTAAACTTTCATTATAGATTTCGAACATCATCATCCATTCATTATCGTTTGGAACCGAAGAAAAACTTTAACTAATTCATTATTCAATCATTAAAAAATGATTTGGATCACGAAAACCAAGATCTTCCAGTGGTAACGGGTTGGGATCATAGAACCCTTTCTAAAGAAGATCATGATCAAAATGTGTTTCCTGACTGGGCCTCCCATCATATATTACCCAACGTGTTGGACTTCTCCCACGCTTGTGTTGGGCTGCACAGGAGCTGAAGCGCACGTCTGTCTCCCAATCGGGGGAGACAAAATTAGTAGCTAGCTTCTTCCTTTTGGCCGAGTTCTAAGATTAACCAATGGAAAGAAAAAGAAAAGAAGAACCCAGGCTTAGAATCATCGTGTTGGAACGGGTTGAGCTAACTGAACTTATTGATTCATTTTTGTTTGTTTGTTTTTAGCCAACCCTACCCTTTACTTAAGGGAGGCCCAGTCAGGAAACGGCAAACCTCACCTCCGCAATGGATGGTACACGAGACAAACAATGAGACGAGTGTCCGTGCGGAAAGCTGTTCCTAACCATGCATTGAGAAACTATACCTTAAAGGGATTGTCCAAAAGGGAAATAAAATACCTTTGAATGAGACCAGAACCCTAATACGAAAGAGAGAGAGAGAGAAAATTCAATAGAACTGGATAAACGGAAACGGATAAAAGTAAATCGAATAACTAGGATCTCGTAATCATCCCTGCCCCTCTCCTTTCTGTATATTCACTTTATTATTCATGGGGAAGGGGGTATGAAAATGTATGACCTTTCGACGAGTTTTATCAACAACAAAGAATTGTGGTCAAAAACAATACATGCTCGAACAAATTTTAGTAAGCCTGTTACACACATTTCTTTACACTCTGTTAACAATAAGTCGTGATCGCGGTTTATTCTTTACGAGGTCTTATCAAACTCATTAATAATTCATAAGATTGTAAGCCAATGATATGCTATTATACGACCACGTGACGACATTTTTAGTAGTAGAGAAAAGCGCAACATTCTAAAAGTCGGGGGCGGCATTGAATATTTTCAGGGGAGTGCGGGGCTGATAAAGCATTAATGAATAAAACATTAGTCCTTTATCAATTTACGATAAAGGACTAATATTTTATTCATTAATGCTTTATCAAGATCAAATGCAATACGACAAAGCAACATATAGTCTTTAATTTTCAAGTTTTACCTTTAAGCTAGATAAATACATCTGTGTTATTACTTAACTGTTCAATCATTTTGAATTAGTAAACGTTACATTGGTGAAAGTGCAGTTACTAAACACTAATTTAGGTGGACTAGCTGTACAAGCTTCACTAACTTTTGGTGTAGGCCGAGTTACACTGGTAGTGGCACTCTCGTAATCTATGCCTGCTAATATTTCATCTGCCACATCTTCATTAAACATCAAATCATCATCAGATAAATTAATGCTGCATAATGTTTCATCAGAAATTACATTATCAAAAAAATTATCCTCTAAGGTATCAAACAGATTGAACTCAAATGAAGGGCAATTTGTACTATCGTTAGCCTCGGAATTACAAGGACCTAAAATTGAACTCGCTTGCTTTAACTGTTGATTTGAGACTCTTTCATATTTGAAAAGTGAATCTGATTTGTGACCCGTTCGATCTCTAATAAGCTTCTCTTCAATACCACTTTGAAAAAGCCTAGTTGCAGTGGTTATCCTTAATGAATGTGCTGTCTTCCTTGCCAGGCCGGCCTTAGCACAAAGCTCATCTGGTAGAATACCATTTAACTTATTTTCACCTAGAGGTCTTTGCTCAAATTCAAACTTACTGAAATCGCGATTTGGATAGAAATAGAAAGCCTTATCCTGTACTACTGAATCAAAAATTTTGATTTTTTCAAGATACAACTTATACAATTGTACTAAGCACCTGGGATGCTCTTTACCTGAATCGTGGCAAAAATGAGTGGATACTCTTGGTGTATTTTTTAGATCTTTGAGGCCACCGTGAAACGTTTTGCTAAAACTTTCGTCAAAAGTAATCATGTTATCAGTAATCCTGAAATTAGCTATTCGCAAATTGCGATGGTCTTTCGCCCTTAGACCAAATAATTTTCCATTATAGAAATAAATAGTGTGCAATAAACTAGTAGCAGAATTACCCCCTAACAGTCCTTTAGACCAAAGTATCTCCTCTTCTTCTGCTGTAACTGGTTCTCGTTGTGGTTTTGTGTTCTTAAGGCCAAATCCTTTTTTTGTGGACTCTTTCATTTCGGCGTCCATGACTTTTCTTAGCAAGGAAAATCTCGAATAAGAAGGTAAAGTCTTTATATAAAGCTTACGGTATGATTTACTCATATTGTTTTAATTTAACATTGAAAACTTACCTTTTATCACTCTTATCCATGAAGTTGTAGTCGTTCTTGTCTTCCAGGTATCGGTTTATACCACACACAATGCTGTTTAATGTCTTCGGTGGATACAGGTCGCCGTCTTTTTTGGCAACTTCTTGCACAAATTTAATCATCCAGAAATTTAATGACTGCGCTCCCATTTCCTCCAGATTTGTGTCGCAATCTTGCAGAGTTTTAATGTCGCCAAAATTGAAACTAGTTTCTTCAAACTCTGCCTTTTTATTATTCCGGGCCTTTTGCCAGTCGCAAAACAGAGTTACTGCCCATTTTGTTACATATTTTGTGTTCTTTGGGACACTTGAGCCTACACAATTGGCCTCTTCTTCTTTAGACTTAGGTTTCCTGAAACGCCTCATTTTCCTTCGTTTATACCAGCGTTATTCTCGGGAACAGCTTATTGCTCTCAGTCGATAAACTGAACTAACTTTTCGCATCATCGTGAATAGTAATAAGTTTGAATTCCCTGGATAGTTATATTTTGAAATGGTTTTCAGCTTTAAACAGTTCCCACAGGCAATTAAATATCTGAAACATTGTTTCACTATTATTCGATAACAAGATACTTATAATTAAACCCAGTTTTCTGCAAAAGTGTACAGTTACTTTACTTCAAACGAGAAAACCTCTCAGAAATATCTTTTTTATAAGATATTTTACATATGAATTATACTAGGAGTTTGATAAGTTGTATAAAGAACTCAAGAGCGTGTTTTATCGGCGCTAATGTCTACTTTATCAGCCGATAAAACACGCTCTTTCGTTCTTTATACATTACTTTTAGACTCCCTACGCTCCGTACCCCTTTCTTCGTCTTTTATCCTTTGAAAGCATCTTGCAATTGCTCGAGTATGATCCATCCTATCACAATAGAAGCACCTAACTGGCCTCCTCACCATCGACCTTGGCATGCGTACGGAGCCCATACAAGGGCTGTCTGGATTATTCTCGTCAACGCCCTTCAATTCTCTGTCCAGCTTCAAGCTTTTGTCTACTTTGGTGTCTACATGATGTTCAGTACCTTCTCTTGTCCCTTATCTCCAATGAGTGCAGCCAAGTACTTCTTAAATTGCTCGGGGGAGAGGACAACCTGGTTTTTAAAGCGTTGTAGACTGCCTTACAATGCGTGGCATTTTTGTGACCTTCCCATGTCGCTGTGGACTTCAGCTCGATGAGTAAGTCAAAGACGCTAGACAGCGGTTTATCTCTGCAATGACTGGATCTGCCGGCTGTAAGCATAAGGGACCAAACGCAAAACAATGCTCTCAACTAATACTTCTAAACACAAGCTCTATCCTGAATCTAATTTCCTCTCTATAGATCAGCCCTAAGCCACAGAGGAAACTCGGACTTCATAACTAATTGTCCTTTCTAAGCCCTGTCCGAAGTCAAGAATGAACTCTGTACAATATCTGTAACCAAATAACTAACCACCCCTTAACTCGACCTTACGCCAACGATATGAAAAAACCTGTACTCGATACCTACAAAACCTCTCGAAACACGGCCCGAAGCCAAGAGGACAGTTTACAACCCTCTACAATATTGATCGCAAAGACACTAGGTTTCCCCTCTGTAAATCGGCCCTAAGCCACAGAAGAAACCCGTGCTCGATAGCTAATAGCCCTCTCTAAACACGACCCAAAGCCAAGAGGACAGTTTACAACTCTCTACAATATCGATCGCAAAGACACTAGGTTTCCCCTCTGTAAATTGGCCCTAAGCCACAGAAGAAACCCGTGCTCGATGGCTAACAGCCCTCTCTAAACACGACCCAAAGCCAAGAGGACAGTTTACAACTCTCTACAATATTGATCACAAAGACACTAGGTTTCCCCTCTGTAAATCGGCCCTAAGCCACAGAAGAAACCCGTGCTCGATAGCTAACAGCCCTCTCTAAACATGGCCCGAAGCCAAGAGGACAATTCACAACTCCATACAATATTAATCACAAATTCACCAGGTTCCCCCTCTGTAAATAACCCTAGGACACAGAGAAAGTCTGCACTCGATAGCTTTTTAAACGTGTCCTCTCTAAACCTGGCCCGGAGCCGATAGGACAACAGAAACTCCAGAAACTCTTAAAGAGAGAATCCCTTAGGGGAGAGATCCCTATAGATAGGACGCTTGACTCCAATTACGAAATACATGAAGAAACAAATTACGAGTAAGAAAAAAATAGGGGAAAGGAACGATATGTACAAGCAAACTACTAGGAAAACTAGATCGTAGCAACAATATCAACACCATTACCTAGGTTGCCCGTCAAGTTGACCAGCGCTGGCCCGCGGACCTCGTGCTTGTTGTGGGACTTGAGAAGGGACTTGAGGAGCAACTAGAGGTTCTTCTGGTTGAACTACAGCCAAGATTTCTTGAATAGTGGCGCCAGCGGCTACCGGTTCTTGATCTGCCATTTTTTTTTCCTTTTTTTGCTGTCTGTGTTTGGAGACCATTGATCTTAGTGAGGGCTCACTGACCGTTCTTGACTGGCTTTCTTGGAACGAGTGACGGGTAATTTATGCATCACTGTAATTTATACCCTCGAGGACCAATCATAGGCTTCATATTATCACAACAATAGCCTCTATTGAAATTATAATATATTCAAATGACTTTGAATAGCAAAAAAGATCACAAAAGCAGAAAGAGGCATGGAAAAGCATGTGTCCCAACTGATATTCCACAAAACCGGTCTCCTCTTTACTAAAGAATCGATAAAGAATGGAACTTTTACTCTAATGGATGTGAACAAAGCTTCACTTATATAAACTGAACGAAATGTACTGAATTGCACTGCAAATTGCATTGACAAAGGTTTGTCTAACTATTTTTCAGTGAACGTTTTTGTTCACAACTGTTTATTATGCACAATTGATTAATAGTAGCACGGTATGCCTTCATCACAATGTTACAATTTTACTTTCAATTATTGACCAATTTTCAGATGAGCGAATAATCTTATTTTGATCATGGGACTATTTAATTCGATTTGGTTCCTTGTTGTTTTCGATTTACATAGCATAATATATTGTAAATGAAATAATTTTAGCACAGGGATATTAGAAATAGTTCAAGTGTCCCTATATAAAACGATAACATTGCTTACATCTAGCCATCATTTGCTCAAAAATCCTCCAACTGGACAACTGTAAAAATAATCAAAATCGACCGTAATTTTTAACAAAATGACTGCAAGATTTGTAAAGTCTGGGATTGGTCTTGCACAAACTAATTAGCGACATTCCGAACATGTCACGCAATCTCAGGTTTTTGACAACTGAACCTAAAATAATTGTTTTATTATTTATACCGCTTCCAAAATTATGATATAAAATTACGATAGTGCCAACAAGAAGGTACATTCGGGAATCAAAATTCAAAAGTCAAAACGTTTTGTTTATATTCCTGGCATACATCACGATTGTATGTTTACCAGACGGGCCTAATTAGTCGATGATCACTTTTCAGACGATAAATGAATACATCCTCAAATAAAACCAATTTTCGTTAGCTATTGTTTTTCTGCTCTAACCAGGGTCCTTTCTGGTTTGATATTTTTATGGGATAATAAGATAACGAAAACAAAACGCATTTATTTGACTGTTATTTTGGAATCTTGTTGTCATAGCAACGATAAAATTACATCAAAATTGGCATATTTTGGGCGACAGTTTTGAAGCTCTGATTGAATAACCCAAGTTAGTTCTCAAGTATGATTGAAAACAATCTTAGAAGAGGCCAGAGAAGGATTATGAAGTAAATTGGAGATATGGCACATGCTCAAAAAACTATTTGAATCTTGGTCCTAAATCTCTATGTCAAAATTATGCTTTATTCACAAATATTTTTTTTTTGATATTTTTTTTTGATATTTTTCTTCACAAATATTTTTCCTGTGTATTTTTTGTCAATTTCAGGCCTGGGAGTTTAAAAACATTTATTCGCGTTTTTCTTCACAATGAAGTTATCTCAGAGCACCAAAATTGCAACAAAGTATTCCCTCACTGAGGGCTTTCAAAAAATGGAAAATCAGACAAATCGATTTTTCCGACTGTGGCCAGATATTTCGGATTTTGCTTGACGGCTAGAAAAATTCTCTCTTAATGTCTTTTAAGTTCCCAAGAACTTGTTTTAAAATTTGAAAATGCAGTTTGAAAGTCACAAAACTTTTTTTGTATATATTGCAGGCATGAAATAACTCATCACCCACAACTGGAAGATTTCAGAGCTGACAATGTTGATCCTGACAGGGATGAATTTCGGTATTACAAGTGCCGACAAGATGGCTGTTTCTTGGTTTTTACAACAAATGCAACCAGGAAGAGGTACTATTCTATATTCAAATACATTTCTGTTTACATTATATTTTACTGAACTTTTGAATCAGTCCAAAATGTACTCTCCACCCTGATGATGGACCAGTTGTAGTGATAGCCTGGTCAAATGTGTAAACAGAAATAATTTCTTCACAACCAAAAAAACAAACAAACAATGACACCTATGTTTAATTTAATTGTACCAACAACAGGAAGTGCAAAATATGGTAATTGAGGCACAAGGGCTATGACAGGAGAATAATAGAGTACAAACACTAAGCCTTGCAAAACTATCAGTAAATAATTAATTGATAAGAAACAATACAATAATAGTACTACATGTATTTAGTACTATTTATAAACTGATAGTAGGTTTTAATTGCTTGTACTCTACCATATACATTGCATAGCTTTATAATGTGTACAGTTCAAGAAAATATCCATACCCCCACGTATAGCAGAGGGAATTGTAAATAAACCTCTCCCTATCCTCTGGAACTTCCATTTTTCTTCCATACAGACTCTGTATGTTGTTCTTTCTACAACCATTCTCCCCTACCCAATTTTAAACTCACTTCGTGGTGGGGGTATGGATATTATCTAGAACTACTAAATGCTCTCTAATAAATCATCTTATAATCATCTTATACAGACATGAAATGGTTCAACATAAACTATCGTACAGTGCTGATGAAGAGTTGATTGAAGAAAAGAAAGATACATCAGATAGAATCTTCAATTATCATTGTGCACGATTACAATGTGGGATCCTGTTTCATAATCTCACTGATGCTATTAAAGAGGGAGATGGATTGAGGGTGGCCTCAAGATAATTTTGCTTTTTGAATACAAATCTCACCATACTAGCTAAATATGCATATTTACTACTTCATTTTTTTACTATCATTTATGCCCTTTTGTCCAAGAAGGATTCTTTTTTGTTAATTCACAATCGATTTCTAAACAAGAAAGGGGGGCAAGGAAGAAATGTAGCACTGGATCTGCACATGGAACATCTCAACCTTGATTTAAAAACACTTTTGAAGTCAATGGGAGGGAAAATTACAGAGAAAGCCTCTCAACGTTATGCCAGAAGCCTCACAGTTCTAAATCAAATAATGGATAAGGTTTATGAGGATTCTGACAGGACCTATAAATCTGGGTATCATGGAAACAAACAGTGCAGTGAAACCGTGGGAACCATTGTCAATGACCTTTTAGTAGGAAATGTATTCCAGTACACCCCTGGAAGAGAAGGTTACCCTTCCTTCAAGAAGTTTAAGGACAACATAGTTGACTTTGATTACCGAGATTTCTTTTCATGGGCTAAGAATCAATTTAAGCAATGGAAAGCAGTTTATGAAACTCCAAATGATGTATAAATGCAGGAAAGGTATTTTTCCTGTGAAACTATAAAACATAAAACTAGTTTTCTTTATATCTATCAAATTCTATTGAGCTGTCTATTATTGTGTACATAATTGTATAAATTGAGTCTGCTAAAGGGTACAACTGTTTGGCCAAGTTCAATACAGCCACTTGCAATACAGGAATGAGTCATTTTCATTTTTAGAGAAGATGACTGAATCCCACAATATAATAGAAAGCTCTGCAGTGTAACAAAGTGTATTTATAGATATAACATGTATATGTATCAGACAAATGTAAATATTAAACATTGTTTTCTAGATTTTGTTTTCTTTTAAGAACTCACTGCCATGGTCATATTGTAGAGTTCACTTGATAGAAGTGCTGACTCTTGGAGGTCATCTGTTATATCAATGTCCTCAAATATTTCATTGAAAACTTCAAGAACAACTATTGCTACTTTAAGGGGTGACACAAATCCAATCTCCATCAAATCAGCAACATTAAAATTGTTCTCACAATTTAAAACTAAGGAGTTGATAACACTGTCTGAAAGTCCATGGGTGATAACTCCTGAGAAGAAAGTAGTATTGGACTGCAAATTCAGTGTTGCTTGCATTTCTTTCAGTGCTTCACGAAGGCACTCCCTATCTTCTTCCGTTGTTACTCGTCAGTAATGCCAGTTGAGGTTTTGTCCACCGAGTTTAGTTTATCAAATGCATACATCGGAACCAGACACTGTCCATCAGGACCACACTTACATGACACATGGCATCTACTACAGCAGTTATGTAGTGGTTGAACTGGTGTAATTTCTTCTTTCACAAAGTGTTTCAGCAGGAGCTGACGTACACATCCATTTGTCTTTATTACAACCCTTACAGATGCATCACACTGACTAAGATGCTTGCCTTGGTAAATAATGACATTGAAAGCACTCAATGAATCCCTCCCTGCTCGTCCAGCTTGCTGAAGATGTTCGGTTATACTTCTGCCAGGGCCAAAATGAACAACGTATCTAACATGGGGATAATCAACACCCATACTTAATGATGTTGATGCAATTACAACTCGCACATTCCCTTTTTTTCCATCAAAAGAGTCACAAATCCTTGATTTCAAAGATTCAGGACTGGCAGAGTAGTAAACACCAACAAGGCATCTCTGGGAGGCTGGCAATGTTCCTTCTATGTACTGGCATCCTTTCCAAGTTTCATCAACAATGTGCTGAAAATACTCACAATATCACTAACAGTATGGCAAAAGATAACTGTAAAAGGACTGTCTTGTTTCTTTGATTTTAGTATTTCATCATCCTCTTCTGATGAGAACTCTTCATTAGAGAGTTCCTCAGGGTCGCTTTCGACTGTTGACAGAAATGGCGCCGACAACTGAAGAGATTGATTTCTGCATTGTCTGCAGTGTATTTACAATCTCTGACTTTTCTTTCCTACTTTCCTCCATAAAAGTGTGCATAGAGCCGAGGAATTGTTTCAATAAGGTAGTCGAGTCCTCAGGCGCTTTCACTGAGTCTAAATCTTCAGACTTTTCTGAAGATGTCGAGGCCTTTGCCTTTGGCGGCTTTGCACTAGTGGCTTTCCCGCCTTTTTTGGTTTGGGCTTTATTCGCCTGACCAGTGTTTCTGCCCACATTTTTGTTTGTTGAGTTGTTGTGCTGTTGGTTTCAGAGAGGATTTTTTGTTGTGGGAGACAATGATAGACTTAACATTAGGCATGCACGGGTAGCTGAGCTTTAGGGTGTGTCTGTTGAAGATCTGATGAAGTGGGTGGCCTTTAGGGAAGCATTTGTCTACGGCGTTTAGGAATTTTCGTCCAAGATTAGTTTTCATGTTGGAGTTCCAGGGAGGGTTGTACTAGATGATGTTTCGTTTTTGGTTTTTTCTTTTCTGAGTTGCATTGCTGGTTGTTCAATTGTTAATTTGTGATTATATCCACCTTCATTGATAGCTTCTTGGTATGGGGTTATTGTTTCGTCAAAGGCGTCTTGGTTAGATGCAATGTTTGTTAGTCTTTTGTCAATGTTTAGTGATATGTTCTTTAGTAGTGGTGGAGGGTGGTTGCTTTGTTTATGGACGTATAGCAGTTTGTTGTTGGGTTTCATGTATGGTTTGTAAGTTCTGTTCGTAAGATTAAAGGTTACGTCAAGGAAGTTAACGATCTTCTTGTTTGCTTTGATGGTGATTTTAAGGTCGTTTGATTTAAACACTTATGTGACTTCTTTTTTGATGCTTTTAATTTCTTTGGCTGTCGCCTTGCAAGCTATCAGACCATCGTCTGATAAAATCTGCTTACTAATGATTCCGATTTCTGACTTCTTGGGTTTATCAATCTGCATGTGGGTTTATTGGCAAAGTCTGGTTTATGATCTTTCAATGTGATAAAAGGGTCTTTAGCTGCTGTCATTTCAATTCTGTCATCGAGGTCAAATGATGTCGCGATGTCTTTGTCTTTAGAAGTTAAATCGTTTTGAATTGTAGCATTGGTTTTCTTGTATGATTTAGTCACATTTTTGTCTTGTAGTTTTTTGTAGTCATCTGGCTCTATCTTGTATTAGTTAGTTGTCTTGTCTGCTTTAACGAAAACGTGGGGGTCTGTTTGGATTTCTTTGATTTCTTAGTTTAGTTTGCAATTCATTAGGATGGCGGTTTGGGTTGAATTCAACAGATTGGATGGCGTTTAGCATAAGATCTTCAAATTCACTTAGTTCTTTGACATGTGGTGCAGAGCGCTTTGACTTGAAGCCATAGGTTTCTTTAGTTGAATCTGTGCTCGAAGGATTAAGAAAGAAGTGCGCTTTCCAACGCATACGCTGTATTAAGGATTCAGTTTTATAGATTAGTGCTTGAAGGAACGAGTTTTTACTTGCCAGTGGTATGTTCTTGGTCTAGTATCCAAAATCTTTCACTTGAAAGTTCATTCTTGACAGCGCTCAACTGGTTTCAGGAGCTAATATATACTAAAATGGACCGTAGAATGGTTTTCAGAGAATGCTCAACATATTCAGGAGCATTAATAATAATAATAATAAAAAATTGTAGTTTGAGACCTTAGAGAAGATTCATTGTTTTATTGCTACTGGCTGGTTTTGTATGATCCTAAATGATCACACTCATCAGGCAAGTTACAATGAATGACCGTTGAGATGTTGCTGGCAGATTAAATATGTGGTTGTTATCATTTTATGACATAACATAAAATTTCCTGAGGGTAAATTTATTCCGGTGAGGGCATGGACTAGCTAATTTGTTGCGCTTATTTAACGTACATAGGTGTTTTATTATAAATTTATCGCTTAGGCACAAATTACATTTTTTGTTTGGATTGTTATACGACTGGCATTTCTTAAGTATGTTCCACTTAATATTGAAATGTTTGTTGGTGTCTTTTAAGTTCCATATATGTTTAGATAATTCTGTTTCGTTTCTTCTGTTGTTTTGTCCAAATGACATTTTATGGTTACGGTAGCATTCTTTGAAGTTGGTTGCTAGTCCTACGTAGGTTTCTGTTAATGTATCTGTTTCAACCGTAGCTTGGTAGACAACGTTGTTTTGAAGGCATTTACCTTCTAGGGGACATTCTTGTTTTTGTCTAATTTTTTTTTTTCTGCATTGCTGGTTGTTGGTTCAAATGTTAATTTGTGATTATATCCACCTTCATTGATAGCTTGTTGGTATGGGGTAATTGTTTCGTCAAAGGAGTCTTTATATATATAGCTAATTCATTTTACGTTGTCGCTGAAAAAAGCCTAAAGCCTAAAGCTCTGAGAGTGGAATCATGAATTTTTTTTTCAACGTGACATC
Organism: Telmatactis stephensoni; assembly: GCA_029948255.1. Lineage (NCBI taxonomy): Eukaryota > Metazoa > Cnidaria > Anthozoa > Actiniaria > Isophelliidae > Telmatactis > Telmatactis stephensoni. The sequence continues at coordinate 312,567 of JALIZF010001751.1, read as the reverse complement.
ATTACAACAACAAACTCACTGTATGCTTGCAAATTCTACAACTTGGACACATATTCCTTAATTTCTCTGATAGCCTACAGAGAAGTTTGTTTATAGTACACAAAAGATATTTGAAAGGCTTTAGCCTTTAGGCTTTTTCCAGTGACAACGTTAATTGAAATAGCTATATACTGTAGAACTAGGAAAAGTTGGGTCACCAACAACCAAGCCACTAGCGAGTGGGATCAGAAATGATTCAGCACGATAATGACATAAGAAACTTGATAAATGGAATTAGAAGGACGACTTGCTGGTCGAAATACTTTATTGACTAAACGTTTCGGCCTACAGGCCTTCTTCAGATAGATAGATAGATCGTTTTATTCACACTTTGAGTATTTTAAATACATTTTCATTTTATAGATATACATATATAATTAGTACATATACTAGTAAAGAAATTAAGTTTACAAAATAATAACTAGTGTCGGAGAACTGGAGTAACGTCAGTTTTCGAGCCAGTTCTCCAAAAAACAGATTACAAACACTTATGACAAGTTTCCAATTTTCTTTTGTATTGGTGAAATGAATAAATGATAATTATTAGATAATAAATGGTAGATTTTAAAGCTAAATAGTAAATTTTATGTAAGATTGATATAAAAGTTATATATAGTTTGATAGGCAATTTTCTTTTATTGTTTTGATGAAGGGCTTTCTGTAAAGTTGCTTTACCGACTCCTCGATTGAGTTCCAAATTTTAACACCTATGAACTTCAGAGAGAATTTACCGTAATTAGTTGAGACGGCTGAGAGGTATAAATTCAATTTTGAGGAACGTGTGTTGTGGTTGTGAATTTCAGATATTTCTGTAAAGTAATTTGTGAATGCAGAAGGTAGTAGATTGTTATAGTAATCATACATAAATGTAGCTATTTGTGTAAATACGATGTCTTTGAGTTGTAAAATACGAAGTGATTTGTATATGGGTGGAGCATGGGCTTGAAAGTGTGAGAAACTCATTAATCTAATAGCTTTGTTGTTTAGGACATCCAACGGATTTAGTCTAGTTGTATAAGTGTTACCCCACGTGATCGCTCCATACTGGAGATAGGGATATATCAATGAATAATATACCACTCTTGTGGTATCTATATCTACATAGTGACTGCAATTTCGAAATTATACCAATATTTTTAGATATCTTCTTGCCTATGATACTGATATGCTCTTTCCACGTTAGGTGCTTATCTATGTAAATACCGAGATATTTTATCGATTCCGTTTCTTCTAGTAAGGACCCATTTAAGTATATATCAAAGGATTCCGTAATATTTTTCCTAGGAGATGAGATGAACATATATTTCGATTTTTTAATATTTAAAGACAGCTTATTGGCGTTAATCCAGTTGTTGAGATTTACAAGCTCATCATTGACCAGATTGGCAAGAGTATTTGGGTCTTTATGGTCCAAAAAGAGGTTTGTGTCGTCTGCGAATAGACGGAATTTTAGAATTTTACTACAATTTGAAATATCATTGACATAAATAAGAAATAACAGCGGTCCTAAGTTGGAACCCTGAGGGACACCACATGAGGTTGAAATTGTTGAAGAATTGTAGCCGTTAAAGTCAACAAATTGCAATCGATTACTGAGATAACTCTCAAACCACTGTAACGCAGTTCCGCGGATTCCATAGTGACTTAGTTTAGATACCAATATACTGTGGTTGACAGTGTCGAATGCTTTAGAGAAATCAATAAATATCCCACACGTATACAAGCCATTATCTATAGCACTCAGTAAGTTATCAATTATTTCAACAATAGCTAAAGTGGTTGAGTGGTTTTTTCTAAATCCAAATTGATAATCGAATAATATATTATTTTTATCCAGATAAGATAACACTCGTTTGTACATTAATTTCTCTAGTATTTTTGCAAATGGAGATAACAGAGAAATGGGTCTATAATTAGAAATTTCATCCATAGCATCACCTTTATATAGTGGTACTACTCTTGATAATTTAAGTTTGTCTGGAAAGGTACCTGAGGTAAAAGAGAGGTTAAATATATGTGACAGAGGAGTTGCAATTATTGCTTTTGATAATTTTAGTAATTTGAGGGGGATCCCATATGGCCCTAGGCCTTTCGAATGGTCAAACTTAGTTATAATAGATTCAATTTCGTGCGAGGTTGTGGGGTTTATGAAAAAGCTGTTTGATGGCGTTGCTGATGAAGATGAGAGACAATCATTAAATGTCTTGTCACAAGAAGGAATCTTGGCTGCGAGAGTTGGTCCAATTTCCTTGAAGAACAGGTTAAACTGGTGAGCAATATCATGTGGAGTGTCGTATTCTGCGCCGTTGCTAATTATCTTATTTGGTACAACAGATTTTTTTGATTTTAATTTAATTATTTGTCCAATAATTCTCCACGTTTCCTTAGTGTTTCCTTTTAGTGCTTCTATTTTTGTTTTGTAATAAGTTCTTTTACTTTGCTCTTTTATATGCGTTAAACAATTAGAGTATCGTTTATAGTATTGTTTTTGTTCCGCTGTACCATTTCGAAAATATCGGCGGTAAAGAGTTTGCTTATGCTTGATGGATTTCAATATAGCGGGTGTAATCCAAGGTTTTTGTATTAACTTGAATTCTTTCTTTGAAAAATTAGAAAGAGGAGCATGCTTGTCTACAATAGCCGTAAAGGTGTTAATGAAATTGTTGCATGATTCATTGGTGTCCTCATTCAGATTCCATTCTGTCGATTTTAGTTCATCTAGAAAACGTTGTTCATTGAAAGACTTAAAATTTCTTTTTTTGATTTTTCTATTTCGTTTTGACAGTTTATAATCATTTAATAAGAAAAAAACAGGAAAGTGGTCAGATATATCAGACTTCAGAATTCCAGGAGTTATAATTTTGTCGATTGCGTTGGTATAAATGTGATCTATTAATGTTTCTGAGTGATCAGTGATTCGAGTTGGCTGTGTAATAATGGGAAAACAGAGATTTGTGTATAACATGTCAAGATAATCAGAAGTGTCCTGATTTGAGTCAAATTTAATAAGGTCGATGTTTATATCACCGACTATAATAAGATGTTTGTTTTCCATTAAAGAATTGTGCAATTTATTTGATAAATTCTCCCTGAATTCCGCCACATTCGCACGAGGATGTCTGTAAATAGCACCTAGTAGGATATTTTTACGGCCTTTAGGAGACTGAATTTCTATCCATAAATTTTCACATTCGTTTGATGTCAATTTTAAATCATCTCTTAATGTATATGAAATTGAATTATGAATATATAGGCCAACACCTCCAGCGTGGGTTGGAGAGTCATGCCTTAAAAAAGTGTAACTTGGGAGATCAATATTGAAAACTGAATTAGATTGTAGTTTTGTTTCACTTATTGCAATGATACTAAATTTGTTGTTAATGGATGTCAGTAGATCATATAATTGATTATATTGTTTGGGCAAACTTCTAGTGTTGCAATGAAATAACGAGAAGGAGTTATCGTCCTGCAAGTTTTCACATAATTCCTTCATTTCGTCTACATAATAATACTTAGAAGAAATAGTCGGTAATATATTGTCTGGATCCTCGTTCTCGTTATCACTGGCACAATTAATGAGAGTATTCATGCACTGATCTTCCATAATGCAATTGTTTACTTAATTAAATATTCATAATTTCAGTTTGTACTTCTACTTATCTTAATTATTCAGTATTGAAGCGTTCCTTGAATTTTAACAGTTCAGATGGATTGGCAAACGATATTGCATCAGAATGCTGATCTTTCCTTCAGTAGGACTACTTGTATTTACAAGGCACTCCAAGTGACTTCAAAGCTCAATCAACTTCCAGTTTTGTTATTACCAGTCAACAAAACACACTGTTGCCTGCTGAGAGTTGTTTCTGGGGAGACAGCGAAATTTGTTGATGCATGTTCCCGCGATGCGCTCTCGCCCAATCAGAGCACGAAAAAAAAATTGACTTAGACAGTTGGTATATAACAATTATGCTTAAATGAGACATGCAGGGGACAAACTAATATGCATTTGCCCTCTGTACATTCCAGGTCACTTCTTTTGAAACAAAAGAATGTTTAATAATCTCTTGGAACAATCAAGAATTGAAGTCCATCATGATATCATGGATGAAAAGAGCTAGCTAGTAAAAATGTGTTGTCCATAAATACCTCCCAAATAAGAAGTGATACATATAGTCTCTTAAGACATCATGTCCAGTAACAAAGATGCCCATGTTTAGAAGGCATGTTTAGAATGCCTGGCTGCCTGCTTGCCTGCCTGCCTGCCTGCCTGCCTGCCTGCCTGCCGATTTAATTGCTTGCTTAGCAGCATTTAGCATTATTACTTGCTAAATCTGTACTCACAACATTAATATTATTATATGGCTCACCATCATTGCCAGGAAATCCGGTCATATTGCGGGCACAATAGATCAGTGGATTTCGTCACAAAAACAAAATGGTGTTGTTGTTTTTTGCAAAGAAATGGCCTGAGGAAAAGATATATTCGCTGATATAGTTTCTGAAACTTAAATTCTTACAAAAGCCCAAATCAATCGATTAAGTCCTACATCTCTCAGAACTATCAGAATACAATTTTATATTGAAAACTTAAAATCTTACCTTTCTTTTTTGATCATTTTCATATGAGGAATGATCACAAACTTCCTCATACATCTTCTTATAGCAAGCATAAATCCAAATATTTCAAGGATGATCATCTTTGACCAGTTATCACAACCAAAATTGCCCAAATACATTTGTACAGTAGGCATCATCATCTTTCCTCTAAAACAAATTCATCAGCTGGTCCTCTATGATAAACCTTTCTTTTTTGCTCTTAAATTTGTTCCTTTTGTGTGGGTGAAATATTTCTGCGTACATTTTCACTTCCAAAATGCTTCAAGCTGAGTATTTTTTTTGAAGCGTCAAAGTTTTTTCATATATGTATTTTTTTAATTAATTCAAAAACGATGTCCACAATTCCTGGCCATGTTTATGTCTTACATGTTATGCTTTGTATAAAGTTGGATACTGTACGTAGTCAAATCTGATACAGGACCATTCTGATATTTGGGACAAACTTGAAATTTCATCACAACACTTTTAAGTGTTAAAAAATTTAGTTGACCATTGTCATTTCTATTAGTTGTAATACCACTAAACATATATGTTTTGAAGTTTTCATCATATTCAAACATTTTACTTTGTTATATGATTTGCAATTGGACCTGTTTGACCTATGAACTGAATGGAGCAGATGATGGCAAATCATACTTTTCTATTACATCAAAGATAAAGTCTTGTCAAGACCCTTCAACAATATAATTGTCCAGATACCACAGGAAAAAATTCTGATTTTCCAATTTCCAATTCAGTTAAAAAAAAGGGAAGTTATTGGGATATTTTGCGGTTTCCTTTGGAATTTCCCAAAATTGGAAAAGTGCTACCAAAACCAATCTTGGGTCAAAATATTCTCAGAAAAATCCCAGTTTTGGGAAATCGTTGTCCCAATATACAGCCCAAACTGGGTTTATATGTAGTCATCATATTCTCAGTAAAATCCCACGAAAAGGTAAATATATATAATCCGTTTGCCAGAAGAAGACCAAATTAAACGTTGAGCAAAAAGTATAGTAGACAAATAGAAGGGCGTCTTTGACAAAGTAAGAAAGGGAATCGGCGTCGCTCTTCAAAATCCTGTTCTCAAACTAGATCTGACGGTCGTCTGGGGGCCCGTCAAATCGATCTCCTCTGATTACACAAGGGAGGGGAGGGTAGTGCCCGGGTAGCCCGGGCAGCCCGTGTTCCCTGTACCTCATCGCACCTCGTTCCGTTCTTCTAAAAATAGACGTGACCTCATCGATTCACCGTAGCACATACCAGACAGACAGACAGACAGAAGTGTTTTATTTGGTGTCTTATATAACTATATCTCGACATTTTTCCAAATAAGTTTATAATTAATTTTAAAAAAATCATTTACAATTATGAATAGCAAGAACTATCTCTTCAATACAAGATTTATTTTAGAAAAACATTTAAACACAAACCTTGCTGCTGCTACTTGCAAATCCTTGGGCGGGTTCAGGAGTAGCAGAAACAAGTGATCGTCAGTAAGATGGCGATAATTTTTATTTTGTTCCAGTAATTTTAGAAATTCGTTTCTTAGATCGGTATACAGAGGACAATAGACGAGAAAGTGCCTTTCGTCTTCTACTGCGTCAGGACAAAAGAAGCACTTTCTTTCCTCTGGTTTTCTATATCCTCCCACATATCTACCCTTTTCAATTTCAAGATCATGGTTACTTATCCTCAACTTAGTGAAAGCTTTTCTATGTTCAAAGTTTTTAACTTCAATTAAATAGTTTTCCAAAAAGTATTCAGACTTGACAAGACGATAGGTTCTTAATTTATTTTTTTGTCCAGGGATACTCCTGTTATCATTGAAGAGTTCCCCATTCCAAACTTGCAGTTCTATATCGATCAGCCTAGTTTTAATTGCGCGAAATGCGATGGGCCCTGAGAAACTAGTATTATAATTTATCTCTGCCCACATGTTACCCAATCCACATTGATCTAAAACAGATTTTAGTTTAAAGATCCAATGTGCATTGTTACTTGAATCAATTGTTTCCCTGAGCATCAATGCGGCTAACTTTTGATTGTTTTCGCTCCTAGCATAAACATTCATTGGTAGTGGGCCTAGTTCAGCTAAGCACGCTGAATTAGTGGCATTCTTTCCAACTCCAAGTAACATTTTGCAAAATTTTATATGAACTGACTCTACGGGATCGTCTTTTGATACCTCGATACCCCAGCCTTCACTACCATATAAAAGGATTGGTTTAACTAATGACTCAAATAGTTTTATCGAGAGACGGGGATCCACATTAAAGTTGGGTCCCATTTCTTTTTTTAATTTGAATAGTGCTTTTAAAGATGATTTCTTTAATTCTTGTTTGGCAATGGAAAAGTTACCAAAGGCGCTAAAAGTAATACCTAGGTATTTGTACATTCGGACATTTTCGAGAATATTCTCTTTGTAATGAAAGGTGTAATTTGTTAATCGCTTTCCGGCCTTATTAAATATCAAGATTTTTGTCTTTTCGATGTTAACGGTTAACCCATTCAAATCACAATATATATTTAGTTTATCAAGAATTGTTTGTAGATCTCCTGGATTTGTACAAAATAACAATAAGTCGTCCGCATAAAGAATGCAATTTATGGGACATCTGTTAATCGAAATTGTGTCAGAGTTTTCTTCCTGTGATTTTAAAGCATTCGGTAAGTCATTCAGGAAAAGGTTGAATAGAGTAGGGCTTAGCATACCGCCCTGTTTTACCCCAGAATAACAATGAAAAGTTTCAGTTATTAATCCATCTTTCTTTATGGCTGAGCAATCATCCTCATACATAGATTTAATCATCGATAGGAATTTCCCTTTTATCCCCGCACGCTCAATTTTAGAGAAAAGGGTTTGTCTTGGAAGACAATCGAAGGCCTTTTTAAAGTCCACGAAGCAAGTGAATAGCTTGTTTTTGTTGTGATTGTCTTTTCGTTTAACAATGCCATCAATTAAAGTTTTTAATATAAAAATTCCGTCAATTGTAGAGTGATTTTTCCTGAATCCTAACTGCTCTTGCTTGATGATGCCATTGTTCACTAGATAACAGTAAAGCCTTTGATTCAAAATGGAAGTGAATAATTTCCCTAGGGCTGACAGCAGAGTTATGCCTCTGTAATTTTCAACATCCGCTTGGTCGCCTTTCTTATGTATTGGGATAATTAATCCAATGCGCCAATTATATGGAAAGTAGCCAGAGAGAATAATTTTGTTGAACAAGGAAGTAAGGGGAGTGCAAAGACTTGTTTTGCCGAGCTTCAAAACTTCGTTTGGTATGTTATCCATGCCAGTTGATTTGTTAAATTTGAGTTTGTCTATTGCCTGTAATACCTCGTCTGGGATTATTTCATAGTCGAGCACTCCAGTTCGTTCAGAATCATTGTGCGATTGAGCATCTAAGGTCACATTTCCGAATCTAGAATTGAGCTCTTTGAAGTGAGCAAAAACTTCGTTGATGCTGACAGGACAAGTCTGGTTTGACTGCTTTTTTTGTATATTGAATAAAGATTTTATATCCTTCCAAAGCTTCTTAGGATTATCAAAATTAAGTTTATTTAATCTAGATTCGTAATACTTAGCCTTTTTAGATCGGCACAAAGATTTAAACCGTTTTTTCTTTCGAAAGAGATGTCTTCTCAAAGAATGTTCGTTTTGTGCATTTTTATGTTATGTGTCTCCCGAGGGCTCTGAGATTATTCTTTTCTATAAGACAGTCACGATCGAACCAAGCTGGGCCGTGACTTAGTGGTTTATTCTTGCAGGTTGTTAAGTTAGCTCCTGCTTCTCTACAAGCATCAAGTAAGATATTAGACATCGACATGGTTATCCCATCAATATGATGTTGTTCGTAGTTAACGTTCGCCATATTATTCTCAAAGACTGCTAACTTAGATTTTAATTCATCTGAGTTTAATACTCCCGATAGTCGTTCTTTAGATGCTTCATTCAATATAAGAGATTCATGTTTGTTAGTCTTACAAGCTGGAATCTGTTTAGTCTTAGTTTCACTAAAATAAGATATAATTCCAAAAGAGAGATGGCAATGATCGCACAAGTCAGGCCGCAGACTGTTCACCTTCAAAAATCTGACTAAAGGTAATAAGGAAGCCTCCATTATCACGTAATCAACAAGGCTGCTTCCATTATATTGAAAACACGTTTTTCTACCAACGTAGTCTCCAAGGGCACGCCCATTTAAAATTCTTAATCGATTTTCAACGCAGAGATCGATAAGTGCTCTACCACGCATATCAGTGCTATTTGCGTCTAGTGAGTTTCTTTTGACTGGCTCATCTAAGACATAATCATCTGGTAAATCTAAATAACGATCATCATCAAAGAGAACAAAATCTTGAAGTAGTCCAGTTCTAGCATTAAAGTCTCCTTGTAATATGACTAAACCCTTCGATGAAAAATGTAAAACTTCATTTTCTAAATCGGCAATGAAGTCCTGGGATCGGTTACATTCATAATTTTGAGGGCTGAGGTATACAGTGCCTAAATAAATATCTGAAGCCCAATTGAAAAAAGCTTTGCTCAGTTTGCACCAAATAGTGTTGTCATTTGGGGTTGAAATATATGTCACACCCTCACTAATCCTTTTACTAATATATAGTGCTATGCCCCCAAAATGTCTATTCCCTGTTTTGTTACGGCATTTGATAAAATGCTTAAAATTTTCCACATTAAGATTTGATTCATTGCAATTGGATGCATGTGTTTCAACCACCCCAAATATATCGTGTCGTCTAAGGATATCATTTACATCCTTTAATTTCAACTTATTTCCATAATGATTGCTTTTATAACCGTGTATATTCCAACATCCTATATTTAGGGGTGCCTGGCATAGCAGTATATTTTGTGTTTCAAAACAGACTGAGCGGCAATTAAGCTTATCAAATGACGTGTAACATTTATCAATAGTAATAAGAAAAGAAGTTGGATAGAACGTCATTGTCCATTTGGCCTATCCTTCCTTCAAATCTGGCCGGCTGTTCTTCCGGCTTTTCGTTAAACACTCTTTGTCTTCTTTGACTTGTGGGTCGACTTTGACTTTGCTCTCTAGCCTTGCCTGTGGCTCTTTTAGGAGACAGTAGACCAAGATGTCGTTTGATATTAGCCACAAGCAATTTAGTGCCTTTATTGTTATTGAGGTGCTTGTCATCGTAAAAGGCTTCTACGTCTAACAGGCCGTCCTTTCTTTTAGTTACCGTTCTGTTATCAATGAAGGATGTGTTACCAAAATGTTGAGCAGTGATCGCGGATTGGGAGTTAATTTCATCTATGTCTCCATTTAAGAAGTCGTTATCTCTTCTTTCTAGTAGACCAGATATGAAGATTTGTGCATGAGGGCCATTTTTCTAGCGCTAATGCAACCAAATAGGCGATACTTTCGCAGATCTCGTTCTTCTTCATCTTTCCTACGTCGTTGGTTCCAGAATGCAAGATAACATACTTATATATTATGGATTCTTCTTCGTTAGGCATCGAGGAAATATGTTGTTGTAATTCTTTCGTTCCTCCTGGGATATACTGTTTGTTTACATAGTAGCCCGGGGCAAATTTACTTTGAATAATTCCTCGGAAGACGGAATCTGACAGCAGTAGAATGTTTCCATTACTTTTAGAGCGAATGTGATCAGTAAGATTGAAATCCTCCTGAGAAGTGCTTGATGTGGTGGCCTGAACAGAAGGATTTTGTTGTGTTGGCAGGTCATCCCAGTCATCCGTACTTTTGTCTCTGGTTTCCCCTGGGAGATTGAAACACAGAATTTTTTAACTACTCATATTCTGAAGTAGAAAAATTCTAGTAAGTATTACCTTGATTTATGATAAAAATTACCAGTAATTGAAAACATGGCACAAAATTGATGTCAATTATGATTTTATTACCAAAAAAAAACAATTTTACTAAATGGTAGAAATATAAAAATAGTCAAAAAACTGCCCCAACCTATTATATTGAAGAATTCACATAAGCAACTGAATCAGCTGCAAATGTACTTGGTAATTACCAAAGACATTTGGTACAAAGAGATGGTAAAATTCACATAAGCAACTGAATCAGCTGCAAATGTACTTGGTAATTACCAAAGACATTTGGTACAGAGATGGTAAAATTCACATAAGCAACTGAATCAGCTGCAAATGTACTTGGTAATTACCAAAGACATTTGGTACAGAGAGATGGTAAACTTTACATAAGCAACTGAATCAGCTGCAAATGTACTTGGTAATTACCAAAGACATTTGGTACAGAGAGATGGTAAAATTCACATAAGCAACTGAATCAGCTGCAAATGTACTTGGTAATTACCAAAGACATTTGGTACAGAGAGATGGTAAAATTCACATAAGCAACTGAATCAGCTGCAAATGTACTTGGTAATTACCAAAGACATTTGGTACAGAGAGATGGTAAAATTCACATAAGCAACTGAGTCAGCTGCAAATATGTACTTGGTAATTACCAAAGACATTTGGTACAGAGAGATGGTAAAATTCACATAAGCAACTGAATCAGCTGCAAATGTACTTGGTAATTACCAAAGACATTTGGTACAGAGAGATGGTAAAAATCTTATTCTGACCATTCAAATGATCATAAAAAATAACATAATTATTTCATAATACATCTTTATGCCTATGGTGAATAAATGTCCTTAATGCACCATGGTGTCAAAATGTTATGTTCATGTAAATGCAAAATTTATTGCATGAAAAATTTCATTTGAAAGATTGCCATAAGCATAAAGGTTGCCATAGAAAGATGGGACATTAGGGAAATAGGAATATATTAAAAAGACAAAAGAAAATCTCTCAGACATAACAGTTTCTTTTGTGTTTTTAATATATCACTATTTCCCAAAAATGCAAATGTACCATTTCTACTTGACAACTTTTTTCAGGTGTATCTCCAATATCCAATTTATAAAATACACATTAGATTACATAGTACGAGTTGAATTGTGTTGATATTTTTATCAAAATAGTTATAGAAATTTGAAAATAAAACTTATAATAACAGTGGTGTATCAAAGATATGTACATTTTTACTGAAATTCTCAAACTTTCAAAAATGTCAAATAATGAATTTTCACTCACAATTTTTAAGGGTGTACGTACTGACATATAAAAATGATCCGTTGCTAGGGAAATTTGAAACCAAACTGAGATAGCACTTTTAAATTTTATAGTTTGTCTTCTCAGAGGGAATTTTCGTATTTTGTGACGTCATCATATGACGCCATAGATGCAGAAAAAAGCTATACCTTTTGTTAGCACTGTATATTGGAGGATTTAAAATACATCATTTTAATCTTGAGATCAAGATGCATAGAATCGAGAGTGGGTTTTAAGAATGGTTTCCAAATAAGCCTTTTAGGATTTTTTGAAAGTCAAAAATGAGGGGCCTATGCCAATAACTTTTGTATTCCTCAACATTTCGCAAATCCCATGCTCAGCTTTGAGGAGAAGGGTGTAAAGAATATAAATATTGGAAAAACACTTTGTTTTAATTGATGAAATCCACCAAAGATTATAGCTTTTTAAGGAAACCTAAAGTAATTAAAGTGTCCTGCACATGTCCAATAAGAACAAAAATGAGTCCTTTATGTTAGGTGTGCGTCACTCTACCAGAAGTCAGATGATTCCTGCCAAAAATGCATGCACGTGAGTCTATTCAATTTTGTGGTCAAAACAAGACCCTATTTTGCATAGCAACTGTTGCACAGCAACTTTATATGTCAGCACACCCTTAAAACAGTTGAAAAGAGAAATGCATTATAGGCATTTTAGAAAAGGATTCTAGACTACAGATTTTTATACCGTCTTCTTAAAAACTTACTGTCCACTTTTGTCAATTTTTCATCTTCGAGTGAAAAACCAAAATAAATAACACTTTCTTTAGGAATGCTATCAATTGGCCATCTTGGCCACGGTACCCACTTCTTTCTATAACCTCCCTTCAGCCATTGAATTCTGAAGGAATTGTCTAAGATTTCGATGACTGTACCAAGATTTGGAGGGCGATAGCCTTCTAGGTTCACTGCAACCAAATCCCCTATGGCCACCTGTTCATAATCATTCACTTCATTGACCGCTTCTTCAGGTCTTCTGTAAGCTCCTGTATACACCTATACAAATAATGATAATAATAATTTAGCTGTGATACATGTAGATGTGGTTTACACTTAATTGAACAAAAATATCTCCATTTCCCTGAGAAATTAAGACAATACTACACAACATGCACAAAAAGTGTTGAATAGTACTAGCTGCATATTATAATTGAAAAATACAATGCAAATTAAGTGATTTTGCCTGACATTTTTAGTATGGAATGCAATATTTTCACATTCTGGGAATTATATTACATGTACCTCTCTTATTGGGGCTACTTGATTCCTAATCATGTCATCTATATCTTGAGGGACACCCTCTGGTCTTTCCCCCAAGAAACCATCTACATTCTGCTGAATAGCTTGTGGTTCCTGCCTTTGTTTTACAAGGACCAGATTCTGAAGTGGCCATGTTGGGGGCTTTTCCTGCACATGCCACAAGCGATTGCTGTCATCTAGAAGAGTTTTCCATTCCTCTTGTATTGGTAGTGTGAATAGGCGTGATCCATCAAAATACTTCTGAATGTCTCTGTTCAAAACATCTAGGTCAACTTTGTCCAGATTTGGGACAACTAGGTTTGGTACATTGTCCGCTCTTATCTCAACATCATCCTGTTGAGTAATCATAGAAGTAATGTAAATATTATGTTTAATGTGTTTACTTCCTTTGAACAAATTGAAAATTTCTATGAAAGAGCTTACATCCACCTTTTGAAATTATAAAAAAAGAAGAAAAAACAAACAAACTAATCCTGGTTCTCAGGATGCTGAGAATTGACTGAACTAAGCCAGGGATGTTAAAGTGATTAGAATCTCTTAAAATGTTTTTCTATTTGTCCTGATTACCCAGAGTATGTTTCATTTCAAAAGCCTCTGTCTGTTATTGACAAAGGTATGCAGTCAATTTGATATAAAGTCATTTCAATACAGGTCGGAATAGATCAATTTGATCCACTTGATACACATCCCAAGTCAATTTGATACATAAATTATTTCATACTAAATAATCGTGAATGTTATGCACCAGGGGACCTAAGTCCTTAATTTAATATAAATGAATGATTATTTCATATGATATGACTGTGCATCAAATTGACTTAACACTTGGCATCTGAGACTAGGAAAATAGCTAAATATTTATAGACTCGTTTACAGTTCTTTAGTATTTCCCAATTGCCGAAATAATTGAGTACAATTGCATAGCAAAGAAATTCGGAATCAATCGAAAAATAGTGCCTAAAATCAACGTAATCGATACTTTAGAAAGTCAATTAAACCAGTCGAAACAATTGAAAGTCACAGGCTTTTAAGCCATCGATTGTTCTTCGATTACCGAAATCAATCGAATAATTGGCATCGATTGACTTCGATTGTTTCAATTTTCGATTTTTTCGATTGATCGTGCCAGGAATTAGTCTAACCTTAAGCAGCTTCAACCACTGATCCTCATTTTCGCTCTCGGGCTTCCATATCTCAGTTTCATCGCTAACCCAGTTTTTATAATGCATCAAAACTTTCCCGCTGGATGTCTCTTTCGTAATTTAAAAAACGTGGGGGTTCGAAACGTTGTGGATAGGAACGGTGAATTCCTCCATCCACGTCTTGACGTCGAACACCCTCTCGATCATGACCGCTTTAGCTTGTGGAGTATAGCATTTCTCCACTGCATTCATCAGCTCTAAAAAAGAAAAAAAAAGTGTTATATGAAGGTTGAATGTTTTTTGGATAATTTTAGTTCTTAAAATACGATTTTCACTAAGCTTTATACGATCGGAATACCGCTGTCAGAGATCAACCGTAAGATTCGCAAATCGTATTCATTTCACAGCGTTTAAACAAGAAAACAAAACAGGATAGCAAAAAAATCAAGATAACATGTTTACCGCTTAGCATGTGATCAACTTGAAAATACTGAAGTTAATTGAGATGATTTAAACGCACTAGCAATCCCCCAGTAAACTCTCAACCATGTTCAAGATGGCGCTCGATATTCAAACGACGGGTCTTTTCCATATAAGGTAATTAGGTATGGTAACTAATATTATTCCACGGAGAAGGGACTGATCTCTAATTTAACAATCTGGCGGTCAAAATTATAATACAATGCAGCAATAATTAATTATCCCTAAAACACAACTTCATATACCTGAGATTGAACGGATTTCTCGTGTTCCGATGTAATCTGCAACACTGGAGGTAAGAATCAAGAGTTATTTACACTGTAAGCTTAATCAAATTCACCCTGCAAGAGCTGCAAGCATCGAATTATGTTTACTGTGCTCGGAACACGCAGAAGCTTCCGTTTAGTTATTATAACTGCAGCCGTGCACCGTGCCCACACGATGTTGAAACTCTTGCCAAATTAATTTCATGTGGTAACTATGGTCACAATTGCCCTATATTTCACTATGACATCACACCAAAACGATCTATTGCTTTAACGCTAATATAATTAAGTATCATGGTCGTGAGAGGGGCAACTCAGTAAAAATGCCCAGAAAAACAATATAAAATGTATTTTTCAGAACAAAAATAAGCGATTGCTACCATCAGTGCATCATCACTTGCTATTTTTGAAACAAATCATTTGTACCAAACAATTCTGGGAATTTTGTAAACAAACTACAGGTGACGTCATAGTGATATAGGGCAATTTTAGAATGTTTTTAGAGTGGTTTTCATATCTGTGGGAAACTGACCGTAATAGTTACTGCATGTACAGTTAGGGTGCGCCTGTTGCTGCAGAATTTTAGAATGTTTTAAGAGTGGTTTTTGTATGAGTGTGAAACTGACCATGTTAATATGCTGCAGGTTCTGCACAGTTTAATAAAGTAAAACGCACTTAATATGTGAAACAAAAATGGAACAAAATATAGGTGCTAAATTATGCTAATTCCTTTGTTCTCTATTGTCTCCTCAACTCCTATTAGTTCTATTTAATAAATAATATTTGTTTCACAGATTTAGTGTGTCAACTCAATGGTAATGTTACTGTAGAATTTGAGTGGTTTCTGTATGGGTGGGAAACTAAATGGCTACTGCCTTATCGTAGACTTTGTATACCTATAAATATACAGCATAGTGACTTACCGATTGAAAAATTGGTCAATATCTTCATGAGTGTGGCCAACCATGAGGAAGTTAACCATGACCTAAAAATAGTAAACCAAGTATTAAATAATAATTTAGAATTAAAAACATCAAATATGAATTTTTATAACTAGTATTACATTGTTGTGCAAAAGCAACATTTTACGAGGAAATTTATTCATGACATTTAATATTTAAGAATAAAAATGTTGCTTAAAAAGCACAATTTGTTTTATCTTCAAGTCAAAGTGTAGCATAAAAAGTAGCTATAAAATTGTAATTACTTGCATTATGGCCCTGTTACACGAAGGCGAAAATGAGAAATTCTGCATGCCCTCATATAAAATGTGCCTCAAAATTACACTGTGCAATGGCAGTGCAAGTTGCTGTAATGCATAATGCAAGAAGTAGACTTGAGTTCTACTTTGTGCAATGCTGCACGCAACAAAAAAATTGCGAGACAACCCCTGTTACACTGTGCAATCCTCCAGCAAATTGTTTTGCAATGCCTTTGCGAGACAAGTTGCTTAGAAAATTGCACTGTGCAACAGCGCCTTTACAATATTTTGAGGCTTTGGTTTGTTTATTTCAAGGAAGAAGAAAGTCAACTACAAATATTTACCATTTTGAATATGTCCAATTTGACGAGAACAGCTAGAAAGTTCAGCAAAAACTGATTCTTGTTTTCTCGCCAACAATTGTCTACTTGGAAGTAAAGGACATCTGGAATGTAGTCCATGCTTTGTAGCTCGAGTAACAAGATATTTATGGTTAAATTTGAATCATGGGGATACTGAAAGAGATCAAAGTATCCCTTTGGTTGCCTTCCATGGTTGAGAATCCCAGTAAGGTGAGTCCTCAATTGTCGTGCATTAGCATATGCATGTGCAATTACTGTGAGCCTGGGAAGGAGAAGTTTGGCCTGGTCCATACCATCTTGGACAATGCACACATATTTTTCTGGTGACTTTTTGGCATCTTTTCTGTGGCTATAATACACTTTCCTTTCCTTCCTATGAATGAAAATAAGAAACTGTAGGTTAATGTTTTCAATAAGTCCATACTGTTATAGCAAAGGTTAAAAAGAAAGCTGTTCTTGAAGGAAGAGCACTTATTAAAACTATTTACAGCCAATCTTGAAAAGCTTGCCAACCTTAAATAGACTTTTCCCGCACAGTTTATAGGAAATGTCTTTTTTAAGATTGGCTGTATAACTTATTTGATAAAACATACTCGAATAATTCATTGTTAGATATAGTCTAATCATTTTATTTTTATGATCAACATTATTCTGCCTCTGTGGAACTTACATCTGAATATCATTGTGAAAATTAAAAAGTCTGTCTAAGTAGTTGAGGACTTCTTTGTCTCTGGTTGATCTCTTCTCTATAGAAAGAGCTGTACAATAGTCACACTTTGTGAAGCGGTTGACCTGCCAAATTAAAAATTCAAGCTAGTAAATTTAAATTAGTTATATTAATTGGTAGCTTGAGGTATTTTTCCCTGTGACACAATAGCCCATTTAGATATTCTGGTTGATTGGTCATGGACAAAAGAAATGTAGACGAAGCTATGGGTAACAGAGTTTAACATCATCTATTTAGTTCCAACAGAGCCTAATTGTCTTCAATCCTCTTGTGTGTTATTAGTCAACCAAAATATCAAAAATGGACTATTTCATCTTCATTACTTTAAGGTTAAATAGTTTACAAGTAAATACATGTGTACATGAATTATTTCAACATCTTCACTCATAAAGTGACACAGCACCAAACTGGCTAACAATCTGATGTTTAACTTATTAACAAACAAATACAAATTTAATACCTTAGGTATTTTAACATGAGGGAAAACTTTGTTGAAAAGGGAACAAAGTGTGCTGTAATGAACAGTTTTTGGTTCAGCATCATCCTTTTCATTGCACATGGTTTCATATATTGTTTTCTTGTCTAGGTAACAAGGGAGGTGTATCGTGCCTGAATTTGGCATCTTGTCTCCAACCTGAAAAAAGAATATTTTTAGAAATAATCTTTTGGGATACTGAATTACAGCTGTGATTTGTTTGAAGTATGTATTAAATTCCTAAGGCATTTCTTAAAATTCAACTTTGAACTCGGTTGCCTGTCATTCCTTATGTTTTGGATGCAAATTTGCTGAGGCCACCCACACATGTGCAGATATTTGACCGGGGTGTTGCTTACACCTGTTTTCAAAAATGTCATCCAAAAACCCAATATTCAAAAGTAGTTTTATTTAAGTAAACTGTCTTGTTACATGTACATAATTTTTTGGTTTATAACCTTTTTGAAAACAGGTGTTCATGTACAATTAATTTATTGAACTATACCATTTCAAAGTACTCTTCCATCCATATTTCAGCAAGGAGTCTTTTCTCAGTCAGGTTCCTTGGTCTTTTTCTTTCTATTCGGCGTGTGTGATTTGAAAAGTCCTTTATAGTTTGGTTGAACAAGAACTCGGACAATCCAATAACTTTTCTAAATGCTGTTTGACACAATTTGAATCCAGCCAGATAAAATGGAACTTCTCCATAGTTGCTGAAAATAAAAGAACATAACAAGCAATTGTTAATTCTGTAAGTGGTGAATAACAAACTTCAACAAAATTTTCTAGTTTCTAAATAATTGAAAAACTTGTCATTCTCAAGGATGGATTTGGGGAGGGGCAAAGGGGGCTTTAGACATCCTGCACACACACACACTCTGAGCAAGAAAAAGTTAAATGCTTTTTGACTATTGTTAAAGGTGCAAGAGCGCAAATTCTTTGATCAGTCTTTGGCCGAAAGTTACCGCAGCTGGGCCACCGCACCTATCTACACAAGTTTATTTCCGGAGTCGCTTAAACAGCTCCAAATGAATGTTATGTAATGTTCTTTTATACTTTCAAGGAATGCACCATCGAGATGACTAGTTTTTTGCTCATAGAAATGAAATAAAAACTTCTTTCGGGCTTATGAAGAAATTGTTTTGTGGCATAAGTGCACGACCGACCACTGCAATAGATTAGCGGTTACTGTTTGTGCTATTGTTGAAGGTGTGAGAGCGCGTATCATATGTCTATCTGTGAGTTTCAGATGAGTCAGGCAGGTTCGCAGTTGACGTTGTGTTGCAAACAAACTGTCGGTTCTTGAAAGCGTTCGATTCTCTCTTATATTTTCTGATCATGACAAGCCAACGAGGTCAAGGAAAAAAATGGCATTTCAAAAAGGAAGGCCCTTCGGTGTTCACAGTCTACCACCACAATAAAGCTGTGATACTCACGTCCAGCAAGACGAACCCTGGTTGTGTCCGTTCTATGAAAGCGTGCGAAGAGCCGAGCAAAATTACGGTAGGTTTCAATGCCTTTTCAAAATAGCGCGTTAGTTTGCTAACGTTGATATTCCGGATCATATCCAACTATTTTTGTGTTGTAGTATTATAAAACCTTTTTTTTGTTCTACAGTTCATATACTCTGAAAATAAAAAGATGAAACTAGACCTCATGTTCTTCACTCCGTATGATGAATTGGAGAGAACACAGCTCTATCCTTTAATTAAGGACAGGGAAAAGTTCTTATCCAAAGCAAGTGAATTATACGGTTTAGAGGTAGAAACTACTACGCCTAGAAGGACAACATCCAAACGGAAAGAATCCACTCAGACAACTCCAACTCCGCCGCCTAAGCGCCATCAACCAAGCACAAGCGGCCTACTTTCTGACGAGCAAGAACATGAAGAGGGACCAACTGCAGATGAAGCTGCCCCCCGCACCGCCAGTGCTTGCACTGGAAATGAAATATCAAATACTACAGTCATGTCAGAAGAAATGTTGACCTATCTTATCACCAAAGACCTTGGTAAGTAATTATCATTACTTAAAAAGCTAGCAGAGGCTTTCACGTCAGGAAGCCTTTGCTAGTCAGGGAAAATCATCGTATTCTTTTATGCGGGTTTTTGTTGTCTGCAGTTGCCGCCTTGAAAGTATTTCTAAGACTGGTGAATTGCTTTGTTAATACCCGGACATATAGTAAATTTCCCAACAATATAGTATTTTTGTTTTCCAATCAATGCCGAGCGGTAGCCGGCCTTCAAATTACTAAATGAGCGGTAGTTTTCAATAGTTGTATTTTTTTAATTATATTTATAGCTATCTATAGCTATCTCATTGTCTGTCCGACTATAAGACTATATAAAAGCGCTCACATAAAAAGGAATTCATATTAGGAATCGTATTTGCTCTAATATTAGAAATCAAGTCTGCATAGTCTTTATGCTCTGATGTATTGTTTTTGGAGTTATTTAAGAAAATTGAAAATAACATGCGCGAAAACCACTCATAAAGCCACTTCGATCAGGCTTGATCAGGCTGACTAGAGCTCGTTACAAGCCGTCCCAGGTGGTATTGGCCGTGAAGTCCTGGTGACTACTTTGAAGTTTTAAACGGAGTTTGAACGCTTTATAATCGTTTATAAGCAACCTTTGGGAACCTTTCCTTTCTTATTTTAAAAATGCGACAGAGGGGAAAGTTAACCATTTTTCCATGGCACAAGTAAACCATTCTCGTTGCTTTTATTGTAGTTCCAGTCAAAGTTTTGGTGACAAGTCTCAGACAGCCAAGATCGGATTATTTATTGAGGGAAATCGACGAAGTGTTCGTCGATGGTTTAACAAAGGAGTTCAAAGATAACAAAGCTCTCTTTGTGAAGCCTTTGACGGCAGTCGTCTCTGGATTAAAGTCAGCGAGCGACTTTGAGAAAGACATGATTGATTCCTATCAATTTGAGATTATCGGTGGTAATCATCGACGTGCGGCCCTCCAAAACTTGTTTAGAGAAACCAACGACGAACAGTTTAAGTGGGTGAATGTCCTTCTATTTTGCGGTAAGTGGCAATCTGTTTCTGAGTAAAAATGATCGGTGTTTGATTCTGGAATAATGGATTTAAAAGATTTAGAATTAAACTTATGGTATAGCTAAACTTGGCATTCACTAAACAAGATGGACACTACATTTTCTGTACAAAAGCTCTCTATAAGACGGGCACCTCATTTAGACAGACAACGAACACTTAAATGTAATAGTATTATTATATTTTAAGGCATTGTAAAGGTATACTTACATGTAAATCACTGGGAAATGCTCTATTCGAACACGAACACTTAATATTTCCAAGGGTGTCTGTCTTAGAGGGGACTCATTAGAATGAATAGAATAGAAAAGGAACTTTATTTAAGGAGACCTCATCACCCTTGAGTGTTTTTCACGAGGACCTCCACTCATTCACTTTCAGCTTGCAAGACAATTTTAAATAAACATACTTCTCAATTTTTAGAAATGCCAAAGGCAGTAGTCTTGAAGTTGGCGGCAAGACACAACAGACAGGATAATTTTTGTCACACTATGACAACACAGGATAAGGTATTTACAAAGATACTGCAAAAGGGCAGGTGCATGTAGTGCTCCAGTGTAACTTACCATGAGGTAAACTAAACAGAATTTTACTGAGGCAAGACATCTTGCCTGACACTGTAAAATTCTGTAGATTAAGATTAAGTAGATTAAGTTTTATAAAGTATATTATACACAAAAGTAATACTTTTACTACCATGTAACTTCAGTAACTGCATCAGACAGTGGGAAAATTGGTCAGGCTATGGCCATATAGTATGGCCTATTGAACAAAAAACCTTTCCTTTTAACTGAGACCAATCAATGTTTAATTACACAATCATAACAGTGAAGAAACTTATTTCAGTGAGTATTTGTAGGCATTGAGGGGTGCATATTGAGGGACTTTTTAAAAACTTGATTAAAAAGGAGCCTTAAAATTATTTTATTTCTAATCAATGCATATAATTTATTTAATTTAGGTCAAACTCTGCCAAAAGATTCGATTAAATGACTTCAATGGTGTGAAGTCGGGGAAATGGAGGAGTCATTGTGTAGATGTTTTAGGCACAAGTAAAGTAAGTTCAATAAGTAATTAACTAAAGATAATTTGCTTTTATCATGAGCCACCATCTTGAATTTGCATTGTTTGATGGCTTTGTTTCCCCGCTTCTATGTAAGAAACAAAGACATTTGGTTCAAGATGGCATCTCCGTGATTAAAGTGAATAATGAATAGGAATAAACATCATAATTATTATTTAGTGCTTCAGTGGCATTTCATTTCTCAGCATTGTTTTCCTCTAGTTTTGAAATGTATTTCAAGACTAAATGACAGACAGAACTGATCACCAAAAAGGTGCATTAACAAATCATGCAAGTCCATGTATTAGTTTAGTGCATGCATGGTCAACTGATAATAGACAATTTCACGGTTCTCACTGATCAACCCTCAGCCTCGACAGTGTGTAATAATTCTTTAGAAAATGACTACAACCTATGGTATTATGGAAGGAATGTTCACATGAAGAAACAATAGAAACACTTTAAAATTCCACAGGCTGTAGTCAAAGTCTAAATAATATATTACACGCTGTTGAGGCTGAGGTTGATTGACCAGAACCGTGAAATGGTTTGTTAGCAGAAACAATAGTTATAGTCCCACCACAATAAATTACATTGAGAATATTGTGTTATATGCAGTCATATAGATTACATACATCATAATATGATTTATGTTTTATTGACATTGTAATTTTCTCAATTTCATAAATTAGATAACCAAAGCAGACTTCCATTGTTTGCTGCATTCATTCCTAAATTTTACACTGTTACTATGATTTTTTTTCTGTTAAATTGATCACTACAGTTTTTTAATGAACTTGCTTGATTTATTGGTGAACAATTTTGTAACCATTATTTATTATGTACTATAGGAGTCATTAGAGTTTGTATTTTTGCTGAGTAGCCTAGAAGACGACTCATTTGGAGTGCTACTTGAAGTGTTTAAGGGGTTTGACCTCTTCCAGTTGAAGGGTCAAAAGACAACTACAAAGCAGACAGCCAATATAATAAATGGTGTGTCCCAAAAACCAAATCTGGTTGGCTCCAAGTTCAAATGCATCAGAGGCCTGCCTAATGAGGTTTTAAAAGAGTTGTTGATGGGTGTGCAAAAAGGGGAGCTAAGCTTCAAGGAGATGAAGGATCGGGCAGAGGAATGGAAAAGTGTAAACCTATTGAAAGAAGAGTTTATAAAGTTGACTGGAGTACACTCTTGGAAGGACATCGAAGAGAGGTATGTAATCTTATCAAACTAATTGATAACGCATGAGTCCCATGATGACATCACATGCACGCACTTTAAAATCCAAAAAAAGTTAGTCAAAAACGGAGTTCTTTATCAGGCTACTTTGCATAGAATATATCAAGTCTGTGCCATTGATGACTAACTGATGTTTCTATCACCAGTTTCTTTAAATCTGATACTGCACTTATGTTTTATTCTTAACTACTGTGACACCTATATAGTGCCTCTGTGTTCAACCTCATCATTAACCATTGCTAGTCTCTAAAAGTATAAGCAATGTTTTCTCAATTATTGTTTGTACAAACTAGGTTCCCATTATGGAGTTCTCTGGAAAACTTGAAAGTTTTTTCAAAGGATGTGAAGGCAAAAGGAAAAAAAGTTCCAGACAGCTTCAGGTCATTTGTAGAGCGTTGTCTGGCAAGCGAGTCCACTACTGGTAATTAATATTTTGTTGAATGAACAAATTAGTTGATATTTTGTATAGTTTTTAACATAGACAGGTGGGTGCGTTTCAGAATCAAAACCATTTGAGCCAATGACAAGTGATCAATTGCAAATCTGATACAACACGAATGCAAATATTGTAAACTACTACTACTAATAAGTAATATAATTTTTTTCTGTAAATGCAAGGAATGAAGGAAGGCATCTCGATCAGGCACTTTAGGCTGTGGGGAGTATTGGCTTGGTGTCTTAATTAGATTACACTGCTATAATTATATATTAACATGTAGCTTGTACAATAAAAATAATGATGATGATGATGTCTATTTGCAAAGCACAATGCAAATACAGATCACTTCTAAGCTCTAATTGTTTTATGAAAAGCATAACAAACATAGAATACTGAGAATATTTATAACTAGTTCTTTATATTTATATTTGTATGTTAAACTTTTTAGATAATACAGCTTTTGGATCAGTTGACGACAAGAATGGGTTGACCTATTCAGCTAAAGCTGTAAGAGACTGGAAGATTTCATCTTCCACATTTGAAAACCTAAAGTTTAATGGGGCAGACTTGGTTATACTTGAAGATGTAGAGGTAATAGTTCTTTACACATTTAGTATACTGTTGCTGTTAGATGTGTCATATGTTTTAAAATCTCAAGTTTTATTGATAGTAACCTCCATTTCTGAGGTCTTATGTGAATTTATTTAACCAAACACCATTACAGAGGCTACATGTAGGTAATGCACTTGGTAATGCATACAAAACATGTGCTTTCCATCCCAATTTTCAATAAAATAGGTAAACAATACAAACATAACCCTTGCAGACTGTGAATCCTAAAACTGTGGGCAGTCAGAAGTATTTCTGAATTTGTCAGAGTACATGCTCTACTGTCTTTATCTATTGGCTAGAAGTATCTCTTTTGTACTTCAATTATATTTGGTATTTAAATATATTTCTGTAAATGTTTACTATTTCACATGTGGTTTATGTTGAAATTAGGAATAATAAATATTACTGACTGCCAAGGGTTTCAGGATTAACACTGTAACAGAGCAATGAGTTCTCAATAATTTCTACAGTTGATGAAGAAAATGTTTGTTGTATAATTCATCTTTTTAAAATTTTGCAAAATTTCAGATCTGTAATTTACTTTGTTTGACATTCATATAATTATATGTTTTCTTTTTTAGGATTGGACTGATAACCAAGTGTCAGCCATTTTAAGAGGTGTGATAAGCATAAACACGAGAAATAAGATTAAAGATTACATAATATTGGTGAGAAGGAAAAAAGAAATGGAAGATTGCACTCCAGATGGAGTCAAAGAAACAATTTATGCTGTGTTCCCGAACACAAAAATCAAGCCAGGTACATAACACATTGAACATTTTTGATCAGTCACAGTGTACATGCAGCATTGTACACTTGGTTAATACTAGTCTTCCCCGCATGCAATCCTTAGATGGGATCACTCAGTTATTCTCTCGCCTGCAGAGAGGAGTGGAAACTACATCCTCCTCTTTGATTTTGTTTTTGCTTAGTACCTCCCCCACCATTTGTCCCACCATAGGAAGCCCAGAGTCAAGAGTTGCCTGCAGAGGAGGAGAAGTTACATGTATTACTAAAATCCAGTTATATCATACAGCAGATTTTGGAAAGGTTGTCCACATGAAGTAGACATTTCCTATATAAACTGTACGGGAAATCTCTATTTCAGGTGGACACTCTTTTTGAGATCAGCTGTAGATTAAGTGATATAATTATCAATTAGACAACAGAAAGCTGCACGCCCGGTGTTATAGACGCACAAGAGAAAATATAAAGAACCGATTAACAAACGTAAGAGTGGCACGAGGCGTAGCGGAGTGCGACTCTAGTTTGTTAAGAGTTCTTTATATTTTCTCACGTGCGTCTATAACGCAACGGGCAAGCAGCTTTCTGTTGTCTAATTGATTTATAACAGAGTCTAGCACGTTAAAAATGAAGCCATTTTGCCCATGGGGAAATAGTTCATAGATTTTTCAGCCAATCAGAGTGGGCATTATATGTGTTGCCATCTTAAAAACGAACGATTTGAAAAAGACGATGACGAAGATAGTGTGCGCGCAGTGCAGCCCATGGGCAAATAGTTCATAGCTTTCTGGCCAATCGGAGCACGCATAAGATTGTAGCTATGTTATAAAAGCAAAGATCATATCCAAGGGCAGATCCAAGGGAGGTGACAGGGTGCTTGCACCCCTCCTCTTTAGGAAAATTGTACACATGAATTATTCAGACAGAGACAGAATCTATATATATGCTCCCCTCTTTCAACATTTCTGGATCTGCCCCAGTGCTCATTGATCATTCATGTTATTATCTGTCTGCCCACAACTATGAGGTGTATATTTGCAGTATAATCAGATCATTATGTAATTTTCTTAAGTAGTTTTTTTGTTCTATTATGGAGAAAGGTGCCTTTATTAGATCTAATTGAGGCTTAACTTTATTGAATCATTATGTATAATTATAATCTTCTTTCAATCTTTTGCAGGTTCAACACTCACCAGTGCTACCGAAAAGGTCACAGCAATCATTATTGGAAAACCAGTGGTGAGAAGTTTGAATTGTATCATTGCAGAATCGGAAAAGATGTTCATCGAAAAAGTTCTAGAAAGTTTCCTTCCAGTACATGGGACGTTACTTGAAATTGGAAATAGCAAAGGTAAATATTAAAATGCACACATTATTTTTCTAAGTTGTATTTTGATGTGAAAACAGTTCAGACAAATACTGACTTTTTTCTTCATATTAGCCAGCAAAAGTTTCTTTTCTGCATGTTTAAATGATCACTTTTATTTTATTTTCTTACTGTCAGAATCACTGCAACACCTGCATGCCTGTTACCACCATAAAACAAGTATGGTTGGCATCTTTGATAATGAGGTTGCCACCAACCAATTCCTTTCCAAGGCAAGGAATTTAAGTAAAGGACAGGAAGAAGGAGGAGCAGAGGAAGAAGCAGAAGGAATAGGAGAAGAAGAAGTTTGATACATTTTGCCTAATTCTACTGTATTTTAGTACCAAATGTCTTTGGTAATTACCAAGTACATTTACAGCTGATTCAGCTGCTTATGTGAATTTTACCATCTCTCTGTACCAAATGTCTTTGGTAATTACCAAGTACATTTGCAGCTGATTCAGTTGCTCATGTGAATTTTACCATCTCTCTGTACCAAATGTCTTTGGTAATTACCAAGTACATTTGCAGCTGATTCAGTTGCTTATGTGAATTTTACCATCTCTCTGTACCAAATGTCTTTGGTAATTACCAAGTACATTTGCAGCTGATTCAGTTGCTCATGTGAATTTTACCATCTCTCTGTACCAAATGTCTTTGGTAATTACCAAGTACATTTGCAGCTGATTCAGTTGCTTATGTGAATTTTACCATCTCTCTGTACCAAATGTCTTTGGTAATTACCAAGTACATTTGCAGCTGATTCAGTTGCTTATGTGAATTTTACCATCTCTCTGTACCAAATGTCTTTGGTAATTACCAAGTACATTTGCAGCTGATTCAGTTGCTTATGTGAATTTTACCATCTCTCTGTACCAAATGTCTTTGGTAATTACCAAGTACACTTGCAGCTGATTCAGTTGCTTATGTGAATTTTACCATCTCTCTGTACCAAATGTCTTTGGTAATTACCAAGTACATTTGCAGCTGATTCAGCTGCTTATGTGAATTTTACCATCTCTCTGTACCAAATGTCTTTGGTAATTACCAAGTACATTTGCAGCTGATTCAGTTGCTTATGTGAATTTTACCATCTCTCTGTACCAAATGTCTTTGGTAATTACCAAGTACACTTGCAGCTGATTCAGTTGCTTATGTGAATTTTACCATCTCTCTGTACCAAATGTCTTTGGTAATTACCAAGTACATTTGCAGCTGATTCAGTTGCTTATGTGAATTTTACCATCTCTCTGTACCAAATGTCTTTGGTAATTACCAAGTACACTTGCAGCTGATTCAGTTGCTTATGTGAATTTTACCATCTCTCTGTACCAAATGTCTTTGGTAATTACCAAGTACATTTGCAGCTGATTCAGTTGCTTATGTGAATTTTACCATCTCTCTGTACCAAATGTCTTTGGTAATTACCAAGTACATTTGCAGCTGACTCAGTTGCTTATGACCAGATTTTACTTAGATAAAGTGAAAATGTATCATGTTGTAATTTTAAGGGAGTTCATCGATTTTTTTTACCAGTTTTTAAAGTACAGTAAAATTCTGATAATAGATATAAAATTGTTACCATGTGTGCTTGGTAAAATTCAGTGTAAATATTTAGAAATGTAATATTTTGTCATTTGTTGTTAATAAAACACTGCTTGAATAGAAACCTTACCATTGTCTATTACTCACCTTATTGGTAGTATTTGTGTCAATTAACTATCATTTATACCAATCAGAATTTTTTTAGTAAAAAAATTAAATTTGTTATCGGAATTTTACCATTTATTTGGTAAAATATCACATTTTTAAATGAAATTATACCAAAAAACCTACTTTAGAATATGAGTAGTTAAAAAATTCCGTGTTTTGACTACTAATAATTCATCCTGTTGATCCGGAACTTGATGTCGGGCACTTTCAAGACATACTTCGTTTGAATTTTGGCTTGAAAACTGTTTAGAACAGGCGGGACTTTCAATTTCTTGGCGGTTAGTGCCCTTAAGAGAGTGATTTTGCCGTTCCGGAGAGGATTGCTGAGCGGATCTTTCAGTTGAAGCTAGCCAATCATCTGAGAGTGGTGAAAAGCGATTTTCAGTTTGAACTGAGATCATCGAGTATTCCTCGGCATCTTGCTCCGTTGGTACAGAGCACTGGGACTCTCTTGGGTCTAGGAATGAGCCGGAGGAGATTTTATGTTTTAGATTATTGATCTCACTTTGAAGATGTTTACACTTCTTAACTGTTTTTTGGATGGCTTTGTCACATTTGTCGCTAAGATCTTGGAATAAACATTTAAGACTGTCCACTTCATCATTAATCAAGCGTTTAATTTCTTTGAAATTGTTAGAGGATCGGCATTCAAAGTCCTTTAAATCGGTGAACATTTCACTTGCTTCAATAGTAATTTTTGTAACTGCTTGTTCTAACTTTGTATTAAACTCTTCTTGAGCATCTTTGAAATCTGTTAATTGATCTAGCCTTTCAGTTTGACCTTTGCTTTCAGCATCCAGTGCCACTTGCTTACGTCCGTTACTCAGCACACGATCAGATTGCTGTGTTACCTCCTCTATTCCTTCACTTGAATTGGATTTCTCATTAAGTGGAGATGAGTATGTTGGGTTAATTCTCTTCCGAATCGAAGCGCGCTTACTTTCCAGGGCTTCTCTCGCTTCTTCTTCAGATGAGAACTTCTGGTTTCGACCGTTACGTTTCCCAGAATAATTTTGGATACATTCTTCATAACTCGATGTTAAACCAGCATCGTTCTCGGTCCACCAGACATATTATTTGGTCTTTTTACTTCTACTAGTTTTCGTCATATTGTAGCTTATTTGCCGCTTCGGTGTTCCATCAGTTTAAGCGTAGTGATTTGGCTTCACGTCCGCCATGATCGACGCCAATATGGCTGGCCTACCGCTCGGGCATAGACTCGTGCCTAGACTAAACCTAGACTCGTGCCGGCCTAAAGGCCTGGGCACGAGTAATTAAGGACGTTCATGGGCAAACGTTGAGCATACTAGAAGAATAATGAGCTAATAAAAACTCGTTTAGCAGTCAGATTTCTTCGAATTTTACCCTATTTGCGGTTAAAACACACCAAAAGTGCAAGCATGGAAAGCTGTAGAAAAGGAGCCATATTTTCCTGAAAAATAAATAAATTGGCCCCATACCTAACAAAATTATAGAAATAGACCAGATAAGTGATTAGCTTTTGTTTTTTTGCGTAGAAAATTTGAATTATTTAATGTTGTTTGGCTAAATGTACAGGCTTCAAATTAAGCGAAATTCCAACTGCACAAAATATGTAATTTCGATTTGATCCCATCGTCAATTTTTAAAAAAAATTATCCATAAAGTAAGTTATTATGTTGTGCTTTATTACAAGAAAATAAATCAAACCGCCAATGGCGGAGGTAACTCGTGGATTGACCGAAATGACCACAGGAAGCCCAAACAATACATGTTAGTGAAATGACGAGTTTTCATTTGAAGGCGAAAATATATATTACCTACTACATCAACTAGACGCTTTTTGAAGCGAAATTGGTTTCATGTATTGCGTGATGCTGCATCAGACTCATTGTACATTGCATCACGGTCAAATGTGCCGCATTGTCTACTGTATTCAGCGTTTTAGATCAAACGATAAATACAATTCCATCACATACAATAATGTATATAAATCTCTTATTTTATCATTATCTGAAGTGTTTGTTACAATATGCGTCTCAAAGTGTACATTCAATCAATTACACTAGATTTTACAAAAAGTCAATTAGATCCACCAGGGTTTTTGGTATCCTTTGTATTTCACATGTGAAATACATAAGGTGCAATTTTTCATGCAAATTAGAACACAGGGAGCCCAGACAATAGCGGTACCGATCATATAAATTCTCGTAGATGGAATACAAACTAATTTTACCGATATGGTAACTAAATTGCTTTTTCCACGAAATTTATTTCAAAATTTATTAGAAACGCCATAGCTTTCGCACAATTGACATGAGTACAATGCAGACAAACTATGCATTAGAAGAATTGAAGAAATATTTCTTCTATTTATGTGAAAAAATAGAGGATGATTTGAACTCGGCCCTTCTAAGAATTTATAGCTTAGTTCAAACAATAGACGCTCCTCAAGAGTATTGCCTGGGGTGCACACAAAATTCACACACAAGAGTGGGGGTGAGCCGCGCGCATAGAGAGAAAAAAATAATAATTTTAATATGTTGTCACAAAATTAAAAAAAGCCATTTCGTTTAATACCAGACAGTATTCCAACTTTTTTTTTTTTTTTTTTTTTTCATTTTGTTGGTTTGTTTTTAGAAACTTAAAAAACATAGAAGTACCATGATTGAAGAAGGGCTGGCCAGTGACCTTGCGTCAGTCCTCCATCTGTCACTGATCTCCTCCGAGGAGTCAGCTGATGAAGGCCTGGAAATAAGGCCATTGGCCTTGCCCTCCTAGCCGCTAACAGCTTTTTTAGCGTCCTTGCATTAGTCACTTTCATACCGTGAAGACTGGGTACGAGTCCCTCAAATTTTGACGATGGTAACGCAAACTCATATAGTCAGAAAGAGCACATCGAGCTATATAAAATCCCGAAGTTTGGTATTAATCGGTTTAATATTGAATGACTAACAGCCGTGCAAAAATGCTAGAATTTACAAAGAAATGTATGGTTGTAGGGACACTTGTGGACATTTGTCCCTACAACCATACATTTCTTTGTAAAATCTAGCATGTTTGAACTGCTGTATCTCTTTCAATGTATACCCGATTAACATCAAACCTCGGGAATATATACAGCTTGATTTGCTCTTTCTGACTACATAGGTTTTGTGTTACCATCATCAAAGTTTAAGGGGCTCGCAGAAGTGAGAATATACGTTGACGCCCTACCAAAAAAGGCAACAGCTTGAGAGGCACGAGGAACCACCAAGCGTGCGGGACCCCCAAGCGGTCCCAGTGACTTGAGGCGTTTTGTTGCGAGATCTGACGTTTAGTAAAAATACATAAAAGCTTTCACCGAAAAACAGTATCAGCTGCTTTTTGGACAGGATAATCTAAAGATAATTCGGGCTTAACTAAATTGTACCGGTTGGGAAAACACGGTGAAAAAGGGGTTTTACAAAATTATCCTATACAGGGTAATCTAAAGATAATTCGGGTTCGGGATAATTCGAAAATGCGGGGAAAACAGGAGTATTACAACACTTGATACTAATCTCGCGATCTGATTGGTTGATTAGAGTGTGTCAATAAGAGAACAAACACAATGCTGACGCGTTTCGGCGCGCGCGCTCGTTCTGTTGCCCCGCTTCAAAAGGATTTTTAAACTTTTGTATCAAAATAATTGTTGTAAAAAGCGAATTGAAGATGGTTTTGAGTTGTCTGTCTTCTTATTGACACTCTTGACGTCATAAAATGTTCAAAACTCGAGTGGAATCACGAGCGCACCATCTTGAATTTGTTAATTTTACTAAATAATACCAGTCGGGAAAACACTAGGAAAACGGTGTGTTGTTGTTGTTGTTGTTGTTGTTGTTGTGTTGTTGTTTTGCTTTGTTTTGGTTTTGTTTTTGTTTGTTGCTGTTGGTGTTGTTGTTGTTGTTGTTGTTTTTTACAGATAATTGAGGTTTTACTTTTTTTAAAGTTATCTTATTTAGGAAAATTTAGGAAAACGTACCGTTCTTCATAATTATCCTTTTGGGGAAATTTGAGACAACTGGAATTTTCCTTTAAATTTTGGGAGAACGCGAGGATGATTAAATCATCCAGGAAAAAAGAGCCCAACCTCGATATCCTTCAATTTGAACGCAAAGTATACATCAAATATCTTGGTGTTGATCTAGAGCAACACTTGAATTGGGACCTACAATTAAGGATATTAAATTCGCAGCAAAATCAGCAAAACTTTAGGAACTATTCGTCAATAGTCCTTTTCGAAGCAGTGTATATTGGAGAGACCGGTCGTTTATTAGGAACCAGACAAAAAGAACATCAAGCTAGCGTTAGACTTGGGAAGAAAAAAAACAGCACTGTCAAAGCACGTACTCTCCCAAGACCATGAGATCTCTTGGGCTGGCACTGGAATAGTAGAAGTGGAAAATTGCATGACAAGAAGGAGATGGAAGGAGGCATGGTGTATTGCTAAATATGAGAACGTTCTATGTTTTATGTAGTGCGCGCGCTCAACTTTAATATCATAGTTTTGTATGCTCGAGCTTAGCCCGAGCGCGCTCTAACATGAAAAACGTGACGTGTACACATTGTTTGTTTTGTAACGTATTTGCATTTCTTCATATAATCAATCCCTGAAGGTGAGCCGATGGCTCGAAAGCTTGGATTTCAATTAAAAACTCTACACACGTCATGAGAAGAGACGAATTTCTTCACTAGCCCAAAATCTGTTGAATACAAAACATTTCGTAGCAAAAATACCAAACGATGGTTGTATGTTAGAGCGCAAACATTATAGAGTGATCGAACTTAACCCGTGAAAAAATACAAAATCTACTTTGTGCTAAAAAGTATAAAATCCTTTGTTTTCCATTGTTTAAAAGTGCTATTTTGCATTATTTAGCTAGTACAATTTAACGGATTAAGTAGGATCACTAGAGTGATCGCACTTATAATCCGTGAAATTGTACTAGCTAAATAATGCAAAATAGCACTAAGAAACAATGGAAAACAAAAGATTTTATATTTTTTAGTACAAAGTATATTTTGTACTTTTATTTATTACTTTTTCACGGATTAGAGTGATGGCACTTAATCCGTGAAACAAAATCTAATAGTCAATGTCTAATAGTCTCATCAAAACAAAAGAAAACAATGGAAATAGTGTCTGCTAATATCTGTTAGACTAATATCTATTTCACGGATTAAGTGTCATCACTCTAAGTGCGATCACTCTACAACAGCATGAAACAGTTTTAACTAAATTATATATAATAGTACTAATTAAACAATGGAAAACAAAGAATTTTAGCTTTTTTAGTACTATTTAGTTACTAAGTTGTTTCATGATGGTGGACATAATCATGATGATTGTGGATGTTATATATGTTTTGACTACCAGTAGCAACGAATTAAGAGGAGATTTTTTTCAGTGTCGAGCAATAATGGCGAAAAGCGCCAAAAACTAGACCTTCGTGCGAGTTTTAATCCAAATTTTCGTTCTGGATTAACACTCAAATCCTTTTTCTACCGGTTAAAAACTGATGTACCAAGGTAAAATACCTGTTTAAAACGGATTTTTGAATTGTACAAAGACTTTTTCTTGAAGTTGTGTTGGGATTAAGCTTTTTCAAGCTGAATATAAAGAAAACATACAGCAAATGAGCAAATGAAGGCCTAAATCTCATTTTCGATCCAGATTTTCGCTTTGGATTAACACTTTGATTCAACTTTTATCGGCCAAAACTACTTACAAACAACTTAAACTTTCTTATAGAAATGGTTTTAGTTTTGTACAACAGCTATTCTTCAACTCAGGAGTTTTTGTCGTTCACTGCTCGAACTTGAAAAAAATCCCCTCTTAACATGTCACAGAGGGCTTTTCATTTACAAAGTGAAGCCTAGTTTAAACGTCGCATCTCACGTGACGAATTCAATACGGTATATATATAGCAATTTCAAAAAAGGGGCGAATGGCGATTGGTGATTGCACGACCGAATGGAACTGTGGTCACGCTATTAGACCACTATCCAGTGCGAAGATATGAATCGCCTATCGACCACTGTCCAATAAGGTCTTTACTGCATGGTACCGGTATTGCTTGGGTATTTAATTAATAAGAAATGAAGCAATTCTTGTTACCCCAAAATTCCTTTCGCTCGTGCAATCACCGATTGCCATTCGCCATTTGCTCCGTCAACCATTTTTCAAATAGCTATATATACTTTCGATAGAAATTTAAAAAAAATAACCAGTAATTGTATGGCTCTTTAAGATTGTTTCAGACAATTTTCGCCCCCTTTCAAGAGACCCAAATTACTACAAAGAACAGTGCATACATTTTCATTTCTCTTTAACACAACTATGACCAATAAAACACGATTTACAGTTTACATTTGTGTATTGAAGTCCAGTTGCACCATTGTAATTTTATAACATCTTCTAGTGTTAGATAATGCACGCTATGGCTTCAGCACCAAAACGGAGGGAGGAAGGCCTATTCGGGCCGCGGTAGACGTGGGGCTTGTTCGGGAAGGGAGGGGGGTCTTATTTGAACTGGGGACTTATTCAGTCACTTACGGTAGTTATTAATCCTTGTGAAACTTTTTTTGATTTACGAGCACTTGATTTTTTAATTGGCACCATACAGTTAGGAACTAGCGCGTGATAACGAGCATGTGCAGCACTCAAGGATTTTTATGCTACGATTAGATCACTTGAGTAAACTCCAAAACTACTCGGTACAATCTTTCCATAACTATAATATAACTGCAATATCAAGGTACATCAATTGACGTAACCTGGATTTGATTCGCACCACAAAATTTTTTATTGCGAAAAATTTAACATTTTTCAATGTTTTACATTTTTTTGGGTGTACAATTTCTTTAATTTCCGAATTTTCCATAAAAATATATGTAAATAATTCAACGTGGAAAACGTACTTAGATTATAACATTTCCGAAAAACTATTGAAGCAATTGCACTCTCAAATTTTCAGGTACAATATGCTTAAGAGCGATACCCTTATCCTATTTTTGAAGTCTGCCTGTTTATTAAGTAACAAAGATTTAGAAAAGGAATCTAGAATAAAGATTAACGCAAAAATCAGTTCAATAAAACTCCTTTATAATGGAGTCAAGATGACTCCGAAACGTCGGATATTTGCGTTAATCTTTATTCTGTTTATTGTTTGGAATATGATTTGTGTAAATGAGGCAAACTGTAGACATTACGGTATTACGTCAGAAAAGATCCTCTAATAGTCCGATTTCGATTGATATTATCTTCTGAAAACAACCTTCTTGACAGTAATCGTAGTATTTCTCAGGCTTAAGGACGTTCATGGGCATTGTTTCTGCGCATTTTGTCTGCGCATTTCTCAAATCGCCGAAAATCCTTGGAAAAGTTTTAACTTTTTTAGTACTATTTAGTTACTAAGTTGTTTCATGATGGTGGACATAATCATGATGATTGTGGATGTTATATATGTTTTGACTACCAGTAGCAACGAATTAACATGTCACATGTAATACTTTGTAGAAACATTAGCAAATAATAAAAAGCATTTTTCTTGCTATTTTCCAAATATTTGTTTATAAAGTGGTTGGATTGTGGCGTCACGCTATAAGGTACACACGTCATCAAGCATGCGCTCAGAGGAGCTTTTTATAATAATTTATTATTTTTGATCGAATTTTAAAGCCGGTTTCTTTTGAATTTTGTGTATAAAAAGCATAGAAAGGATACTTATATTTATTTGAAAATGTTTTTGTGCCCAGACGCTTTGTAGAAAGCGAAAAATGTGAGGCGTGACACAAGGAATAACGTCACGCACTGTCACGGTGGCTGTCGAATGACATCTCAATAGCCCATATCTCAAAAATGAAATCGTTGACCCCCCTTTTTATTTTCTTGTTTTATAGCACAACATAATAACTTACTTTATTGATAAATTGTAAAAAATCTGACGATGGGATCAAATCGAAATTACATATTTTGTGCAGTTGGAATGGAATTTCGCGTAATTTGAAGCCTACAAATCTGTACATTTAGCCAAACAGCATTAAATAATTCTAATTTTCTACGCAAAAAAAAACCAAAAAACAAAAGCTAATCACTTATCTGGTCTATTTCTATAATTTTGTTAGGTATGGGGACAATTTCTTTATTTTTCAGCAAATTATAGCTCCTTTTCTACAGCTTTCCATTCTTGCACTTTGGGTGTGTTTTAACCGCAAATAGGGTAAAATTCGAAGAAATCTGACAGCTAAACGAAGTCGGTGACCCCAGTTTTTATTAGCTCATTATACTTCTAGTATGCTTAACTTTCACCATGCAAATGTTTAAAGAAATCTGACGATGGGAACTTTTGCCTATGGACGTCCTTAATTCCTGTGGAAAGCGCGAGCTGAGGAAAGGAGGCCACTCATAACTCAACGTTCTACGATACAGGGAGAACGAAGGCTCGGCTCGTGACTACTAAATAAGTAAATAGTCGTAAATAGTCTACTAAATAAGTAAATACAAAATACCAATAACAAAATTACACTTAGTCTTATGCGTCAATTATGTAAAGTCCGAGCTAACACTCTTTAAGGCGGTGTTACACGAGACGATTTTTACGACGATTTTCAGCGCAACGGCGTTGCGTTAAAAATCTTTCTCGTGTAACATGACACTTGGAACGATTTTTCTTGCAATATTCGCTTCGGCAACGCGTTGCGAGTTTTTGAATCCAAGTCAGAAACTCGCAACGCAAAATATAGCAAGTTGTTGCAACGTTGCGAGGAAAATCGTCGTTAAAAATAGTCTCGTGTAACACCGCCTTTAAGCGTCTTGTTAAAATAGAAATGCATTGTTTTAGCAAGGACTCTCACTACAGGGGTCAGCATCTTTGGTCTTGCCGGCCTCAGCCACCAACTTCTCTGTTTCAACCATTTCTTTGTCAGTTTTGGCTTCTCTTCTTTTCTTCAAGAATGGTATCCCATAGTCCTCGAGGGCCTCCTCTGCCTCCACAGTTGTTTGATAGAGATGTCGCAAAGCCGTTTCTGGTACCCATAACGACGCAATCCCACAAAGAACTGCGCATGCTCCAAAAATGGTCATAGGAAGAACAATGCTTGAGCCTGGTAACTGAGCCTACAAATAGTGTGAAATATTTCATTCTTAGTAGCTCTTCAAAAGTTACTTCTTCAATGGGTATCCTGTGGTATTAGAAAGGAAGAGAGAGGTCTAGGGGCAAATTTTATCGTTGCTATCACAGCTTTCTTGAATTTGTTGCTGTTGTTGATGTTCATTATTTCGGCTTTGTAGTGAACAAGATCGATCATTTAGTGAAGTATAACAATAGACATCGTTTCTTACCAACATGAGTAGAAATGGTGCAATAATTCCACCAACACGAGCAGCAGTAGATCCAACACCTTGTGCTGTGTTCCTATAAACAACAACAACAATAACCATGAGAAGAATCAAAGACAAACAGGAACCTCTTTACTAGTGCATTTAAGTTCAAGTTCAATTTCAGTGCTTGTTAACCTAATACACGGACACGACCGAATAGCAGAATTAGGAAGAGGTCAAAACAATGGTACAAGCTGGGGATCCGGTTTTGGGGGAGTAGGGTATTAATCGCCACCACCCATCTATTTGCTGAAGTGGTATAGGCACAGGGAACCCGGCTTTAGTCCGCTATTTTCTGTACTTTATCGAAACGC
Organism: Telmatactis stephensoni; assembly: GCA_029948255.1. Lineage (NCBI taxonomy): Eukaryota > Metazoa > Cnidaria > Anthozoa > Actiniaria > Isophelliidae > Telmatactis > Telmatactis stephensoni. The sequence goes on along the minus strand of JALIZF010001751.1, from coordinate 274,935 downwards.
TAATATTGGGATTCCTGTGGCATATGAGATCGTTTTGAAGTATCGTGTAACATAGAGTTGTAATCTGATTATCCGGCGTTATTTGAAATAGTAACTTGATAAGGGGATTATATTCGAACCGTCAAAAATGGAGATCTCTTCTTCTGATGGTTACTAGAGAATGCGTTACGAAAGTCAATAAACGTAATCCCCTATCGGTTTACGTACTAGCAGTGACAAACGGCTTTATATTACACGCTCATGTAATTTGGTGTAATAGGATGCTTACCGGATGTCGATCGTAAAGTTAACGATCTCATGTCACAGGAATCCCAATATTAGCGTTTCGATAAAGTACGTCCTCGGAGACCCAGGGCGTCAGGGAGGGGGGAGGGGAACGGAGGGGAAAGGAAAGAGGGGAAAAGGACGCCCTGGGCTTTTGACTACCCCTAACTTGTCTTGAAGCCAAAATTAATCCAATTAGATGGCCTAACGTAAACAAAGTTCAAATGACAAAAATATCTGGCTCATTTCAATTATCGCTATGATATAGTGACAGTTGCTCAGCCATATCCTGTGAGAAGTTCCTCAAATACATCTTGTTTCACCAAGGTCTTTGCAATTTATCTATAGTTTTCACTCTAAACACATTGCTATTGCAAAATACATGAAAGAGATTACGTATGTATTGTTTAAAAGTCGCGGTGAGCTGGAAACATGGTTCTTTTCAAGCTAAACGTGACAGCTTGTATTGTTAAAAGTCGTGGCGATGCGTGGGGTCAAACTTGCTTACTGGTAATTTTAGATGATTTTAATCTAATGGCACAAACGCTTCTGATTGGCCTCATTATAATTTAATTATAATGAGGCCAATCAGAGCGTTTGTTGACGTTTGGCTTCAAGACAAGTTAGGGGTAGTCAAAAGCCCAGGGCGTCCTTTTCCCCTCTTTCCTTTCCCCTCCGCTCCGCTCCCCTCCCCCCTCCCTGACGCTCTGGGTCTCCGAGGACGGATAAAGTATAGAAATATAGCTGAATAAAGCCGGGTTCCCTGTGGTATAGGAGGCATATATACCGGTACCCACTATTACTGACGTGGGAGGGTACTATGAGTATATACCGGTACCCACCTTTCTTTCTTTCTTTCTTTCTTTCTTTCTCTCTCTCTCTCTCTCTCTCTCTCTCTCTCTCTCTCTCTCTCTTTCTTTCTTTCTTTCTTTCTTTCATTCATTCTTTCTTTCATTCATTTATTCTTTTATTAATTCATTAATTCATTTATTCATTTATTCATTTATTCATTTATTCATTTATTCATTTATTCATTTATTCATTTATTCATTTATTCATTTATTTATTTATCTATCTATTTATTTATTTATTTATTTATTTGTCTGTCTGTCTGTTTGTTTGTTTGTTTGTTTTTTTAATTTATTTATCTATTTATTTATTTATTTATTTATTTATTTTTTTTTTTTTTTTTTTTTTATTTTTTTTTTTTTTTTATTTATGCAGGATGTTTAATGTTTTCTCCCTCGAAAGCACACCTTACTGGAAATAAGGTATTGGTATAGTTTATCCTTTTCAATAGCAAGAAAAAGATGTCTTCACCTAATTGATCTTTTGCAGGCTTCCACTACTGCCGAAAGAAAGAAAGTCCAGCAGGGAAGCTCAAGGAAACCATAGATGAGGTACTACATGGTTATGTTCTTTTTTCCCGATCGGGCGGGATAGACTAAGGGTAGATATTTTATGAGAATTGCACTGAGGGCCGTTTGTTTGTCTGTCTGTCTGTCTGTCTGTCTGTTTATTTTGTTGTTGTTTTTTTGTTTGTTTTTGTTTGTTTGTTTTTGTTGTTTGTTGTTGTTGTTTTTTGTTTGTTTCGTTTTGCAATAAGCAATATCTCAGCGTTTGTTTGTTTGTTTTTGCTTTTGTTTTTGTTTGTTTGTTTGTTTGTTTGTTTGTTTGTTTGTTTGTTTGTTTGTTTTTTGCTTGTTTGTTTGTTTTCCATTAACAATATCTCACCTTAAAACCGTTGGAAATAACTCTGAAGTGATAAGATACACACTGCTCCACTCCATATTTGTTATGGCCAGCCCCAGCACAGCTAAACAGGTGATTGCTATCTCATACTCTGTAAATTTAATATAACACGATATTTGGCACAATAATATAGACTTTCACACTGAGAAGGAAACGAGTTTATTTTCATTTACATGAGTCACTGCATTCTAATATTCCATGTAAACAACTTTCAACTCTCAGACCCGGGGAGGGAATGATACCCCATATGGGAATCGAACCAGGAACCACAGAGGTTACAGGAGTAACCTGTTGGAGGAGATAATCGGTGTCAAAATGTGCGAACACTAATAAATCTGGTTACCTCTAGGGATGGCCAGAATCAAGAGCAAAAGAACACCAGTTGCAGTCATAAAAGAGGCGTGAGTCAGACGACGACCAAGGCTGAAAAGAATAAAAAGATTATTTTGAAAAAAAAAACGTTTTTCTTAAGGGCAGATGATACGATACGACAGTGATTAACTAACACATGATAACATGACTCAGAGAACTCTTTTGTTTGCCAGTAGTTGACTGGGTAAACACAGTGTTATGTGTGATCGATTAGCGACATACGCAAGCAATCATTAGTGTACCAGTTGCTCATCAGCAGTGCTTGTCTTTTTCACATCTTTTTTATAAGTGCTATAACAAATTACGTATGTTGATTAACCGGACAGCATGCAGCACTCTATATTATGTAATGTTTAAAGGCCCACAATGAGAACTTGACGGTATTTTCAAAGTTTGCGCAATTAGTTCCAGTCCTCGGATGCGTCTTGGACTAGAACTAATTGCAAGGACTTTGAAATAGCATCAAGTTCAAATTCGAGGCCTCTGAACCACTTAACTTCTCAAACTCATTAATTATTCGGGAAGAATCTTCGTCGAGATCTTTACCCATTCTATTATAATGAAACTAATGCACGGATAATTTCTATAACAGTTCAAAAAATTCCGTCCTGGTTTACGAATTAGCTTGTGGCTTACAGGTAAGCAATAGGAATTTGCACGTTGGGAGTTCGAGCCTCGGTACTGATTACCATGAAAATATTTCAAGAGTCTTTTGATGCTTTAAAAAGTAAAGTTAGATAAGGGTCTCCACAGACGAGACGATTAGTTGTCGACAACTAAATGTGGTCGATTACTTTTTGTGATCCAATAAAGCATTCCACACACTAGATAGTTTGTTGTCGATAACTATGCAAAATCAGCGAGAGCTTGGGAACTAGCTTTTTCTACGCATGCTCCGAGGCAACGCAGATATGACATGACAGTTGTCGACGACTAAATGATTCATCCCCACGTCCCAGACGAGAAAAAATGGTCGGACGTGAAGTTGTCGATAACAATCTGTTGTCGACAACTGAGCAGTTTCCCTTTTTCAGAAGGGAAACTGCTAGTCGTCGACAACTTAAAATTTTTGCGTTTAGTTGTCGACAACTTGTCCCACAGACGATGGTTTTTGGTTGTTGACCACATTTAGTTGTCAATAAAAATAGTTGTCGTCAACTACACGTCTCGTCTGACTGTGGAGACCCTAAGGAGCTGTTTTTCTGAGCTAATATATTTCTAAGAGTTACTATAGAAAGCGTTATGGCAAAGTGCATTTATGTTTTCCCCTGTCTGCGCCACACAAAACTATTAAGATGTGCTGCTGCTTTTCCTGAAGCTCGTTTACTGGGCAAGGCAATAACTCAACACACCTGAGTTTGGAGTGTTATGGCTGTGGGCGAAGGGACCCACAGCCGCTTTATTAAAACATCCAACATAAAATACACCATGTTAAAATACGATATGATGCGGATGTACGAAATCTAGACTTGCCCCAGTAAAGGTGAGGGCACAAAAACGATAAACGATGTTGGATACATCAAGACAAGACGAGGAAGGCATGGGGAGGAGGGCAAAATTAAAGCTACCAGCTTATGTAAAGTCAGGACCAGAATGAATCACTTCGCCTGACAGCTCACGTGTTGTGCTGTCCTCAGTGGGGGGTCACTCAAATTGCCACTACTCCAGTACACTATACCGACCTCACATGTATGAATGCTCCTACATGAAGACCTACGATTACACAATTACATAATGCCTCCAGATAATGCTCAAATAAATACAGCCAAGAGAAAACATAAAAATCCTATTTGCGCGCAAATATTCCATTTATGATGAGATAAATAGAATAAAACACCCCAGGGTTGTCTAGAAATCATTTCAAACTCCAAGGACCTTGAGTACTTTAGGGCGGACTTTGAAATCATTTCAAAGTACTTTGGAGCGGATTTTTCGAGGTTTCAAATTTCATCATGTGATCTAATTCAGACACCTGGTTGGCTGATTACCTCATGAATAATTAATGAGCTTGAGGAAATCATTTAGCAGTCGCCGAAGTGTACGACAGGTCACGTACGATAATCTTACTTGTTCATAGAATACCAAGTAAAAGGAATGAATGCCGCTGACAAGACAGGAAAAATCAAGGAAATGGCATAGACGTTACCAGGAAGTTGAGTGGTATTTATCATCAAAGCAAAATTAATCATCGAAACAGTGAACCTGCAAAAGTAGATATAAATATTACAGTCAAAACAATAGGTGAAGCTCTTTAATAATATTCAGAAACGTCTAATGCGTAAAATTGGCTGCACTTTTAAAATTGGTTTGCAATATACAACAGACCTTATTTAATACAGTACAAATTTTTAGAGACTCCCTAAAAGTTTTTCATCCCTAATTTACTTGAACTTTAACAGATTACTCATCAGCAATTGTGTAATTGTCGACTCGATCACGTGGAGCTGCGACCTTCGTAATTCAGTTGTTGTTCTGCAAGGATGAGTGATTAGTTTGTGCAACTGGTCGAGACTTAGGCAAACTAAACTAAGCTATCAATTTCCTCCTCTCCTCCCTCCCCCCTCCCCAGTGCGTTATCTTACCATCCAAAACTCATGATAATAGTCCAACGACGTGACTTTGGAGTTCGTAAGAGATCCAGTGGTGTGTATCTCTTTGCGTTCGAGGTTCGTTCAACTTGATCATTGTGGATGTCATCTAACATGGAACTGAGCAGCTCTGGATCACATGGTTTATCATTTTTTCCTCCGTATTTCATGATGACTTCGTGGGCACGTGCTAGTTTTCCTTTAATGACAAGCCAGCGTGGAGATTCAGGATAAACTCTACAAAACAAAAGTATTTGATATTTCTCAGTTACATGTTTCAAAGTGACAGTACTTTACTTCGAGATGGAGGGAAGGCAAAACAAAATTCAGGCCGCGTCCACACGGAAACGTTTTATAAGTGATTAAATGTAAACGACTAAAAATGTCTCTGTCCACACGAAAACGAAAGATTAGCGTTCACGAATATAGTTACTTTGAAAGGCGTTTTCAAAAATGAGCGTTTACAGTGCAAACGCTAGCGTTTTCGTGTGGACAGGACATGTAAACGCCCAAAAGCTTAAAGAGGCTCGACCCAATATTTTTACATGAACGCCTTCCAACTTTGAAACTCTCATGCCTAAACAGATTGAATTCACTGTCAAATCCATTATAACACATTAGTTACGCATAGACTGAAAAACAATATTGAATGTGTTTTGGGAAGATCGGACGGAATATCACGTGATAATGACGTCAAATGTGTTTTAGCTCCGGGTCAAATTTTGGCTCTCAAATGCATTTGCTAAGGAAAAGCTCCGCTCCATATACCTTGGATGTTTGTCTTCCTCTGATGGAAATCTCACCGAAATCTACAAGACAGATTTGGAGATATTTTAGATCCCTTTAATTAAGAATATAATTTATGCAAAAATTGAAGACCACACGCCCCTTGGCAAATTTTACTACTTTTTGGACATTTATTTACTTCCAAAATCGCTCATTCTATTCTTGTATCCCCCTAGTACTTCATAGAAAAACTGGAAGGATATACAGCAACGCGATTTCGCCAAAGCGAATAATATGTGACTGAAGCTAAAACACTCACTGTTTAAATTTTCTTCGGTTTTAAGGGCATTTTCGCAAAACGTGATCATTTGAAAACTGCTAAATAATTTTTTGATGTTTTTCATATGGACCGTAACTGATTAATTCATTATAAGCACACAGATTTTCATGCTCATTGAAAACTTTTTACGTGGTTTAAAATAAACGCACATTTAGGTAAATATTGAAGCGATGTCGATGATTTTGTGCTCTGGGACTTCTATTTTCTACGATCTATCACGACAACAAATTATTTTGAATTGAATTCTGTGACAGGCAAAATTTGAAACGTATAACAATTATTCAGTCAATACGTGCATGGTGTACAAAAATTCTTTGTTGGTAAGTCAGAAACAAAAGGAGCCCCAGAGCACAAATCGCCGATATCGCTTCAATATTTACCTAGGTTTGCGTTTATTTTAAACCACGTAAAACGTTTTCAGTGAGCATGAAAATCCATGTGCTTATAGTGTATTCGAGAGCCAAAGTTTGACCCCAAGCTAAAACACATTTGACGTCATTATCACGTGATATTCCGTCCGATCTCAAATCATATTCAATATTGTTTTTCAATCTATATGTATCGTCAACAATTTGTTCAGATCAACCAAATCCGCTCTTCTCATTACTCGGGCTTCCGTAGGAATGCCCGAGTTATAAATTGGGCTTCGTTATCTTTGTTTTTTTTGTTTGCCTTCAGTCACAAATCGCAGTTTAGGCACTAAAGCGCATGCGCTATAGATAGAAAGGCGCATGCGTCGAGAGGTATATACATCATGATTGTCCTAAATAGTAGCTTCTTTACTTGAGAAGTACAGAGCGACTATACGGCACTCAAAACCATGAAGTATATACCTAAATAAGCGTCAAAAGCACATGGCAAGATGGCGGATGTGTCGAAGATGTTCGAAAGTAAGCATGGATTCTAGTTTAATACGCTCAAAACACATACAAAGGCACACACTGTTCGCGGTAGACCCACACTAAAGATGTCGAGCGTTTTCGAAACGAGTCGGTCCGCGAACTTTACGAGAGATCAATTTACGAGCGAACATTTTTGAGTTTGTTTACGAACGTATTCGTTGAACTAATACCCAAGTCATCTAAATTGTATTGCTATTTGAAAGCTAAAAACCAAGAAAATAAAGGAAAGTTTGTGCTTCAATTCAACGTAGTCTAATAATTATAGTTAAAACATAGAGCAGTTAAAACATAGAGCAGTAGTTTTCATCTTTATATTTAAGCTTAATGATCACCAACTGTGAATCAATTCTGCTAATAATCCGTGTTGTATTAAAGTTGGTTTGTTTCAAGGCAGGCAGAATTACCAACAATTCTTCTGTAAGTAAATGATTGGATTGTCACTCGGAAATGTGTTAGTTGGATGTGAATGCTTCTGCGAGTGTAAAAATTTCAGATCTTAAAAATTCCGAGCCCTCTGCGTGATTTGAGCCTACATTCGGATTTCCGGTCCAACGCTCAAGCACTAACCCTTCAGATAAACTGATAAACAGATAAACTTTAAAATACATTTATTTCTCTCTTCAAATAATTGTAAAAGTTGTTGTTATTAATAAAGCAAATGAATCAAAATATCATGCCGATTAAAATTGATAGTACACTGCAGAAGTCAAATAAGTTAGTTTGAAAAATCCATTCACGGGTAGTGACTATAAACAAATTAAAAATCAATTTTTAATCCGATGGGTCTTTCTTACCCTAGGCTCCAGGGGTTTATTATTCGCTTTCTTTAGAGAGTTTTTCTCTTATCAAGTAAATAAACGTCGGAAGGAGACGATAAGGGCACGCTTTAATTGGAGCCCAGCTCTGTTGCGTGTCCCTCACCTTTATATATTTTATATTTTTATGTATAGTATAAAGAACGAGAGAGAGTGTTTTATCGGATATAAAGATCCGAGCCGTAGGCGAGGATCTTTATACCGATAAAACACTCTCTCGAGTTCTTTATACGGCTTAAAAAACTCCAACACATATTAGAGTTGTTCTCTAAAAGAAAATCAAAAATATCTTCATTTATCTTGGAGAAAATCGAGGTTAAAGTTGATGTAAATTAGGCCGAATCTTTATCAGATATAAAGACACTCGTCACGGTGGCGATTTTCATTGTGTTTGCCTTATGAATTATTAATGAGTTTTTTAATTATTATTTTATATTTATTTTTATTTGTTGTTTTAATTCTATTATTGGTGAAAGTTTAGTAAATAAATAAATAAATAAATAAATAAACCCCTGGAACCCAGGGTAGGTCTTTCTCGAAAAGAAGGCTAAGCCTGCCGGTATAAATGCGCTTTTAGGTCAAAGAACACAGCAGAATTTAAAACGAATGGATCGAATTTAAAGGGACAATGTTAACAAAGAGAACTCATGATTTACTACATAGAAAGCCCGAGTTCACGCAGCTATGCGTCTTGTTACCTCATTCGTTGTGGTGTTCCACAGGGCTTAGTCATAGGACCTCTACTTTTTTTATTTTATATAAATGATCTCCCAAATGCCACTAGTCTGACAGAAACAATGCTTTTTGCAGACGACACTAGTATTTTTTACTCACATTCCAATATTGCACATTTAGTTTCAACTATTAATAACGATTTGATTTTTGCTGAGGGAGGAAAAATCAGAGAAGGCGGAAAAAAATCATTGGGGTAAGGGAGAGCGCAACACGTGAAACAAAGTCAGTTCACATATAATCCAATGCCCGAGCTAGGACTCGACCCCGGACCACAACGGTGAATGGCTAGCACTCTCACCGCTTGACCAACCATGCCAGCCATAAATTACGAGAACTAATAAATTACGCATGATTTACAATTCCAATTACCTCCAAAAGAAGTATAAAAGAAAAGGAGGAACGCTGGTCACCCATACAAATGTTCTCCATTCTGTTATGAAGTAAGCTATCAAGATTTTAATGCAATCTCCGGTATTCCAGTAGAAGCCGTTAACGTTTCCCATCCTTGCTCGAAAGCCTGGTCCAATGACTTCCATCATTAGGATAAACTGAGATAAGGTGGCACTAATCATGAATGCACCACTCCCAAAACGAAGAACGGCGAAGAGAGGAATCGATGTCTTTACAAAGGACTGGCAAATACCACATAATGCCTTAAATAATCAATACAAAGTTATATTAGTTAGCGACCTTCATGATCTGTGCCACTAGCAGATTGATTATAAAGCTGTAATTACATAGCGTATGATAGAAGATGATAGTTGCTGGTGAGAAAACGGAAAGTAGACAAGAAAGACAAAATAACGTGCAATAATGTATTGGAGTGTACTTGCTTCTGGAAATGACAAAAATGTGCATGTTGTGAATTCAATTCATGGAGGGACTACTCCCATTTTAAGTTTGCGAGTACTCGTAAACATTCTGAAAACTGATCGTGTCTTTCATGTGAACAAACGCACAGATCGAATTTCGGGATTGATCTCAGAAAATTGTTCTGCTGTGTTTGCGAACGTATACTTTTCCTACGGAAAAATCAGTAATTTGTACCAGCACGTAGAAGCAAGTATAGTCCATGAGTAATTAAAGAAAGAAGGCGTGCACTCAATTTTCTTTCAAATAACTACTATAATTACAGTAGAACACTTTCTTTGGCTATACAAAATTAAAAAAGATCTTCATTTCTTCATTTGTATTTAAAAATACAAAACTTTTGTATATTTCGCCATATTTTTTACTGTAGTAAAACATTTACGATGGTTTCTTACTGTTACGATGGTTGCTCTATTTACCATGATTCCAAGTGTAGAAAAGATGACAGTCTTTCGTCCAAGTGCATCAGATACGATACCAGACACAAAGGAACCCACCAACATGCCAACAAAGAACATGGACTGAACAATAGCAGCGAGGTGAGAACGATCACAAATCAAATTCCACTGAAAACAAAGCGAATGAATTAAAACATAAATGAAAATAGATATCTAAATGCATTCCTTCTAACTATAGAGTAGCTTTAAATAGAAACAATTTTCTTGTTAACCCACAATCAATGTTTAATATAAAGCCTAAAGCTCGTGTAGGTTCTCCACACTCACTACCTCTACATTCAATATTTTGAAAATGCATACATCCCAACTCACATCTCAGCTGTGTCACTGATTACAGCATCTTTACGACTGCGTTTGGATTTTATTACTATATTTTCATATATATACTAACAATACAGCCCACGTATCAGTAAAAGAGATTTTGAAGGATTTTCGATTTATTTATTACTCGATCAGGGTCCCCTATACCTTCTGCGTGAAACGTGAATGGCTGATTTATTTTGACGTGAAACGTGATGTAAGGTCTAAAATCTTTTTGCGTCCAGGTGAAAGCAACTTTTGATTTTTTGTGAACGTGAAATATATTTTTTTAATTATCCGTGACATGTGAAAGGACCAAATATTTTTGCGTGATTTCATTTTGCAAAGGGGTATAGGGAACCCTGATTACTCGGCGAGCGTGCGGTCGTGTATTTCTCCTTACTCACTACCTCTACATTAATTAAATATTTTGAAAATGCAAACATTTCAACTCACATCTCGACTTTGTCATTGATTGCAGTAGCTTTAGCTGTTAAGGCCTTCGTTTGGATGTCATTAAGTTTATTTTCATAAACTAACAATACAGCCCCACGTGTCTGTAAAAGGTAGGAATTTTGGACGCAGGGTTCGTGCTACTCCTTGAAAACTCCTTGAATTTCATTTACGTTTTCAAGAGCGCTTGAAAAGTCCTTGAATTTTAGAAATTCTGCTAAAACTCCTGGAATTTATACTTTTGGACAAAAACGTAAGTGACTTGAATGGGATGGGAAACATAGAAATTCACTCTTTTCTTTACATGTAAGTGAGGGAAGGGGATGTCCAATTATTTCAGTAAAACCACGAGTAAAAAATCGGGTAATAACACTACTCCTTGTTGAAAAATCGTTTTTGGGTCCTTGAATACTCCTTGAATTCTCCTGGAATTTTAAATTGATATCTTAGCACGAACCCTGTGAACGATTGTCGACAAAACATCATTCAGTTTCTAGCTCGAAACCAGAGAGATTTTTGAAAGATTTCCCTTTTGGCTGAGAATCAAAATACAGTACTTTGAAGAGTATCGGGTTGTATTTCTTGCGTTTTTATGTAAATATTTTAAAACCTGCCGATTCTCGCAGTCTGGGCAAGCTCGAATTTAACATTTGCCGCCATTAAGAGTTTTACATCAGGGTGATGATGAGATCGTATCAGATTAATAGATATGTACAAACTTACCTCAGATACGATGGTAGTATACATGGAATCAAATTCGTACGAAGTACAGTTTGTACAACATTTATTGATACCACCACACGTTACATTGGGAGTTGAACACTTGAATTTTGGGCTTCCAGTCACAAAGACGAGATGTGCGAATTGGATGCCTTGGCCTATCAGCATAACACACGTTCCATAAGCAACTTTCTTCTGATAGGTACCAAACGACTTGACGTGGTTGTAGATATCGTCGTATTCGGCATACTTTTTGCCTTCGCCTTCGTTCTCCATCGTGTTCGTTATGCTGTAGTTATATATCTAGTCATAGATGGAGAGAGAAATTTGATGCTGTAAATCCTCAAACACATGGAGGTCAGTTAACTAGGTCAATAAATAATAAATCCTAATGTCGTGAGTTTCAAGTGAATTGATCGCCACAAGTTATTAGGGTAGTTTCCCGTGGTTGGGTTCCGATGATTGGTTATCATAATCGGGATCAAGTTTAATACAATTAATACCGGGATTTAATAGCATGTCGAACAAGTTATAGAAGCGATTCAGTCGCATTCTTTCACGACGGGTAGAAGCAACATCAGTTGAACATAAAACTATCTTTTCGTCTTGCTTGAGTCAGAGCACACAGTGAATAATTCCAGTTATACCTGCTTAACTACTGACACTTTTGCAGGTCAAGACTGCATAATAAGAACATATATGATTATTATGGCTATTGATCTCTTTATCGCTCAAGAGATTGATCACATTCCACAACAAGAACACACGCTGGTTTTCATTGCACGGCAAGGAAAGTTGATATGAAGGTCAAATATTCAAAGCTGGGGGAAAAATAAGGTTTTAACACTACAGTGCCAAAGCTGCATGTATCACTTTACAATTAAAGTCTATGATACACGATTCAATAACGCTCAACATTTGATGATCAACATAATATAGTTTTTTTCTAACGAGCGCTATGATTGGAATGAATGACTTTATTAAAGATCATATGGTAGAATCTCGCGATTCTAAAAAACATGATATTGAAAATATATAATATATCAGGGGCGTATCTAGAGGGGGGTCACAGGGTGCCGTGACCCCCCCCCCCCCCCCCCCCCCCCCCCACTTTTCTAAGCCAAAAAGTGTGAAAAAGAACAAATCGGACCGGAGATGCAGTGTGTGAGGATTTATTTAGACTAAATTTTAAATATATTACTGAAAAGTTGTCATCCTTACACACTGGGTGAGTTTTCTCGCCTCTCGGAGTCATCTTTTCGTTTCGTTTCAAATCGAAATTTTACATTGGGCTTCCTGATCAAGACGTTCCATATATGGCAATGCACATGACCAAAAGCAAAAAGCCCGCGAAACCTCTATCCGACCATGATCCTTTGCGTTGAAACAATAGATCGCTATGACGTCATAGTGACAATTCGTGCTCAAAAACTGTCATTTCCAGAGAGTCAAATTTACCGCAAACCTTTAAAGCGTAGAAAAGTCTATAAAACAAACTTAATCTGCATAAAAATCTTTACACATTCAAGACAAAAAAATTTCCCGTGAAAAGATGTATACTTAGACACAAAAAAGTACAGTAAAGTACCCCAAAAAAGTAGATTTGTAGTCCATAACTTTCATGTTCAAGCTTCTTCAATGCCACTATTTTTTCTCTTCTCAAATTAATTAAGGAGTTCGATGACGTCCTTTACAAAATCAAACCTGTCACAACGCTCGTTGTATCTCGCTCTCGGAATAATGAACAATTTTATTGGCTCATTGATGATTCTTAGGGGAATTGATATTTTCATCACCGAAACTTAGTTTTAAGTTTTAGTTTTTTGCTTGTAATTATTTTCCTTAGAATGTTGAGAGAACATGCACTCGAAAAGGTAAAAATTACTCGCCTACGATTTTTGTGGCTAGTGGCCTCGGAACGAGGCTCTAGCCACTATGCTATCGCCCGGTGCGTGCGTGTGTGTGTGTGTAATTCGGGTTATTTTCGCAATTTCTCCGTTTTCTTTCCGGCAACTTTCGTTAATCTTCGAAGAACTTCGTGAGTCTCGCGCGCCATGTTCTAACTACGAAGGTTCTCACCTAATCACTAAAGCTAACGAGTTCCAATACAATTTATAATACAATTATATCATGACTTCATGACTACTTTACTTCAAAAACCAGGCTCAATTTTCGATGCCTTTATGAAGTGCTTGCTTGGAAAAGTCTGTTTAGGTTTTCTAAGAATTTAGATTGTTTACGTGTATTGAAGAAAACGAAGAAGGTGTCAAAGCTTCTCTTCATCGTCTCTTCACTGGTCATGGAGAACGAGTGGTTTATCCTGCCAAATGCTGTCGCTGTGTTCATCGTTTGGCGATCTGTAACAACTGCCAAGGATTATACGACAAGTGCAGACCGAGATCACTGCACAGACGACCGAGAAACTGCAGACCGAGAATCTGCAGACCGAGAAAACCCCAATAGAAAAACATTGTGTAATGCTTCTTTACTCCTGTAGGCTACTGGCTTCTTTTGAGTGCAAGTAGACCTTATAGTGTTTACCTTATTCAGCGTGACAATTACTAAGTGCGATGTGCTAACCGTGACTGCCAAATTATATTTTTTTACAAGATGTTCAATGATTTAATTTGGCCAATAAAGAGACCAAAATCAATATCGCCGAGGTTAACGTTTAAATTTTGACAAGAAAAATCGCCCAATTGTTTCAACTTGGCATGCTTTTGGTCGTTTCTGTTGTAAATATATTTTACTAGACGCACACGTGCGTTCACTCGTGCCCTAGGAGCCCCTTTTAGGAGAGGCTCCAATGACCGGCCCCGTTCGTACTCTTCCCCGAGCCGTTTCACGCATTCTTCACCATTCCGGGAAATAGTTAACCGTAACATAAAGACCTTTTTTGAATCGGCTAACTTAAACTAAAGAATATCTGATTATTCAATTTGTCTGTCAGCAGCTATTAGTGTTTGCCTTTGTCCTTCTATTATCATGCATGGGTATTATATATCTCCGACATGCAAAAATGTTACCTGCGAATATACCAGTTTATTCAACTTTTTATTTCACTATTATATCTAAATTGTTTGCTGTAAAGACTTCTAGAACGGCGTTTTTGACACAATAACAAATCGTGTATTTTTTCGTTCATGTTTCGGATGTTTTATATATGAATACAAGACGTTACGTGACCAAAAGCGCAATATAAGGTCAAGTTCCATGCAATGGTCTGCTCCAGAATTCCGATATTAAAATTCAGCACAAAAACCTCTCAAGATATCTTGAATGCTTGAATGAGGAATATAATTGACTGTACTTGCTTCTATGTATGTTCGTTTAGCAACATGTAAGATGAGAAATTCGTAGATTTCCAGCTCAAAGGAAACACTCTGAGTCGCGGAAGCTTCGTTTCAAGTACTCCATTTAGAGTTCGATATTTGGTCAAAGTATTGGAGATCAAGCTCAAAATAACAGCCCATCCTGAAGCTCTTATATAAGTGTATATTTATATCTCGAGTTAAAAGCTCTACTTCACATTGTTTTAGTGCAGGAAAAGCCTGTCTCTGAAAGCTATTTTCTTTGTAGTCGGCCATCTTGCATTCCTAAAGTTCCTGGTTTGCGTTCGCAGTCGCTCAAAGATGATGAATGAAGGGCATTGTTTTTACGTTCTTAACCAATCAGAAGTAGCTGAGGACGAACATAGGAAAAAAACATTTGCAGTTTATAACTCGTTCCCGGCCTGCGGCCTGGGCACGAGCACGAGTAATAAAATCTTTGCTGACACAACTTTGACCTCCACGTGAAAATATACAAGTGCTCGTTCGCTAATTGGCTACTGACCCCAACTTGCACGCGCGGTTAGGGCGTCACACTAGATAAACCTCGAGAGGATTGATAATTTTTTGTGTCAGGGCTCGGAGAAATTATTATTCGTTATATTGGGATATTTCTGAATATATGTCAAGCCTGAAAACAAAAGAAAATAAATCTTTGTATGCATGACACGTTCGGGTATTGTTAAATGTCCAATATACTATTACTTACTCTTCTCAAGAATGCTTGTTGTAGGAATATACAATGACATTAAAAGATAGTAGCCTATGATTATATGCAGGTACCGTACGCGTACACATTACTCTTCCCAAAGTTCTCATTTTTGCTAAATAAAAGGGAAGCTGCATGCAATCTTAGACTGCGTATACATTTTTTGTGCTTGCACTAGCCACATGCAGTCTTAGACTGCGTATTTTTTAACCTTTTCTCGTGTTCTCCCTAACATCCCGTGTGGTTTATTTCGCCAAGAAACCACAGACAAATGTCTCCATTAAATTCAAGTGTGTTGTAGTACGTAGGCTTCATATCAAATAGGTGTTATCTACGTTAGATTAATTTAATGATCCAAGCTTGCGAGCCTTCGGCTCATCTCAGGGATTGAAAGAATTACAATTTCCGTTACAAGAGTTTGTACACGTTGTATATGCAAGATCATGCACGGATGGAGCTCGAGCAAATGAATAAACATGACATGTAACAGCGCGTGCGCTCTAGATAAAAACATGTTTCTGAGTTTATTGTCTCATTAAGGAAAGGTAATTAACAAGAAGATTCCTGCTAGAGTCTCTGTTGAATAGAGCGTTCTTATATTTTTCAATACACTATGCCTTCTCGGAATTTCGAGAGGTTCGAGAGAATCCTTGATGACTACAGCATCAAAACGTTCGTCAAACCTTTGTGCACATTGAGAAGACTTCTATCTAAACCTAAGGACGACAACCCTTTAGAAAAGAAGACTGATGTAGTGTACCAAATTCTGTGTGTTGACTGCGAAGCAGTATGTATTGGAGAGACTGGTCGTTCGCTGGGGACCATACAGAAATAACACAAACCTAGTGTCAGGCTTGGAAAGTCAGAGCTGTCACAACGTGTTATCTAATGAAAACGAGATCTCCTGAGCTTGAACAAAGAGAGTGGAAATTGAGAACTGTCCCATATGAAGGAGATGGAAGGAGGCGTGGTGCATTGCAAAAAAATAAAACGCTCTATGCAACAGAGACCTTCCACTATTCAGAAAATAAACTCAGAAACAAATTTTTATGTACAGCGCGCGCGCTGTTACATATCATGTATATTCATTTGCTCGAGCTCCACCTATGCGCAATCTTACATATACAACGTGTACAAATGCTTGTAACGGAAACTGTAAATTCTTTCAATCTCTGATGATGAGCTGAAGGCTCAAAAGCTTGGATTATTAAATTAATCTAACGTAGATGAAGCGAAACACCTATATATTTGATGTCTCCATTTTCCGCACTGGTCAGCATATTGAAAAATAGTCGCTCAATGAGTGCGTGTGGCGTACTGCTTGTGCCAACATATAGAATTGGTAATATGGTTATACTAGAAAAGCAGATCGAGAGATTTGTAGATGTCAAAATGATATAAAATTTATGAAGAGCTAGTGCTGAAACCGAGGCTTTGGCTAGTACAGGATTCACTCAACTGTATCTTGGGAAACGGCTATTGTCTTGCATTTACAGTTGGATTTCGAGCAATAGGTTGACTCTAAACATCAATAAAACTAATTTTGTCAAATTTCATCCCCATAAAAATATTTGTACCATCCACAGCTTTTCATAAATCAAATATCCTAATACGCTAAAATTTGAGAATATTAAATATCTTGGCCTTGACCTAGACTGTCATCTGTCTTTAAATTTCTAAAAAAGATCAAGTACGTCATTTATGGTACGTATATTTATGGTATCCCTGTATGGAAAAGACCTATGCATCCACCTTTACATGGCCAGAAATTACAATATATGGTTGAGATGCCACACACCAAAGAATCAGTTCGATGCCTCTGGGGAATAATGCTTAGTGGTGCGCGACTCACCAATTATTTAGTTACGCACTACTATAAGCATTATTCCCCGGAACCTCGTATTGATTCCTTTGTGTGCGGTAACTCAACCATATATCGAAAGTGAACTATTGGCCACTTGCATGATGGCGTCATGTACCGGCTACAACTACCAGAATGCTTCACCCACTTTCTTTTGAGAAATAATTAGTGCGAATTGTTTTGCTATTCTCAGGAGGCAATAAAAATCTGAATAAGAAAGAAAATTCGTAAAGCATTCTGGTAATTGTAGTATACAATTTGTCTGCGCATGTCTGTGTTTTGGGCTTGAAATTCATTTGCATATCGAATGCAAGAAGTTTTATGTTGACACGGAATATTTGGCTGGCTATTTCGTTCTTCAAAATTATGTTCAACTACCGAAATACTGAGACAACTAAAACATGAGCAGTCTACCTACCGCTAGTGCGCTGTGGATATCCAGATCGAAGGCACCCCAGATGGGAAAATATCACGTGTCAAAGTCAGTAGAAAGTTGTTAGAAGGACCAGAACTCCGCACTTTCGAGCTATAATGTTGGCGTTGAATTCATGTATAAGGTAATTTAAGTAATGGATGTCATTACCAACATGGTACTGTGTGAATTGGATCCAATAAGAGTACTCTGGACTTTATTGATTGCTGAATAATTAGCCATGTTTACTGGAATCTCGTACTTTTTCGCGCAAAATTCTTGCAATTCATCCTGAAAATTTTACATCTTTGGCAGCGCCCCCCAGCAAAATACGCTTTTTTTCATGCTTCGTTCTTGTAAAACAGAGCTTTCTTGGTGGAAACTCCTGGTCCCTCCATGTGATTTCAAGCAATGTTTACAGCCGGGTTCAAGCCTTGTTAAAATTGACCAAATTCGGTAGCCTATATTTTATAATCTGCAACATTTATCTAGAAGTTAATGACCTATTTTTATACATGGTGAGGCATACAGTTTGTGCCGTATGAAGCAGCGTTATATACTTTATAAAAGAGCAATAAATTCATCGCTGAAATTTGCATGCAAACAACGTGCTTGGAAACACGTTCACAAAAATGCTTTAGATCACATGTAGGGACCACGAGTTTGGACTAAAAAAGCTCAGTTTTGCAAGAAAGAAAGTGGAAAAAGCGAATTACTAAATAAATTTGCTGGGGGGCGCAGTCTAAGATGCATGTAAAATTTTGAAAGTGAAATGCAAGAATTTTGAGCGAAAAAGTACGACATTCCAGTAAACATGGCTAATTATTCAACAATCAATAAAACATTTGTTTTACAGTGGTCACAGGCATTACCATTGTATGAACACCCAAATGATTATTGACAATGAAGGACACATCGTATTTTTGCAGTCTGGTTTTCTTGGTAACACCCATGATGCGTTATCGTTTAGACTAATGGGTCCAATAGGAGCCTTACCGCCAAATGCAAAGTTGCTGGCTGACAAAGGCTACCCCGATGGTGGTTTGTTGTTGACTCCCTTTAGAGCAAATCAGATGCGTTTACTAAACAACAGAGATCGCCGCAGGCAAGAAGATTCAACAGGAAACTGTCGAAAAGAAGGATAAAAGTAAAACACGTTTTTACAGAGATAAAAACATTTAATTCAATCGGACAGCTTTGGCGTCATCCCCACTGGCTCATACCAGCATGTGTTGAGCTTGCAGCATTTCTTTCAGAAAGACGTGCACGTTTTTTCAGCACTATTTATCTAGCTCAGTTCAACCATTTCAGTTGTTAGTAGATTTGAGTCCACAGGCGCCACTAGAAAAGCATTGTCATGTATTTTTCCCTCGTATATTAAATACCGCTTGTTACTGTTGAATAATTCCATTGTTATCTATCTACCTACTCATTAGAATTTTAAGCAAAACTCATTAGCATTAAAAAAAGGGTTATGCGAAATCGGTCTATTGAGTTCTTTAAATAATCTGTTGCATGAATTTCAATTAATTGCGCTAGCGATTTCAAAAATACCATTGTCTTTAAGACAATAGACACTTGTATGGTGGCCAATCAAAAAAGTCCTTCTTACATCTTATTTCACTTTATATTTTATTATTGTTATTATTTCTATTTTATATTAATTTTCAACTCAATTTCATTTTACTTTTACTTTTACTTTACTTTTAATTTTAAGGTCAAGCCCCGGTTAGACCGTAAGATACAGGTCTTTATGAAAACTGTAACTCCAATTCGTTTTGATTCTTTATTTATTGGAATCACGTAAAGACTACAATGGAAAAAAGGCGAGCGAAAATTAACAATCTAGACTAAAGATCAAGGCCGCACGTGGCCGGCACTTCAAGACTTCTAAACTCTATTATTACCATAAAGGTTGCATACAATGGGTTCAATTAAAAAGTAATTACAATATCATGACTTATATAAACACACCTCTGTGCTCTGTTGACTTCTTAACAATATACACTGTATTCAAGTTCAGTTCGATCGTTCACGATTACCACACATACAGTCCGTACAAGGCTAACTCAAACACTCACCTCTGTCTTCGGTCTCGAATTACATTGTCACGAATTCTTAATCATTAACATGGCTCCCCTAAATTGTATCATCAATTTACTTCTAAAATTATCTAAAGATTCATAGCTAAGTAACAAAACAAGTTGTGTAAATATTTTTAAAAAACTGTCCTTATCTTATATCAATGTCTTGGTAGCGATCTTAGAGGTCTGGCTCCTCGATGGGGAACTCCCGGTCCTTGGATTCGTCCTTGGGGGCAATAAGCACAAGCTTATGCATTGGTCTGATTAGAAGAATTGGCGATTTCAATCTTCTGCCTTTGTCTAAAGACTGATCACCTACAGTGACTTGAACCTTGCGGACACGTCCATCCTCATCTGGGTATACGTCTGAGATGCGTGCGAGACGCCACTTGTTTCTGGGTGTGTCGTCGTCTTTCATGATAACTACGTCGTCAACCTGAAGATTCTTTCTGGAGGAGGTCCAGCGTTGTATTTGCTGCAAAGATTGAAGAAATTCCCTGCGCCATCTAGACCAGAATTCATTGGCCAGGTGCTGTACTCTGCGCCAGCGTTTGCGAGAATAGAGGTCGGCACGTTGGAATGCACCTGGCGGTGGGAGCAGGACTTTGCTCTTCATTGTAAGTATATGATTGGGACTGAGAGGCATAGGATTATCTGAGGAGCTCGCACTCTCTACAGTCAATGGGCGACTATTTACGATTGCCTCAGCCTCGACCATCAGTACGTCCTTAACGAGTTGGGTGCCTTGTTTCCTTAGGAGAGCATTCAAAACGTTGCGGACCGTTCTAATCTGGCGTTCCCACACACCGCCCATGTGGCTTGCATGTGGGACGTTAGTCTTGAAAATCACCCAATCACAACCATCCTTCAGTAGCTCGGTGCGACTTTGTCGCTGTCCATCTCTTCAAAGGCTTTCTGCAGTTCGTTCCTGGCCCCAGTGAAGTTTGTTCCTTGATCTGATCTCAGTTTTCTCACTGGGCCTCTGCGTCCAACAAAGCGGCGATAGGCGTTTAAGAACGAGTCAGTATCTAGGTTGTTTGATACCTCGATGTGAATCGCTCTTGACGACATGCATGTAAAGAGGGCGCCATAGCGCTTGTGTTCTCGACGTCCTTCTTTGATGGTCCATGGACCGAAGTAGTCGACTGCAGCATATGTGAACGGCGGCGATGGCTCCAGTCTGTCTCTTGGAAGGTCTGCCATCTGTTGTGTTTGTGTAGTACCACGTAACTTCTGACATGTAACACAATTGGCGATGTGCTGCGTGACTGCCGAGGATCCACCAATAATCCAGAAACCGGAGGATTTTATATCGTTCTGTGTCAAACCACGTCCTTGATGATTTACTCTTTCATGGAAATGACGGATGACCAAGCTTGTAATGTGGCCCTATCTTGAGAGAATCACTGGATGCTTTGCTTCATATGGGATGTCAGCTAGTTTTAGTCTCCCACCAACTCTTAAAAGGCCGTTTTCGTCTAAGAATGGGTCTAGTCGATAAAGGGAGCTTGTTCTTTTCATAGTCATATTTCTCTTCTTTGTTACCACTCTGTTGTCGTATTCTCCGTACATACTGAGCGCAGGAGCTTGATTTCCTCTTTGAAGGCCTCCCTTTGCACTTGTCTGATAATTTCATGCTCTGCACGATGAAGATATTCAACATTGCTTGGTTCACGGTAGGACCTTTCTTTCTCCTTTGGTGAGATCTCTTCAGCGTTGTTTGTTTCTTTCACTAATTGCTCGTCTTTCGTTTTCTTAAATCGAGCTTGCAGACGAAGACATGTTGCTACTGCCCTTTTTGCACGGTGCCAATCGGAGAAGTACGCCAATCGTTCAAGAATGGTAGGATGTTCTTGCACATCTGTTGCAAAGACGATGGCTTTCCTGACTTCTGGATCATCTGGACTGATCGGAAAATCTTCCTTGGTGATTCCCTTTGCTTCGTGGAGTTTCCAAAGAAATTGGGGCCCATTCCACCATCTTGAGCTGTTAAGAATTTCGTGGGCGTCTAGACCACGAGATGCGTCATCAGCGGGGTTTGCTTTGGTATCAACGTAGTGCCATTGCTCGTGGGATGTCACTTCTAAAATCTGCTGTACGCGATTGGATACGAAGACTTGGAAGCGTCTTGATACATTGGATATGTAGCCTAACACAACCTTGATGTCTGTCCAGAAAACTTCTCGCAGGTGGTCATACTCTAGTTCCTTTCTCAAAAGAGCGCTGACTCTCACCGATACTAGGGCAGCTGACAGCTCCAGCCTTGGAATTGTGATAGACTTCAAGGGAGTTACTCGAGACTTAGCCATCACCAACGAGCAGTGGATGTTGCCTTGATCATCTATCAGTCGCAGATATGAGCACTGACCATAGCCTCCCTGACTTGCATCAGAAAAGTTATGCAATTCGGCTTGCTGGAGTTTTCCGATGTTCTCTGGCTTGAAACACCTTGCAATCCTGAGTTCAGCGAGCATGTGGAGCTGGCCTTTCCATTTTTCCCATTGAGGTCGTATTGAGTCGGGTATCTTCTCGTCCCATTCAATTCCGCTCTTGCACAATTCTTGGAGGATCTTCTTGCCAACGAGAATCACAGGCGCAACAAGGCCTAGAGGATCAAATATGGAGCACACCGTTGCAAGAACTCCTCTTCTGGTACAGGGGCGGTCTTTAAGCTCGACACGGAATTGGAAGGTATCAGACTCAATGCACCATTGTACACCGAGCGCTCGCTCGATTGGCAGACTGTCACTGACGGGGTTTAGATCTTTGATCCCTTCTGCTTGTTCGTGTTTCGGGATTGACTGGATCACTTCCTTCGAGTTAGATACGAACTTGTAGAGATGGAACTTTCCTTCGTCACATAGGTGCTTTGTGTTTTTTATAAGCGTGATTGCCTTTGTAGGGATGGTACCGACTTTAATCCATCATCGACGTAGAAATCTTGTTTGACAAAGGTGAAGGCTTGTTCGCCATGTTCTGTCACAAAATCTTGGGCCACTCTCTTCAACGCGTAATTGGCACATCCTGGTGAGGAGACGGCTCCGAACAGGTGTACCGTCATCCTATATTCGGTTGGTTCTCTTTGCACGTTACCATCCTCCCACCACAGGAAGCGGAGATAGTTTCGGCAGTCTTCGGTAACCTTGACTTGGTGGAACATTTTCTCTACGTCACACATAAAGGCTATGGGCTCCTCACGGAACCTGCAAAGCACGCCCACCAGGTTGTTAGTTAAATCAGGACCTTGTAGTAGTTCTTTATTCAAAGACTCTCCTTTGGTCGACGCACTGCAGTCAAACACAACTCTAATTTTTCCTGTTTTTTTAGGGTGGTAAACACCATTGTGTGGGACGTACCAGACCTTTCCGTTGTTGAGTGACAAGTCTTCTTGTGGATCCCGTTCTGCGTGGCCATTACTTATGATTTTCTCCATGAAGTCTTTATAGTCCTGACAGTACTTTGTGTCTGATTGAAGCCTCTTCTTTAGTTGGTTCAAACGATTGACTGCCATGCTTCTGTTGTTATGAAAGACAGTTTTGTCACTCTTGAACGGTAACGGCATTTCGTAGTGGCCATCTGATCTCCGATGTGTACCTTCTTCAACTATCCTAAGGAACTGGCGATCTTCTTGTGACAGGGGTTTTGTGTCTCTTTCCATCTCGTTGAAATCACTTTCGAACATCTTATTGATTTGTTGCGGAGTAATGATTTCTTTATCTTCCGTTCCGACAGTTAGGTGACACGTTCCTTTACTTAGCTGGCTTGCTCGATTATCTTTCCTTTGCGTTCTTTGAGTGTTGACCATACCTATTATTCCCCAGCCTAGGGCTGTGCGTTTGGCATAGGAGTCGTTTTCGTTTCCAACAATAACTTCTCGAGGTTTGATTCCGCAAGCACAATTCAGCCCGATAAGTAGAGCTATTTCAATGTCGTTCCTGTAAGGCATAAGATGACCTGCGACCTTTCTAAGGTGTGGCCAGTCCAGGGCTGTCTCTTTCCTTGGAATCTGGTTTCGGTTTGCAGGAATCGAGTCCCTGCTATAGACTCGAGGCAAGTGGATTTCTTTGTCGGTATTGACACCCTGCACAACGAGACCGGTAATTTTCACGCTGGCGGTGTTTTCTTCTCCGAGCATTGTTGTTAATTTAAGGCTTACTTCGGTGCCTTTCACGTTTAGTTGGTCTAGAGTAGTCTCTTTAACGAAGCATGCATCTGATTGTTCGTCTAAAAGAGCATACACCATTACCTTTCTATGAGGTTGGCTGCTGTGACTGAGCCACACTGGTACAATCAGCGAGTGAGAGCGTATGGAACCAAAATTGTCTTCTACTTCGCCGACCTTTACACGATGAGAGACTGCTTAGTCTTCGGAGCACTGATCTTTGTTCTTTTTTGTGTCTTCTTTAGGTTTGAAGTTGTCGTCATGAAGGCTTGTGGGATGGGGACCATCACACTTCTTACATTTCATTTTTTTTCTGCACTGCTTGTTTACATGACCGTGCTTCAGGCACCCCCAGCAAAGGGCCTTTGAACGCGCCAAATCTTTTCTTTCGTTTAAAGAGAATTTACGAAAGTCTTGGCATGAGTCTAGGTCATGCACAGGTCCCTTACAGGCTGGACAATAGGGACTCGCAGTGTTCTCTCCTTCCGCTTTTCTCTTTACTTCCTTGATTCCAGTAGCGAAGGTGTTTGCAGCGACATTTCTTTTTCTTGGACCCGTCCACTTATTCGTTCCTCCTTTCGTGTCTTCTCTTTTCTCCATATCTCTCAATGCTTGAATTGACGTCACAGGGTTGCAGGCAATTTTAGCCTCTCTCTCTAGGAATTTACAGAACTCAGCAAAGGGCGGGTACTTGTTCCCCTTTTTTATTTCTTGGGTTCCCTTTTCCCCAGTGTTCCTGTCTTCAATCCACTTGTCTACTGTGCGGCTCCATTGCACAGCCAAATAGCTTGGAAGCTTCTTGAGCATTTTCTGGTTTTCATCAGGATCGTTGAGTACGTTGAGATAATCTATTTCTTGCATCGCTACTCTGCAGCTTTCGAGGAAATCTGCGAATTTCCTGAGGCTTGGACCGTCGTGGGTGGCTATCTTTGGCCAATCGTTTATTCGTTTTCGATATGCGTCAGAGACCAAGAAGGCATTCCCGAATCTTCTTTTTAGAGTAGACTTTGCTTCAAAATAGGCGTTTTCAGTATCTAGGGCTAGGAATCCGATGATAGCTTCTCGAGCTGCTCCGCTTGTGTACTTTCCAAGATAGTAAATCCGCTCGGAAGCAATTTTAGTTCTTTTTTCAACTAAAGTTTCAAATGATTTCATCCATACCGGAAAATTAAGTAGATTTCCTTCAAAGACTTCCGGCTCTTGTCTTGGGAGATGTTCACGTTCTTGTCTTTGGGATAGCAGATCGACTAGTTTGGCTATTGGATCGTTATTGGTAGATGTAGGTCGAGGGCTTCTATCCTCCAGCGACCCAAAGGTTTGTGCGTCGTTGAGACTGGCCGATGTAGCAGGATCAATCGTTTCTTTCTTTAGAGGAATAGTCTGCTGTGAGACTTGGAAGAGATCGTCAGGTTCTGGTCGAAATGGATTTCGGCTTCTGCGTTGTGACAAAGGGCTTTCTGATTCCGTCTTTACAGTAAGTGATGGAGCGAACGGATTGAGAGAATGATAACTAGCCTTTGGTTCTATTTTAATTTTTGGTGTTTTAACATCCGGTTCGGTGGTCTTCCTGTGGTTTTGTTGAAATGTCGTGATAAATGGATTACTGTGGATTGCGTGACGTTAGAATTGTTCTTGAACGCGTTGTCGAAAGTGTGAGTTGCTTTGTTTGGAATGAGTGGAGTAGGAATCCAAGGTGAATACTCTATGGGAGAGTCCATTAAATGTTCGTTCTTTACGACCGAAGTCGTTGTTTTGGGGGTTGATTGAGTAGGAATGAATGGATTCGTGTTGATTGATGGTTTTTCTTGTGAGGTCACGGAATGTGTTACTGAATTAGCTTGAGTTTCTAAATACTTCTGTAAACGTTCTTGGGAGCAACCATCGCTTGGTAGTTCGGCTAATTCTACATTTTCTATGTTTATGAGGGCATTCATTTCGGCTCGTGCGATCTCGTAACCCTTTTCGATTTCGAACCTTTTCAAGGCTTCTTGGCTCGTATGAAATGCGGCTTTCTTTTGGCGTTCCGTGTCTGCTAATTGTAATTTGGCTGTCAATCTAGCGAGTTTAGTTGCCGCTTCAATTTTTTTCTCCGTCAAATATTTTAAGGATGATTTTACGGAAGCCGATAGGGGTCACGAGTTGTCGGGAACGAGTTGTCGGGAACAAGTTGTTTGGAACAAGTTGTCAGAAACAAGTTGTCGGGAACAAGTTGTCGGGAACAAGTTGTCGGAGCAAAACTGTCGAGCAAGACTGGAATCTAGTTCGACAAAAAATGGCGTCCTCTGAAGGTAACTCAAAAATTTGCTATTTTAACTCGAGATATTTTCTGCAAAATTCTCTTAAGCTTAAAGAAATATTTAAAACAGCAATATTAAAGATTATTAAAAATCAACTGAAGTCTTTTAGTGAATTTAACAATCTTTCACTCCAGCTCGACGATCGGAGAAGACTCACCGCGGTATTCGAATTCGATCGAAGCATTTGTAACAAGACAAAAACTAGTTCAATCATTATATAGCATTCTCCACTGATGTTACGGAATAAAGTAATAAACTTTAAAAAGTCGTAGGTAAGAACACAATGAAAAATAGTAAATTTCTATTACCTGCAGTCAGGGTGCCCTATACCCCTTTGCAAAATGAAATCACGCAAAAATATTTGGTCTTTTCACGCGTGACGGACCATAAAAGAGTCTCTTTCACGTGCACAAAAAAATCAAAAGTGGCTTTCACGTGGATGCAAAAAGATTTTAGACCTTAAATCACGTTTCACGTCAAAATAAACCAGCCATTCACGTTTCACGCAAAAGGTTTAGGTACCCTTTGCAGTCCTTTGACGTTGATGACGGGTCGAGGCCAGAAACTGACTGAAAATGAGCTTTAAAAATCAAAATTTGTGAAAAAAGATATAAATATGTGTATACAAATAGAGTTACACTGAAACTAGAGAATAAAAAAATTATCGGTTCCCGGACCGGGATTCGAACTGGCACCCTTCCATTTACAATCTGTCGTAATGTACAACAGCTGAGTTTGGGCTGCCTGTTTCTCCGACAACTCGTTCCCGACAACTCGTTTCCGACAACTTGTTTCCGACAACTTGTTTCCGACGACTTGTTTCCGACAACTTGTTTCCGACAACTTGTTCCCGACAACTTGTTTCCGACAACTTGTTCCCGACAACTTGTTTCCGACAACTTGTTCCCGACAACTTGTTCCCGACAACTCGTGACCCCTATCGGCTTCCGTACGATTTAGATAAATTCGACCGTGATGATTTTTCTGATTTGCTGCAAATACTCTTTGAGGTCGATGAGGAATTTTCAGCTTCTTCGACACGTTTTAACTCTAGTAATCTGTCGTTTGCCAATTTCAAAGCGTCATTGTGTTCCTTATCAGCGTTCTCAAATTTCTCCACGTTGTGTTCTCGAGAATCAGAATCGTTATTTTTCAAATCTTCAAGTCTGCTCCATGTTGATAAAAGAATTTCGAACCTTGTTTCTAAGTCAGATCTCTCCTGTCTGATTTTTTCAGCCTCGTTACAGTCTGAGATAGAGCTTCTTAGAATGTTTAGTTGTTTTGACCATTCTCTGTGTGCCTTGCGAAATTCGCCTTGTAAAATTTCTAGCTGAAATTGTCGTCCTTTCTCAGTCAACGTTCTAGATCTAGTTTCGGACATCGTTTCAATGATCCTCGTTCAAGTTAAATGGACCATTTGCCCAGCGATCGTGGTTTGTCGCAAGAGTCTTTACTGTTACGGCTGGGGAAGGTCGTTCAAGGTCAAGCCCCGGTTAGGCCGTAAGATACAGGTCTTTATGAAAACTATAACTCCAATTCGTTTTGATTCTTTATTTATTGGAATCACGTAAAGACTACAATGGAAAAAAGGCGAGCGATCTAGACTAAAGATCAAGGCCGCACGTGGCCGGCACTTCAAGACTTCTAAACTCTATTATTACCATAAAGGTTGCATACAATGGGTTCAATTAAAAAGTAATTACAATATCATGACTTATTTAAGCAATAAACGATAGATTTCCGTGGTTTATCGGGGAAATAAACCACGCGGGATGTTGGGAGAACACGCCTACGGCTCGTGATTTTTTAGGCCTTTTCTCGTGTTCTCCCAACATCCCGCGTGGTTTATTTCCCCGATAAACCACGGAAATCTATCGTTTATTACTTGTGCCCAGGCCTTTAGGCCGGGAACGAGTTATAAACTGCAAATGTTTCTTTTTTTTCTTCTTTTTTTCCTCTCGTCGTCCACGAGAATGCGGCATTCTTGCGCAACCGGTCACGTGTCACAGTTCCTGATTGGGTAAGAGCGTAAGAAACAATGCCCTTCATTCATCACCTTTGAGCGAGTGCGAACTCTTCTGTCTTCGAAGCTAGTGAACGCCAGTCAGGAACTTTAGGAATGCAAGATGGCGGACAGCTCAAAAAATAGCTTTCAGAGACAGGCTTTTCCAGCAGTGAGACAATATAAAATGGAGCTTTTAACTCGAGATTTACCTAGACACTTATAAGAGCTTCAGAATGGGCTGTTATTTTGAGCCCGATCTCCAATACTTTGACCAAATATCGAGCTCTCAATGGAGTAGTTGAAAATGAAACTCTCGCGACTCAAAGCAATTCCTTTGAGCTGGAAATCTACGAATTTCTCACCCTACATGTTGCTAAACGAACGCATATGGAGGCAAGTCAATTATATTTTTCATTCAAGCATGCAAGAGATCTTGAGACGTTTTTGTAATGAATTTTAACACAATTCTGGCCAGACAATTTATTTATATATTTTCATGGAATCCCCGATGGAATCAAGGCTCTATTTGACCTGATGCGTTTGGTCACGTAATAGATAAAACATCTGAAACACGAACGCCGAAAAAATACACGATTTGTTATTGTGTCAAAAACGTCGTTGTAGAAGTCTTTACAGCAAACAATTGAGATATATAGTGAAATAAAAAGTTGAATAAATTGGTATATTTTTGCATGTTGGGATAAAGGCAAACACTAAGCTGCTGACAGACAAATTGACTAATCAGATATTCTCTAAAAAGGTCAAAAAAGGTCTTTATTATGTTACGGATATAGAGGCAAGTCAATTATATTTTTCATTCAAGCATTCAAGAGATCTTGAGACATTTTTGTAATGAATTTTGACACAATTCTGGCCAGACAATTTATTTATATATTTTCATGGAATCAAGGCTCTATTTGACCTGATGCGTTTGGTCACGTAATAGATAAAACATCTGAAACATGAACGCCGAAAAAATACACGATTTGTTATTGTGTCAAAAACGTCGTTGTAGAAGTCTTTGCAGCAAAAAATTAAGATATATAGTGAAATAAAAAGTTGAATAAACTGGTATATTTTTGCATGTTGGGATAAAGGCAAACACTAAGGTGCTGACAGACAAATTGACTAATCAGATATTCTCTAAAAAGGTCAAAAAAGGTCTTTATTATGTTACGGTTAAGTGAAGAATGCGTGAAACGGCTCGGGGAAGAGTACGCACGGGGCCGGTCACTGAAGGGCTCCCGGGGCACGAGTGAACGCACGTGTGCGTCTAGTTGCTTTTATAATATAGCGGAAAATAATTACAAGCAAAAAACTAACATTTAAAACCAAATTTCGCAGATGAAAATATCAATTCTCCTAAGAATCATGAGAGAGCCAATAAGATTGCTCATTACTTCTAGATTGAGATACAACGAGCGTTGTGATTGGCTTGATTTTGAAAATGACGTCATCGACGTCCTTTGCGAAGAGACAAAAATGGCGTTGAAGAAGGTTAACATGAAAGTTGTGGACAACAAATTTGCTCTTTTGAGGTACTTTTCTATACTTTCTTGTGTCTAAGCATACATGTTTTCACTGAAAAAAAATTTTCCTTGTATGTGCAAAAATTTTTAGGCGGATTAAGTCCTTTTTACAGACTTTTTTAAGCTTTAAAGCTTTGCCGTAATTTCGATGCTCTGAAAGTGAATGCTTTGAAGCATAAATTTGCCTTTTTGGTCCTCGTGTTTTTATTGGCTTATTTGTACATGTGTACGTTTTGTTCACAGAAATATTTGTTAATACAAATATTGTTAATAAACTTATTGTTCTTATAATACTGCCTGAATTTTTGAGTTATTTGTTTTGTGAAAAACTATCCAAAGTTTCGTACACGATTTCAGGTTTGCTCTTATCAGTCGCTTTTCATTGCAAAACATCAGGTTCTAGTGAAAGTCGTGAACTGTAATTTGCTAATATATCAGAAAACAATAAAAAAACGTATTTTATATTGAACATTCTTTTGGTTTTTATCTTTTTTTTACGGCAGAAAGAAGTGTTGAGCCGTGGTTTATGGGGGAAATATACCACGGGTTTCAAGCGCTTTTTAGCCAATCAGAGCGCTCGTTAGAAAAAAGCTATATTATAAATAAACATACCTCTGTGCTCTGTTGACTTCTTAACAATATACACTGTATTCAAGTTCAGTTCGATCCTTCACGATTACCACACATACAGTCCGTACAAGGCTAATTCAAACACTCACCTCTGTCTTCGGTCTCGAATTACATTGTCACAAATTCTTAATCATTAACACTTTCAATTTCAATTTACTTTTAATTTCAATTTCATTTTACTTTTAATTTCAATTTACTTTTTATTTCAATTTCATTTTACTTTTAATTTCAATTTACTTTTCATTTCAAGTTCATTTTACTTTTACTTTTAATTTACTTTTCATTTCAATTTTATTTTACTTTTAATTTCAATTTACTTTTAATTTCAATTTCATTTTACTTTTCATTTACTTTTACTTTTCATTTCAATTTACTTTTCAATTTCATTTCATTTTAAAAGTAAAATTGTTTTCAATTTAAAAGTAAAATCGTTTTCAATTTAAAAGTAAAATCGTTTTAATGGCAGCGTGGCCGAGGTCTGCCATAATGATCCCTTGCGCGCCGGGGTTCTCCCAGCATGCATTGTTGTTCACCGATACCGTTGTTCTTCACACTGGAAATGACTCGTTACAGGCATTTGTGATTTCACCGCCGGATTTTTGATCAAATTTTTAAACGTTTTACTATACAAATGGCAAATTCCAGAGACAGTTCGAGAAAAAATGATGAAGAAGAACTCTTTGGCTTTGTATTTGAAAAAGAACCTTCGGAAATCAAGTTTAAATCACATATATTGGCAACTGAATAGAAAAGCTAAGTTTCTACTTAATTTTGTACAATAAGCTTATGACATATATATTTTTATTTCATAATTGACACCCAAATGATAATTATGCAGTTAAGGCTTAAATGTACTTTATCAATAAAGATCGATGTTTTCTCGTTGAATAAAGTTGCTATTGGTGCTGGGAAAAGATATTCTTTTAAAAATAAGGGAATTCCACTTTTCAGTCAGGGAAAAATTGAATTTTAAGCAAATGGAAAAAACTGGGAATTTTAATAATGTTCACACAGAATTTGAAAAATGTTTTAATTGGCTATCTTTGACATTTCCAATCCAATGCAGGTACCCTGAACAACCTTCCTAAAATACAATAGGCTCAGCATACACCTACTTCTTCTCCGCAGTGTGAGCACAGACGAGCATTGATCGACTCTTGGACAGTCTCTCGCTGTCCTCCCGCTCCATATACTGTACAGTATCGGTGAACAACAATGCATGCTGGGATTGCCCCGGCGCGCAAGGGATCATTATGGCAGCCCTCGGCCACCGGGTTGGCCGAACGCTGCCATTAAAGCGATTTTACTTTTAAATTGAAAACGATTTTACTTTTAAATTGAAAACGATTTTACTTTTAAATTGAAAACGATTTTACTTTTAAATTGAAAACGATTTTACTTTTAAAATGAAATGAAATTGAAAAGTAAATTGAAATGAAAAGTAAAAGTAAATTAAAAGTAAAAGTAAAATGAAATTGAAATTAAAAGTAAATTGAAATGAAAAGTAAAATAAAATTGAAATGAAAAGTAAATTAAAAGTAAAAGTAAAATGAACTTGAAATTAAAAGTAAATTGAAATTAAAAGTAAAATGAAATGGAAATAAAAAGTAAATTAAAAGTAAAAGTAAAATGAAATTGAGATGAAAAGTAATATAAAATAGAAATAAAATAAAATATAAAGTGAAATAAGATGTAAGAAGGATTTTTTTGATTGGCAGCCCTCGGCGCCACCATACACTTGAGGGCTTACAAATCTTTGAACTCATTAGTATGCGAACTGATTGTTGGTTTTTGTGGACTGAAAAGCCTTTCTTCGAGGATTTACTAGCTCGCCATAAATAATTCTAAAGTAGGCTACTTTTAAGTGTCCACTATAGTTGCCCACTAGCTAGTAGACAGGCTTATGCTTAAGAAGATTTTAGCAATACAATAGGAGTTTGGACGGTTGACGTCACAAAAGACATGACTGGGCAAGGTTGTTAATGAGACTTTAAGACAAAAGAACAGACATTCATTTGCTCACTCCTCGCCAATCACAAATTCATTCGCAGTAATTTGCAACGGTTCGTCATTCATTTGCATGTTTGCATTGCGCACTAATCCTAGTGCTTTCCCACTAATCCTTATGAATAAACTCAAGGGGGAGGGGTGGTCTAGATTGGTTGTCCACTGCCCACTAGCCCACTATCCGGCCCGTGCGGTGCTTAACATACTACTGGAAAGATTGCTCTTTTATAAAAATGCTTGCTCGAATAACGATAATTTACCTTGGTTAGTGGTATCACAAAAATTAAAGCATGAATTCCTAGCACAACACCTAGGCATACAGAAAACATATTATAAGATGGGAGAACCTACGTAGCACGCAGTTGATGTAATGTTTCATAAAAATATGATACAAAACACAATACAATAGAACGAGAGACAATAGAAAACAATAGATTTTTTGAATACATTACACCATCTGAGTACTATGTAGGTTTTTCCATAATTAAATTAAGTCGAAATATTAGAGTGATTTTCATAAACCTGTGAAATAAAACTTAGCTTATTAAACACTACTAAACTCTAAAGCTTTTGTTTTCTATTGTTTGAATTTGATTATTACACATTAATAGCTAAAATTTGTTTCACGGGTTTATGAAAATCACTCTATTGGAAGAATATGTACAAAGCTTAAGAAAAATTGTGCACAGAGCGTTCTATGAAACAAAATCCGCGTCCGTTGCCTAATAATCCAATTCTCTCAATTCCAATAGAATCAACTTTTGATCGCTCAGGTCCTTTTCCAGTAACTAATTCTACTAATAGGTGCATAGTTTCTTTTAATGATTACCTTACCAGATGGCCGGGAGCCGTTGCGGTGTCAGTAATAGTAGCGAGGCTTTAGTTAGATGAAATTGTCGCAGGACACGGAGCTTCAAGGACTTTTTTAAGCAATCAAGGTAGTAATTTCCTTTCTAAATTAGATCGATACGTTTGTAGACTTCTAAATAATAAGAAAATAATTGCAGACTAGTTCATACCATACCATACTCCTTTGTATCATTTGTATGGTAGAGAACCTGGATAAGAACATTCCATTTTCTTACCTAGATTACCATTGGATGTTTGCCTTTTGCCACCACAAAATCTATCTTCTTCAACAGAAGAACGCCCAGCTCGAATTATTTAGAATATAGAAGTTGCGCATGAAGTAGTAAGGTCGAATATCAATTAGCATAACAAAAGATGAAACAGACACAATAAAAAGGCATCACAAACTAGTTAGAAGGAGGGTCAAAAAGTTTGGATTTATACTCCATTTACTCGTGTTGGTTTATCGAAAACGTTAAGATTTTTGTGGAACGGACCCATCAGAGTAGCCTCCGTTCTAGGTCCTACCACATTATTTCCCTAAAACTTGTAATAACAATAGACGCGCGCGCGTACTGCGATCATTGATGCAAATAGACTCAAACTATTTTATGACCCGTTAACCGTCCTGTCGATATACCGACGGACTTAGAAGATCCTGATGAACCTTGTTTATGCGAGGATGAGTTTCCAGAAGATAGTTTTGAACCAATTTCTGATAGTTTGGCAGATACAAGATTTTCAAATGCAAACTCTAAAGTTTCGAGTTCATAACACAAACAAAGCTAGAGTACCTGACCAACAAAGTTAGAATGATTCTATTGTTACCGATATGGCTGAACAAACAAACACTAACGCTAGCGTTTCAATTTAATTACATGACACGGAGCCTATTTTTCAATCTGAATACAGGGTCTCGTAAAAAACTAAAACTATTGTCTAAACGTAACAAGAAAACTCGTTGGCAATATCTTATCAAATGAGCAAATTATCCGTTTTCAGAAACGACTTGGGAGCCTGTTAGTAATATTTACGATAAGTCCTTAATAGCGAAGCGTAACAGCGACGTCACAACTCAGACAAACCAAACCAAATTTTTCATCCCCTTGAGCCCGATTTCGGTACTTCGGTACTCTACAATTTTTTGCACGTAAGCAACGCTTTCATAATAAAATGTAGGTATCTCCTTGTTATGTTCAGTACGATTACAGATTCATAATGTTTGTCTGAGTTGCTGGGGTGCATGTGACGTCACGGCAGCCATCTTGGTTGACCTTCAACAAAAGATTTCTCATTAGCGTTTATTGTTTGGTCATCCAACATGGCTACCGCTTCATTGTTTTTGGATTCCCAAAGGTATGGATGCACCCCAGCAATTACGCGGGCTACGTTTAGTACCGCTATGCAGCGTTGCTAAAGAATTCAAACGCTCTCAGCAGCAGCCGTCAAAATAGGTCACGTGTCAATGACTGCATTTTTGCATAATTTGCATAAATATATTTTAGCTTTCTTTTGTTTTGTTACTCATATACCATGAATCTATCAATTTTACTCCAATACTCCACACGAGACCCTGTATACAGATTCCACACTTGTTAGTTGGAAAAAGGATATTAACAAATTTGGAACAACCGAGATATGTCATTACGATTCCTTGCTCAATTTTCTTTTGAAACTTTCAAAATGTTTAACTCTTTGCTACGATTAAAAGTTATAAGTTAAATAAGTAATAATATCAAAGTTTACTAAACTTTAATTATTTTGTTCTGAATAGAGTTTACATATGTACACACAAATTTATTTTATTTTATTTATATAGTTTTCTTTATTGTTTTTTATTAGCTGTAGGTTTCAATAGAAGAAGAGCCACCTCGTGGATTTTATTGAATAAAGCCATTATTATTATTATTATTATTATTTGCAGTAAATACATCCATATGCAAACTACTTAAACAGTACTGTAGGGCGTGGTATACGTAACCTACATGCTGTGGGAAAATTAAAACCTATGTACTAAAGGATACTAGTCTTAAGCTAATGTTATATATATCACTATGATCTAATTTTCAATAAAGTTAGAGGTGTGTAATAACTGGAGTTTCCCACTTCATCAGAACGTTGCCACTTCAAAAAGATAAAGGAAACCGATATTAATCTTAATTGTATCGATGTAGACAATTACTATGCTAGACTTAGATAGGTGTATCACCTATAGGTCCTCAAAGGAAGCCCTAATTAGACTTATAAGATCATTGCCAATTCAAAGAAAAGGAAATTGATATCAATCCTAATGTGTCTATATATATTTTGTTAATCCTAATATGTGTTTAAAAATAGGCTATTCAAATTACTAATAGTTAATAACTAATTAATTGAAAAGTGTCAAAAAAAAAATAAATTACATCTTAAAAAATACAGTCTTTATCAGCTAATGTTTATCTTTCAACAAAGTCTGAATCCTAGAGATTCTTGCGATATGGTGTCCCTTTTACAATGTCTGAATCTTGAAAGTTCTTGCAATGTTCAAACTGCTAGAGATGATTGATTTCTGCATGCGAAATAATACATCCTTTGTTCTCTTAACTCCAAGTAACTCTTTAACAGTGTCAAACAGTTCTCGTGAATATCCTCCCAGGACGTCGATAATGATGTTATATTGTTTGACTTCATAATCAGGGTATCTCTTCTTTAACTCCCATCTCAACGGTGCATATTTCGATGATTTTTCTGCTTGCTTCTCCTCTCGATTTTCCAGCCACGGACAACTCATTTCTAAGAGAATGACTCTTTTTTCTTTCTTATCCACGATGCGTGCGTCGATACGGTTGGACCTCACCTCAGTATTTTCCGCAAAGAGTGGGATATCCCATAGTGCTTGGGCTCTGTCATTCTGGTATTCTGGCTTAGGTTTTACAGGCGAATACCAAGGCGGGATGGTTTCTATCAGGTCCAGATCTTTAAGCAATTCGAAAAACAGAATCTTTAGGGCTGCGTTGTGTCTTACAAGGTACTTACTTTGAGCTAGGGTGCTGCATGCGGAAAGAACGTGCTGTACGCTCTCAGCTGCTTTACCACACATGCGGCATTTAACATCTGGATCTGAATTTGTCTTGGTCTTGTTATGATGATATAATCTCGTAGGAAGCAACTGTTGATATAGCTCATATACACCTGCTATGGTGTGTGATGGCGCTGATTTCCATTCATGTAGCCAACTAAAGCAATCCTTGATCTTTTCATCTTTCCATCTGGCTTCAAGGAATTTCCCTTGCCATTTTTGGTCTTTGAGCTCTTTGACTCTTTTGCACTGTTCTGCTTTCCGCATCCACGCTCCAATCTTGTCAGCTTGTATCTCCTCGTTTGTTTCAGTGTAACCAATTGGGTTGGGGTACTGAAGTTTAAGATTAATTCCCAGTTCCGCAGCATACCTGTCAGCATCCTTTATTAGGGAGCGCCTACCCATCCGTTCAGATTTCTCTTCAAATTCTCGAACCAGTTTCATCGTAGGGTCTTCGTTGGTGTACACTTTAGTGGCGGTCTTGACTTTTGTCATCTTGTACTCAGATTCTATGGATTTCAGTCCCCTTCCCCCCAGCTTTCTTGATAGGTATAGAAGTTCATTCGATCCTAACGGATGTATGCCCCCATTTTCCTTGATGATCTTGCGACTTTCTCTGTCAATTCTTTGTAGCTCAGACAAAGGCCACGTCTGCGTCCACATTGGGTAGGTGAGAGCTGGCAGTGCATATTGGTTGGAAGCAACAACTTTATTAAAATCTGATAATGGACTCGACCATATGACCGAGAGTCTCTGTAGATATACTTTTGAGGCACCCCATAAGACTACATTATCATCTTGTTTCACGTTTTCCATAACACCGAGGAATTTGTAATGTGTGCCATCTTTCAAGGTGGTAATCATCTGTGATTCGTCGATCTTTAAACCAGTAGAACTATTGTCAAGGGATCCCCTCTTAACATGTGCAATCGAGCACTTCTTTTCATTCCACGCTAGACCCACGTCTTCCATGGCTGACTTGGTCATCTTTAGAACTCTCTCCAATTTGCTCTCTGAGGCTGCAAAGATCTTCATATCGTCTATATAAAGCAGGTGTGTGACTTTATCAGAGATAGGCTTAGATAACTTGTAACCCTCTGAGGCTTTCAACTTCCAGGCTATCGGGTTGATGCATAGAGTGAAGAGCCTCGGACATAACGCATCACCTTGCGGGAGCCCTTTGTTAAAACAGATGGTCTCAGAGATTTCACTTCCTTGTTTGGTCTTAACTGCAATTCTTGTATTCCAGCTTTTACTCAGTCTTTCCACAGCACTACACAACCACTCAGGGAATTTGTGAAGCGTCATCATTTCCAGCAACCATGCGTGACTCACTGAATCAAAAGCTTTCCTTACATCGATCCAAGCCATGCTTACATTTCTATTTCCGTTCTGGCTATCCTGGCACACCATTCTGTCTATAAGTAAATTATCTACTGTGCCGCTACAATGGGCCTTTGCTCCTCTTTGTTCTCTTTCCATTAGACCATGTTTGTCAAGATGTTGGTCAATGGGTATAAGTAAGCATGAAGTGTACCACTTATACACTGTATTGAGGCAGGTAATGGGCCTCTGATTGGCACTGCTGAACTCGCCTGGTTTAGGAATTAGAGTTGTTTTCCCCCCGGTGAACCACTGCGGATAATTCTCTGAACCCGTTCCAATTGCCTCAAAGCATCTTGCGATTCCCTCATGAAGACACACAGCTTTTTTCCACCAGTAATTTGATATTCGGTCCGGTCCCGGAGCGCTCCAATTGCGCTTCTTTTTGATAACGTTAACACATTGGCTAGTGTTAAGATTGAAACTTTCTTCAGGGGGGACTGGCACTAGTTCATTGAACGCTCTTCTAACATCCTTTAACCACATAACATTTGAGTCTCCAATTCCGCTATTCTGTTCCCAGAGGGATTTCCAATAGCTGCAAGCTTCAGTGACATTTTCAAACATTCCTTCATGGTCATTTTCCGTACGACTTGTAGTGTTATACTTTGGTCTCTCATTGTCTCCATCTTCACCAATAATGTGATCTATTTTGGAATAAACGCTTCCCGGGTCAACTTGGAAACGTTTGTTCAATGATCTTGATTCTTCTTGCTTTTTCCTTCGTTGAAATGTTCTCTTCAGCTTCCTGAGATCTGACTTTTTCTTCTCGATATAGGTAACTAAAGTCACCGCTGATATCCTGCCACATTCCTTCATTAACATCTCTCTATTTTTCTTCCCTTTTCTTGTGATTTTTCTATTACTTTTAATTCTTTCTAGTTCAGCTACCGCTCTTGAGATTGTTTTCCTTACTTCCGTCGCTGCCAGGACAAATTCTTCTTTCATCTTTTGACTCAGTGTTTTCTTTTCACGCTTGCCTTTTGTGTTACCTTGTTTTTTCCACCCCTTGTATAAAAGTAAGGCGGCGACGATTGAGTATAATACACAGTTCATTATCCATAAATAGCCAAAAGGATTTTCTGTTTGATTGATGGCATGCAGGTTGTTACGCTTTGCGAGCTCATTTATCGCTGTGTTAAGGTTGACAATATCAGTATTAGTTAGTCTTTCTTTTATTCTCGTGTCGATTTCGCGTTTACTAAAATCGCCTGGGGTTGATGCCACTGAAGCGAAGATTGGTGTTGCAGTATGAAGTATTTCACGTACTTGATTGTTAATTTCCAAAGTCGCTTGTCCCTCGAGGCTTGGTATGTTCGAGGTATTATGCAAATTCGCTTCGTCTTCAACTTCATTTGAATTTTGTATGGGTTGTTCACAAAAATAAACATTTGTAGATTCCAAAATCTCTTCGCTGTCTCCCAATCTCTCCCCCGATCCTACTTGCTCACACATTGTCTGCACGACATTTCCAAGGGTTTTCTCAAGTCTTGCTGCTTGATCCCGAAGATTCTGGCTCGTTAAAAGTAATTCTTTATATCCAATGGACTCCCAAATGTCTTTCATGACCTCCATGTATCCTTTCTTTCTGCCATTCTCCAGTCTCGGTGCTTCTTTCGAACCAACAATCTCCTTTGCCTTCTTCTTGCATTCTAAAAGGTCACTATTCATTTTCACCGTCCACTTGCGTCTTCCAGTGTTTCGCAGACTCTTTTCCGATAAGTCACTTTCCATATCTTAAACATAAGCTGTCTCAACTTAACAGAAAAAAGGACAAATATTCCCTCGTTTGAGGGAATATTATTATTATTATTATTATTATTATTATTATTATTATTATTATTATTATTATTATTATTATTATTATTATTATTATTATTATTATTATTATTATTATTATTATTATTATTTCGTGTTATCTCGGTTTGGTGGAATACCGGTGATATGTCTCTGAGAGCAAGCTGCACCCAGCAGCCTTAGGTCTCAAAAACCTTCCTTATCAACCTTGCAGTACCAAGCAAACATGCTTTCTGCAACAACTCTATGCCACTACAGACGTTCAATTCTTTCAGCCATTTCTTCAAATCCCTTGAAACAACTCCCAAGGCTCCAACCACAATTGGTATCACCCTTACTTCTCTCAATTTCCAAAGCTTCTTTAGTTCCCTACGTAACTCATCATACTTTTGAATTTTCTCAATTTCTTTTTGGCCAACCCTACTATCGCCTGGACAAGCAATGTCCACAATGAAACACTTTCTCAGCTCCTTGTCTAGCAAGATTATGTCAGGTCTCCGGCTCTCAATGACATGATCAGTCTGTATGTTTACATCCCAGAGAACCTTTACGTGTTCATTTTCTAGCACCCTTTCTGGCTTATGGTTGTACCACTTGACATCTTCTACCAGATTGTACTGTTTACAGATATCTAGATGTATGATCCTTGCAACATTATCATGTCGTCGTTTGTATTCTGTCTGAGCCAGCTTCTGACACTCAGCAACAAGATGAGTAATTGACTCTTCTCTGTGACCACACATCCTACACTCCTCAGGGACATTCATTCTGTCGATGTGTTTCTTTATCCAGTTGGTTCTCAAAGCCTGGTCTTGGGCTGCAAAAATCATACCTTCTGTTTCTTTCTTCAGATAACCCTTTCTGACCCATCCAAATGACATTTCGTCCCTCACATCCTCTGTATCTCTCATGAATTTTCCATGGAGGGCTTTTTCCTTCCACTCCCGCAGTCGCATTAACTTTCTACTTTCTTTATTTTCCTCAACCCCACCTTCTCCTGTAACTTTCAGTATTTTCTCGGTGTTAACAACAGATAACAGATCCTCCTTCGAACTTGACACATATCTACACAAGCTTATGATTTCAAGCTCAACACAATCTTGCACACTCAGAAGTCCTCTACCAACGCCTTCCAAAACATTTTGGGTTTTTCCAAAACAGCATTTTCCGTATAATCCGTTTGTTTTTCTGTTTGTATTCACAAATTGTCTGCAAAATCTGGTTGTTTTGATGTATTTTTTTATAAGCATCTGCAAAATTCATATTGTTTTCCATTACTTATGATAATGGCTTATTAAAAGTACCACTTTTATGTCAGGTTTCACTGAATTACACTTGATTTACAACACACACATTATTTATGATTCCAACGGCATTAGCAAATATTTTATTTTTTATTACAAAATAACTCTTGCTTTTTTCGTAATATTTTCTCTGGATCATTTTTGATTCACATAATTATAGTTTTTTTACCAGAGAATAAATTTGTCTAAAACATAACAAGAATAAATTTGACTGTTTTCACTGAATTGGTACGTGATGGAGAATTTCCTCAATCATGAATACATTGAGTACTACATAATTTCTGCATCCATATAATTCAAGATTTAATGCAGGAATTCTGCTACCATAAATACTAAGGCGGACGCAGAACTTCTGCATTCATAAAAAAACTCAGGCTGATGCAGAACTTCTGCGTCCATGATTATCTAAAGCTTACGCAGAACTTCTGCATCCACGACAAACTAAAGCTGACGCAGAAGTTCTGCGTCCATGAAAAACTAAGGATTATGCAGAAGTTCTGCATCCATGACAAACTAAGGCTGATGCAGAAATTCTGCATCCATGACAAATTAAGGCTGATGCAGAAGTTCTGCATCCATAAAAACTATGGCTAACACAGAACTTCTGCGTCCATGAAAAACTATGCTGATGCAGAAGTTCTGCGTCCATGAAAAACTAAGGCTGATGCAGAACTTCTGCATCCACGAAAAACTAAGGCTGACGCAGAACTTCTGCATTCATAAAAAAACTCAGGCTGATGCAGAATTTCTGCATCCATGATTAACTAAAGCTTATGCAGAACTTCTGCATCCACGACAAACTAAAGCTGACGCAGAAGTTCTGCGTCCATGAAAAACTAAGGATTATGCAGAAGTTCTGCATCCATGACAAACTAAGGCTGATGCAGAAATTCTGCATCCATGACAAATTAAGGCTGATGCAGAAGTTCTGCATCCATAAAAACTAAGGCTGATGCAGAATTTTTGTGTCCATGAAATACTAAGATTGATGCAGAACTTCTGCATCTGTGAAATACTAAAGCTGATGCAGAATTTCTGCATCCATGATTAACTAAGGCTGATGCAGAACTTCTGCATCCACGAAAAACTAAGGCTGACGCAGAAGTTCTGCGTCCATGAAAAACTATGGCTGATGCAGAAGATTAAATACAAAGGCTGATGCAGAACTTCTGCATCCATAAAAAAAATATAAAAGGAAAGAATGGGGATCTTGAAGACTTTGTGTGACATCACTGTATAAATATATTATTTTGAAAAGAGTCCACCACCCGAACATTTCTATAGAAAAAAAGCAAACTTTGGCAGTCCATAATGTTGGTGCTATTTATCAAAACCACTTCAAAATTTCAAATTTTACTAATTTTGATGTGCAAGATCCCCATTGCCCTCAAGACCTTTCCAGCTCTGAATTTAGCACACACAAAAATATTTGCAACAATGCATGAAAGGGATACTCCATGTTAATATACAAAAACATGTGTCCAGTGCCCCAAATATATAAACATTGGAAGAGTACAAACATCAAAATCTAAAAGCATGGATTACTGACTTTGAATAGGTGGACACAACACGAAGACATCATAATTTATGCATAATAAAATTTCAAGCTATGTACAATATATCACACACCAGAAATGAGAAAAAAATATTGCTCTTTATAATATCTGAAAATTTGATTTCAAAATTTTAAAATTTTGACAGTAAATGTATGGTTGGTTGGCACTTTTTTGCAACCAAACAAACATTACTTTAAATTTGCAAAAAGAAAAGCTGATTTCTCAAAAACCATTGAAACAATTGCTCTCAAAATTTCAGGTATTGCTAACAGTGATGCCTTCTTCTCATTTCTAGAGTCTGTCTTAGCTTGAAATTTGATATTGAAGCAAAACGTAAAACAATGTGTCCTCCTATTAGTATTACTATAACATAAATGAAAAAATATTGACATAATATGGTTTATGCTTTCAGAATTTTAGTGTTTTGTACTCTTAACTTGAGGATGGTGCATTGAAGAAGTGCTCGGGGGCAGTTACATGTAAACTCAGTTAGCTGCTTCCAAGATTTCACTGTCCCCAAGCTCTTCTTCATACCCAAGATTATCAGAGTTGCCATCAGCATCAGAGGACTTTTTCATCAGGTGACCTGTCAAAACATTAACCACCAATTAGTTTCTTTTGGTGTCTATAAAGGCATCTAGATCAAACGTGAAAGGGCACAGGCAACCCAGGCTGTACTACTGAATTTTTACACTATAGGTGAATTTAATAAATAAAGCATAAAAACATCGTTACTGCATTTATTTACACCCTAAAAGAATAAAAAAAATCGTTATTTCTTATACCCCCCCCCCCCCCCTCCTCCTAAAAAATGACAAGGCTGGTGTCTCGATTATCGATATCGCCGACTTACCCCTAATCCGAGCCGTAAAAAAATACCTTATCCTTCGTCAATTACCACGAAACTCTCGTTACCTCTTCTTCAATAAATGAACTTTGATGTCTCCAACCCGCTTGTCCCGAAGTGAAATATTTTTTGAGATATGGCCAATAATGTGAGCCAAACGAACCATCTACCAACGTACGGTACAATCTCCCAAGACACCAACGGATTGACCTCGCTTTGGCGTTAACAATACAGCCCCAGGAAGACGGGGACCGGGCGAAACACAATGCACTCAACGGGGTGACCGACGGGAAGTGTACTGTCATAATATATTATATATAAAACCTTCGACGTCGGTTATCAATGACTGGATGCCCGCGTTTGCATTTATACAACGTGGAGGTTTTGGGGTTTTAGCCTTTAGATTCTTATAGAGGGTTACTCGATGATCCCGGGGACCTTTTTTAATAAGCTGGACGCTGCAGCCGTAGATAAATTTCACGATTTTCCCTAGTACAGAGGCAGTTAGTTGGGACTGTTTGTTCTCTTTCTCCGTACCAGCTTTTGACAAAATATCGTTCACTTCAGTAGCAGCACCGTCTTCTACTTCATAATTATTGTTGATCCTAAAAGAACAAAAACGCTTGATAAGTAAATGAATTTGTGGAGAAGTAGTAAGGTTATCACTACACGATCTTTTCAAAATTTAACGGCAAGTAACGGCAACGGATTTAATCAAACTGTTTTGATCTCTGCTTTGAAAAAAGAACACACACACAAACTTTATTGGACTTAAATTTACTTACCATAACTGCCACTCCAAAGCAGGACTTAGCCTTCGCTTTTTATTAGGTATCTCATCCATGAATTACATAAATCCAGCAAAGAAATAAATACTGTACTTGCTTCCAGTAACGGAAATTTTAAATATACTATGACAGTACACTTCCCGTCGGTCACCCTGTTGAGTGCATTGTGTTTCGCCCGGTCCCCGTCTTCCTGGGGCTGTATTGTTAACGCCAAAGCGAGGTCAATCCGTTGGTGTCTTGGGAGATTGTACCGTACGTTGGTAGATGGTTCGTTTGGCTCACATTATTGGCGATATCTCGAAAAATATTTCACTTCGGGACAAGCGGGTTGGAGACATCAAAGTTCATTTATTGAAGAAGAGGTAACGAGAGTTTCGTGGTAATTGACGAAGGATAAGGTATTTTTTTACGGCTCGGATTAGGGGTAAGTCGGCGATATCGATAATCGAGACACCAGCCTTGTCATTTTTTAGGAGGAGGGGGGGGGGGGGGTATAAGAAATAACGATTTTTTTTATTCTTTTAGGGTGTAAATAAATGCAGTAACGATGTTTTTATGCTTTATTTATTAAATTCACCTATAGTGTAAAAATTCAGTAGTACAGCCTGGGTTGCCTGTGGAAAGGGTTCTTATTCTTAGTAGAAGGCTGAAAACTGTTAAAGGTAATTATTACATCTTCTTCTTTGAATGAATTGTATTGTATTGTATTGTATTGCATTGCATTGCATTGCATTGTATCTTGTATTGTAATATCCAGCTGCGAGCAGAGTCCCCCTTTACCTTCTAATCGAGCAAACGGTCAAAATTATGAATTTTAGAACTTGAAATACCAGATAAACCTTGGGTCATTTAGTGATGGCTTTTCCATCACGAAAACCACACAAAACTCCAAATAAAATCACTTTTCAATAAAAATTGACCAACAAAGAATTCACTCAGCCATGAGCCACACACACAAACACACACACACACACAAAAAAAAAACACAAAGATCAGTAAACCAGTACAGATGAATATCATTGAAAGATCAGATTGA
Source organism: Telmatactis stephensoni (assembly GCA_029948255.1). Taxonomy (NCBI): domain Eukaryota; kingdom Metazoa; phylum Cnidaria; class Anthozoa; order Actiniaria; family Isophelliidae; genus Telmatactis; species Telmatactis stephensoni. The sequence goes on along the minus strand of JALIZF010001751.1, from coordinate 229,997 downwards.
ATGGCCTACTACTAAGATACGTTGCTTTTACACAAATGCACATTTCACTGGTTGTGCCAAGAAAATATGATCATAAATTATTAAATGACATGCCGTGCACGATATATACAGTATTAGTGGTCATTAATGTATCGCAATTTCAGTGTTTCTCAATCAATTATTCAACGATACGTTATTAGTAACATTGTTCGAAATTATCCGAGTCTTACCTCGTGTTTGCGAATGGTCTCTTTGACTATAATGCCAATAAAATAAGGTAATCGAACTCTTTGATGTCCAGCTTGAGTGATTCAACGATATAACAGTCTGAATTACAGAATATACGAACGTTTGTGACAAGAAAAGAACTCTAAACTCAAGAACTCAAGATCAAAGATGGCTCCCAAATTCAAATCCATATCCCGACCAATCACAGAGGTGATTTCCAAATATAGTATTCAATTAGACCAAGTCTCACTCGGCCTAAATTTAAAAAAAGTCCGAGCGGTACTGGTACATCTCCAAATTTGGAAGAATTGCCTGTCTCTGATTGGCTCGGGTATAATTTTCAAATGTTTGGAAACCATTTTGGTTCGTATCGGGCTTAAAGCCACAAAATTTCGTTCTTCATTCGATCAAATCTCTGGAAAACTCAAAGCTAATGCGACATATCTGAAATCCGAGGTAAGATTCGTCGTCTGAATGTAAATTTTTAAAGTGGATCTTTCTATGTTCAACGCTATACAAGACTTTTTTGTCCTAGAGTCCGCAGCGTGTTGAACCGTTAATTGTCATCGATTCAAAAGTATGAGTCGTTTCTCTTTGGGGTGAATCAAGTGGTTCTTTAATACGAGTGATGTAAATTTGATTCAGACCTATTTGTCGAACGACTCATTTCGATGTAAGAATAAGCTTTTCTGTCAAATATATAAGCTTAATATTTGTTGCTAGCTGTTGGATAAAAAATAGAATGTCACGCAAGGGGTGGGAAAAGCTCATTGTTTCGTTGGAAAAAGACATTTCGTTCAGACATATTTAACTTAGGTTACTGTAGTATAAATGTTGACTTCAAAGTTTGTTTTTGTCAAATCGTAGAACTGCAATTTCTTTGTATGTCGTTTTGTTGTGAACTCATGTATACTAGCTGTAGAGGATATTACAAAGTGCTGTGAAGATATGAAGCTTATCTTGGAGTCTGCAAGCAGGAAATTCATTACAATTTGAGATAATATTAGAAGATCATAAACTATATATCTGAGATAGTCCTTCATTCTATCAAGACACTAACCAGAGAACCTATTATAATAAGGATTATTACACTGGTCTTAGGGCATTAAAACAGTTTTCATATGAGTAGGAGGAAACATATAGCATGACCCTGCAAGCACTGAATTCCATTTATTATAATTATTATTTTCAATTGACGCAGTTTGATTAACATGACCAGAAAATTCAAGCCAGGTTCATCTTACAGCTAGTTTCTTAGATTTCAAGGACCTTTTGAAGAATCCTTGCCCATACCATATAGAGCAGATTTTTGCAACAGCTTTTCTTGTGTGTTGTTACATTTATTTCGTTTGAATACTCCTTCAATCTGTCGGTTACACTACCCTGCAGAGCACCTACATATATTATAATAGAGATGACTTATACTCCTTTTGTACCAGTTTTTGACATTCACTTCCTGTATGATTAACTTTCATCTTACTCTGAGTGATCCTGACTTTTATCAATCTTTGCTCTAATGACATTTTATCCTAAGAGTTGAAGCTGACATAATTAAGCCTTCTGTCTCCTTTAACTGTCCCATGAGCATAAAAATATGCTTTTCAAGAATTAAGAGACTGTTATATACACGACTTCCATAATGACCGCTGCTAATTTAATAGCATAAATAGTGAAAAATTACTATTTCTGGAACTGTATCAATTTGAAATTATTAAGATTGTTGATTTTGATAATTTGTGCAATTTTCAAAACAAAGCATTAAATGCTTGACAAGATATGGGGATTTAAAATTCTAAAAATGCACCAAAACGAGGCTACCAAGGCTTTTGATCAAAATTACATACAAAACCCTCTATTTCTGACAGCACATAACTTTTTTGATATTGAACCAAAAGTGATAAAATTTTCTGAAAATATTTGTCTTGAAGTAATTTTTCACATAGCATTGATAATTTCTTGCACAAGGCCCTCATTTTCTCTAATGGAAAAAACTGAATTATGAAAGTGGTCTATATCTGAATCAGTTCTTTTATGCCAAGAATGGCTTATTTATACCCTATAAGCACAGCTTTCCTTCTCATCCTCACCATTCCCTGCAACTATTTCTTTAGCAAGAGGCTCAGGCTTCAATAATTGATTAACCAAACTGAATCCAAACCAATGACGATATATATTTGATTATACTTTGTGGTGACCGGTACTCTCTGGCTAGTTCATGATTGTCTCCTATCATCTCAAAACTTAATGAAAACCCTGTACAGCAACAGCAAGACTGTACCATTACCTCATACTATTATCAAATGCTAATTTTTCTTTCTTTGACAATTCCTCAGATATACACTGGGCCCTTCACAACAGGCAATATCTATGTAAGTTTCTGAAACCTTCCTTGAAAATCTAAAGGAAGGCTGTTTTGTAGCTGTTTTTCTTTAAAATTATATTCAAGATGCCTGTAATTGGGAAGATGTTGGAAAGGACCACTTCCAGATTCATTACTGTAAAGGTACATACCTTGTGAAGTGTTCATCTTGAGTTCACCTCAGCACATTCCAAGAAAGCCAAGAAGGTCACAGTCGTGGTCACAAAATTTGCCTAATAGCTGTGTCATCTGCTGTGATATTGGACTCTTTGACAACAAGCTTTTACCATCAACAAGAAGGAGAGATATGCTGCCCTTCCAAAGAAAACTATAGCATGGCTTTTGATAGTCAATTAATGCAATAAGATTAGAAAAGTGAAAAATTTTGTGCTCCATCTCTTTTGGCCTAGCCTCCTCCACAGGCATCTCTATTTTTCTTTCTTTGGGATTCTTGTGTGAGAAGAGAGGGACTGAAGAGAGGGGAGGCTGGGGAAGAGAAGAAAAGCTCACCTTCCTTTCTCTTACCTAACTAGTGCCTAGTCCCTATCAACAACACAGGAAACCCGAGATATATAAACATTCAAATTCTTATATTACAGAGATTCTTGCATTTTGCCCTAGATGCAGAATTGCTGTGTGCTAGTCCTTTGTGCCTCACAGTTACCATTAGAATGCAGAATTTCTTGAAGGGTGATGGGAATGAAAAATGGAAAAGACAAAGCCTGTTGTAATTCTATACAGAACCCTATGTTTATACACATGTACCAGCTGTTTATATTAAAGTGCCTATCACCCCTAGCCAGGAACTTCATAAATCATTTCTTTGTGAATGGAAAATCTGCCTTGTTAAATATTTCTCGATACACACACACCCTTTAGAGAAATTAAGCATTCAAAATTAGAAAATGCAAATGAGATGACGTCAACCCAGGAATTTGATGCCTCATTTTGTTTCAAATTTCAAACAGGTGCATAAGGGTTAAGGAGTAAATATGTCCATAGTGTGTAGTTTAGCACAGAAAACCTTTTCCAAAAGGTAAAATTGTAATAATTGCTTGTAGTCATGTTTTGTATATTTAATAATTCCTGGGTTGACGTCATCTCATTTGCATTTTTTCATTTCGAATGCTTAATTTCTCTAAAGGGAAATGTATATATCAGGAAATATTTAACAAGGCAGATTTTCCATTCACAAAGAAATGATTTATGAAGTTCCTGGCTAGGGGTGATAGGGACTTTAACATTCATCGGACAATTTGCACAGTTCAATTCAGTTAAGCAATAATGCTACATAGAGAAACTTGTGGATTTTTTTTTAGTTTTTTAGTTGGTTCTGAATAGAATAGCTACAGGCTCTCTATGTTCATGCTTCCCTTTCACACCTTTTTTCTAAGAATATTATATTTGTTAAGAATTTCTGCATCCCTTTTTAGTCATGAGGGCTATAGTGCAGAACTTCTGCATCCCTTTGGCCATTTGAGTTGGAGCACAGAACTTCTGCATCCCTTTTGTCATGTGGGTTGGAACGCAGAATTTCTGCATCCCTTTTGTCATGTGGGTTGGAGCGCAGAATTTCTGCATCCCTTTTGTCATGTGGGTTGGAGCGCAGAATTTCTGCATCCTTTGACATAAAAGGTTAGATCAAACAGTTTTTGCAGCACTGATACTAAGGCTGCAAAATTCATGACATTTTGTGATTTTAATATATTGTGCAGTAGAAATGAAGTCTTTTTAGAAGTTAATAAAAAGTGTCTGTAATAATTCATTATTTTTTGCAAATAAAATATTCCTGCTGCTGAATATGATGTGTTTTCAAGTAAATAGCTGTTTTGGAAAAACTCAAAATGTTTTGGAAGGCGTTTACCTCCATCTTTTCTTCTTCTTCTTCTTCTTCTTCTTCTTCTTCTTCTTCTTCTTCTTCTTCTTCTTCTTCTTCTTCTTCTTCTTCTTCTTCTTCTTCTTCTTCTTCTTCTTCTTCTTATTATTATTATTATTATTATTCATTGAAATTCAAGATACGCTTAACTAATTCAAAGTAGGGAGTCAGTAGGAATCAATGATGTACCCGAATCATTGGTTTCTGCCTTAACTTTACAGTAACAAATATAAAGCCGTTTCACGGTTATATCTTTGGCTGATGATTTTCCAACTTTAATGACTCCATTAACACAATACGAAAACAAAGATCGGTACATTTCTCTTCACAATTTAGTAGCCTTGCCTCGTATTTACCAACAAATTAAACACTGCTATTCTTGACCGCTTACCCGTAATGATCTAATTCTTGTTTCTTGCTCTAACTCTAAAATTGAGTGGCATGGTTGGCCGAGTGGTGAAAGCACTGGCCTTTACCGCTGTGGACCGGATCCGAGTCTCGGCTCGGACATCGGATCATATGTGCATGAAGTGAGTTTGTTTGATGTGTTTGTTCTCTACCATGCTACGAAGGTTTTTTCTCCGGGTTCTCCGGTTTTTGCTCCCTAGCAAAAATCAAAATGTGAGTTGAGCGACGTATGAAAAATATTTAATTTAGAGGTAGTGAGTGTAAGTGTCAGCAGAAGAATACCCTGCACTACGTGGATCTGCTGTAGAAAATTATTTATTTTATTTATTTATTTATTTATTTATTCATTCATTCATTCATTCATTCATTCATCTATCTATCTATCTATCTATCTATCTATCTATCTATCTATCTATCTATCTATCTATTTATTTATTTATTTATTTATTTATTTATTTATTTATTGTGATCAAATCTGACGCTCTCACCAAATGTTTAATCAACACGGCACTTTGATTTGTCTTAATTCTGTAACTCGACGCTCGCAAGATGTTTCTTGGCTTTTTTTACCATGGACCCATGGTACTTCTGTCACACCTTCCCTTGCTCTGTCTCACTCTCCAAAGCAGTGTTTCAGATATGAGTTCATGAAGTTGTTTACACACTTCCACTGAATATGGAAGGAATGAATACCGAGAAGCGAGCCGGCTTTTAGCCATATACATGTATGTGGATAAAAGGCGAGCTTCGAGGTATTTATCTGCCATACAGCAGGCCCGTAGGCTGCATTCTGAACGGGGCGGTTCGTTTCGGAATTAGGGTGGACCAATTTTCTATTAAGAATAATGCTAATTCTGAGAACAAGCAGAACATTCTCAGAAACCATTTACAATCACGGTATTATGCGAGCGCGAACGCGAGCCGCTCGGCCAAAAGCAAGGCAAGGAAGTAACTACAAACTACTAACATTTCTGTTTCAGTAAATGAGAAGTTATTGAAAACATATATAGCGAGTTTCGGATTTTGACGGAGCCTGGCTTTGACTGACAATCTCTACTAAATAAGTAAATACAAGATACCAATAACAAAATTACACTTAGTCTTATGCGTCAATTATGTAAAGTCACCGAGCTAACACCCTTAAAGCGTCTTGTTAAAATATAAATGCATTGTTTTAGCAAGGACTCTCGCTACAGGGATCAGCATCTTTGGTCTTGCCGGCCTCAGCCACCAACTTCTCTATTTCAACCATTTCTTTGCCAGTTTTAGCTTCTCTTCTTTTCTTCAAGAATGGTATCCCATAGTCCTCGAGGGCCTCCTCTGCCTCCACAGTTGTTTGATAGAGATGTCGCAAAGCCGTTTCTGGTACCCATAACGACGCAATCCCACAAAGAACTGCGCATGCTCCAAAAATGGTCATAGGAAGAACAATGCTTGAGCCTGGTAACTGAGCCTACAAATAGTGTGAAATATTTCATTCTTAGCTCTTCAAAAGTGACTTTTTCAATGGGTATCCTGTGGTATTAGAAAGGAAGAGAGAGGTCCGGGCAAATTTTATCGTTGATATCACAGCTTTCTTGAATTTGTTGCTGTTCAGTATTGATGTTCACTATTTTTCGGCTTTGTAGTGAACAAGATCAATCATTTAGTATAACAATAGACATCGTTTCTTACCAACATGAGTAGAAATGGTGCTATAATTCCACCAACACGAGCAGCAGTAGATCCAACACCTTGTGCTGTGTTCCTATAAACAACAACAACAACAATAACCATGAGAAGATTCTAAGACAAACAGGAACCTCTTTACTAATGCATTTAAGTTCAAGTTCGATTTCAGTGCTTGTTAACCTATAATACACGGACACGATCGAATAGCAGTATCAGAAAGAGGTCAAAACAATGGTCCAAGCTGGAGATCTGATTTTGGGGGAGTAGGCTATTAATGGCCACCACCCATCTATTTGCTGTAGCAGTATAGAAGGTATATATATACCGGTACCCACTATTAATGACGAGGAAGAGTATTAGAATTGTATATACCGGTTTTTCCTCCCTCAGTAAAAATGAACAAATTTCTAAGCTCTGCTTCGTGACGGACATGGGTCGTATGGTGGCTGCTATGTGTGTGTAAGTAAATGTGTAACTGTCTTGTAATGAAAGTGCCGGTGTATATCTTCGACTCGATCACGTTGAGCTGCACCCTTCGTAATTCAGTGCTTGTGCTTCAAAATACACTGCATTTAATAATTTATTTATTCATTCATTCATTTATTCATTCGTTTATTTATTTATTTATTTATTTATTTATTTATTTATTTATTTATTTATTTATTTATCTGTCTGTCTGTCTGTCTGTCTGTCTGTTTGTTTTTGTTTGTTTGTTTGTTTGTGTTCCATTAACAATATCTCACCTTAAAACCGTTGGAAATAACTCTGAAGTGATAAGATACACACTGGTCCACTCCATATTTGTTATGGTCAGCCCCAGTACAGCTAAACAGGTGGTTGCTATCTCATACTCTGTAATATGAATAGAACACGATATTTGGTACAATAATATAGACTTTAACACTGAGAAGGAAACAATTATATTTTCATTTACATGAGTCACTACATTCTAATATTCCATTTAAACAACTCTCAGCTCACTAGTTCGTTTTTATTGAAGGAGAAACCAGGAGCCCGGAAAAGCTACTTGAAGACTTATACATTACATGTGTGCGCTGGATTGGATATAAAAGTCTTTCCAGGACGAAACTCAGGCTGGCCTCGTCGTTCACGCAATGTTGGCTTGCCGCCATCTTTAAAGTTAAATGCTGCTCTTCAACTCGCAAATGCCTTATTACTCAGCTCTCTCATAATTCTTCTTGCCGGAGATGTTAGTATTAATCCTGGACCAGATGCTTCCTACTGTTCTTTGAATTTATCAACGACATCAAGTTTCAGTTCTACATCGCTGGATTCGCCATCATTTTTGAATGAATCTTTTTCGTCTTCCTCATCTGCTGATGATGTTCGTCCGCCCGCCTATGACCTTGGCTTGGATGATAGAGGATTACGAATGGGCCATTGGAATGTCAATCGTCTGTCTCTGACTAATGCTGAAAATTTTACAACCACTCTCAAACAAGCTCCATGGGATACAGTATTTTTGTTTGACGATATTGACGATATGTTGGAGTCATGGGAATCTCTGTTCAATAGTGCGCTCGACTCCCATTGTCCTTGGCGCGAAAAACGCGTTAAAAATCTCCAGCAGGCTCCATGGATTACCAAACCAGTGTTAAAGCAATTACACCTTAGAGACAATTGTTTGAAAGCTTCTAGGATCTCAAACACCTCTGATAGCTGGGATAAGTATAAAGCTGAAAGAAATAAAGCAGTCCATATGATGCGCCAAGCTAAACGTTCATTTTTCAATGACACATTTGATGCACAAAAGAATAATCCTAGGACAATGTGGAAGACAATAAAGTCTTTAACTGGTTCCTCTAAGAGTAAGCAAGCCATTAATAGTATTGGTGATTGTTGTATTGATGATAACCAACAAAAGGCTAATGTGTTTATAAGCATTTTGCTTCAATAGCTGACTACATTAGATCAACTATGCCAGTCTCCGTCTTAAATATGGACAAATTAATTAACTTTGTGAAGTCCAGAAAAGATCCAAACACAACTTGCTATTCCTCCAATTACCAAGACTGATGTCATAGCTAATCTCCTAAAGATCAGTCCTAACAAAGCCGTTGGTATAGATAAGATAAGTGCTCGTTTATTAAGGATTGGTGCACCTGCAATTGCCTCTTCTCTGATGCGAATCATCAACTTTTCATTTGAATCAGGTGTTTTCCCTAAACGTTGGAAGTTAGCTAAAGTAACACCTCTCTTCAAATCTGGTGACGCAGATGAATTATCCAACTATCGCCCAATATCAGTATTGCCAGTGTTATCAAAAGTCGTTGAAAGACATATACATGATTCTCTATATCAATATCTCTCAGAGAGCAATCTCATTTATAAGCATCAATCGGGATTTAGAAAAGAAACACAGTACATAAACAGCGTTAATCCATATTATAGACGAACTTTTATTTAACCTTGACGATGATCGTGTAAATGGTCTTATTTTGGTAGACTATCGTAAAGCTTTTGACATGGTCGACCATACGATTTTGATGGAGAAACTCAAGGCTTATGGAGTGGTTGGTAATTCTCTATCTTGGTTCCACTCATACTTACAAGATAGACATCAACTTGTAACTGTTGCTGGTACTGAATCTGATTATGCTCTTATAAAATATGGTGTTCCTCAGGGGAGTATACTTGGGCCTCTCCTTTTTATTATCTTCATCAATGACCTGCCGTTACATGTCACCTCATCTCAAGTCGACCTTTATGCGGATGACACCACGCTTTCGTCGTCTGCTGATGTAAAGAATATCCAAAAGCTGCAAGATACACTCAACAATTCTGTGAAACAAGTAAATGACTGGGCTACCTCCAACAAGCTCCCAATTAATCAAGAAAAGACTAAAGCGTTGATTGTTACTGGTAAACGTCTTGCTTCGAAGTTGGATACCTCGCCAATCGTCCATATCAATGGAAATCCAGTTTCCACAGTAGATAATGCAAGGCTATTAGGACTTGAAATTGACACTAAATTATCTTTCTCACCACATATTGAGTATGTCTGTAAGAAATTATCGCAAAGAATAGGAGTATTAAAGAAAATAAGGTGTTATTTGCCCTTAAGGCAACGAATCTTATATTACAATAGTATGATAAGGCCCATTATAAATTATGTAGCCGTTATCTGGACTAACTGTGATAAGAAATTATTAGGTAGGGTTTTAAAGATGCAGAAACGAGCAGCACGAACAATTCTTAATGCTGACTATCATTCGTCCTCAGTAACTTTATTTAATAGGCTAGGCTGGCTCCCTTTTTTTGAGGAAGCAAAAATGAATAAATTAATCATGGTTTTCAAGAGATTTAAGGGTAGTGCACCCTCCTATATAGATAGCTTATTGAAACGTAATTGTGAGGTGCACACTCGTTCAACTAGGTATTCTCAATTTAACTTAGTATGTCCATTTTATAAGCGTAAGTTAGAGGGAGGGAGGTCCTTTAGTGTTACAGCATCCTTGCTTTGGAATAGTTTGCCGTTAGTTCTCCGTCAACATAACTCTTTAAATAGCTTTAAGTGTTCTATAAGAAATCATTTTTTAAATATTCAAAAGACATTACATCATTTTATAGTATAGTTTATAGTATACTTTTATCTTAGCTTTTGACTAATTTAAAGTATGACTTTTCGCCGTTTAATCTCATTTACTCATTTTTTATAATAATTTTTAATCTTAATGTATAGCATTTGTATTTATATCTTTATCTTTAGTTTTAGTTTCATTTATAGAGGGCCACAAGTTTATTAGCCTTTGGCTCTTTAGTGCTACCCTCATGAAATAAAGGATTTATTATTATTATAATGTTGCCCCATACGAGAATCGAACCAGGAACCACAGAGGTTACAGGAGTAACCTGTTGGAGGAGATAATCGGTGTCAAAATGTGCGAACACTAATAAATCTGGTTACCTCTAGGGATGGCCAGAATCAACAGCAAAAGAACACCGGTTGCGGTCATAAAAGAGGCGTGAGTCAGACGACGACCAAGCCTGAAAAGAATAAAAAGATTATTTTGAAATACAAAACGTTTTTCTTAAGGGTAGATGATACGATACGACAGTGATTAACTAACACATGATAACATGACTCAGAGAACTCTTTTGTTTGCCAGTATAGTTGACTGGGTAAACACAGTGTTATGTGTGATCGATTAGCGACATACGCAAGCAATCATTAGTGTACCAGTTGCTCATCAGCAGTGCTTGTCTTTTTCACATCTTTTTTATAAGTGCTATAACAAATTACGTATGTTGATTAACCGAACAGCATCAAGCACTCCCTGTTATGTAATGTTTTACTTTAAAAGTTTTAAAGGCCCACAATGAGTACTTGACGGTATTTCAAAGTTCGCCAGTTTGGAATTAATTGCAAGGACTTTGAAATACTGTCAAGTCCGAATTCGAGGCCTCTGGACGACTTCTCAAACTCATTAATTATTCGGGAAGAATCTTTGTCGAGATATTTACCCATTTTATTAGAGTACAAACACTAAAAGTCTGCATGCAACATAATTAATACTAAAAAGCGCTAAATCATGCTAATTCTAAAACATAAAATATATATAACACGTTTACAATAACCTAAAAATTTTAAAATTGGATGTTTCGGTTTCATCTGAAGCCTTCATCAGCAGATGTAAAAATGCATTCACATTTTTGTGGTTACTCTCGAAGAGAGAACCACTATGTTATCGTGTAGAATAGGTCCGTAACCGTAACTGTCAACGAACTGTCGAAAGCACGAAGTCTCACGAAGTACTCAAATCGGTCTTCCGATTTCTTTACGATACATACACGAAAATGCCTCATGGTTCTCCGCTCATCTCCGTTCGACCTTGAAGAGTATCTTGAGTGGTAATAAAGTACGATTTGCTTGTTTTTTATTGTATTTATGAAAGTTTATCTATCACAGCTTTCATCGTGTACAATTAATAGGGATAATGAAGCTTTTTTGTGTGTTTTTCAAGTTTTAGACCGATCTTTATGGCGGTATTTCGGCATGAATGAACAAACATCGATTCCTTCCAATGAAGTTGTCTCTTCACAGATGCCAAGCAGCCAAAAACAAAAGAAATACAAATTGAATAAACCCCATTGTGGGTATATTGAGCCTCGTATTAAGAGGATAGAACCAAGCATTTATACTTTGTAAACTGTTACAGTTTTAATATTGTTTTATCACAGCTGTTCATGTTATCAATATAATGTTAAAAGTTTGTACAGTTACCATGATTTATGAATATATTTGCATTTTTAATTTTAATGGGTTATCCCAGGTTTAAGAGGAATATCTTTTGAAATGCCTATGTAACATAAATGTATTTTTCGTTCTTTATGTTGCAGTGAATTTACAGACTCTTGGGTACTAATATACTGGTTCATAAACGCCTCATATCTACTTATGTTTCTAAATAGAGTAACCACATGCGCTCATAGAGCGCCTTTAATTGTGGTTACTGGCTTTATGCCAGTAACACACTATGTCATGGGCTTTATTTGTTTGTATCTCTTGCATAACTGTAAGTGTTTTCATAGAAAATTTCGTTTTTGGAAAATTCGTATCTCCTTGATTTTTCAACTGATATCCTTCAAACTTCACCGTTTTACTGATTTTGATATGCTCTTTCCAGCCATGTAATTGTTTCGGAACTTTTGGAATTACATAAAAAAGCCGTTAGTATGAAATGACTGTAGCAATTCACAAAATACGTCATTTGCACGTATAAGATTGCAGAATACGTCTTGGTAACAGCCATATTCGGATTCAGCATGAAAAATTAGCTAGTTTAGAATAAATCTGTTACCAGCCTCTACCCCAAAATGCCTTCTGCACTTTTTGCGATCGACTTTTTCAATTTTGCGCCTTGTCTATTCCTTGTGTGATGTTTCCTTGCATGGTGAGCATTTTAAGCATTCCAGCAAGCGTTATGAGCAATTTTAATTGCCTTTTGTATTCATTTTAAAAGCCTTTTGTATTCATGTTCTATGCAACCAAACCGTGCTATGATCACATTAATTACCAGAAAACTACCATAATCCTTTGCAGTCTTGTAGTCTTGTTACGGAACTAGTCCGGGATCACTTTGACGGCAACAATAAATCATACCTTTTGTCTAGAAGTCCTTGTATTTAAAATCAGAGATAGTTTTTCAGCAATACTTTTACAACATCTTGCAACAAATTACAATCGACTGACCTACAAAGCGTATTACACCAATATTTCTAGTAGCAGGTAGAGCCATAACCCAGACTCACGTTACACTGTCAGGCCTATCCAATCAAGGTGCACACCAGAATCTCCAGATCTGCACCGGCCAATAAAACTTTTTTGCACAACCTTGATCATGGAATCTCATTTGTACTATGGACTCCACTTTCTAAATGTCAATCTTGCTTAAATTTCAATCACACCCTATCAAATTTAAGCAAGATTGACATTTAGAAAGTGGAGTCCATAGTACAAATGAGATTCCATGATCAAGGTTGTGCAAGAAAGTTTGCGTCATAATGTAAAAACTGGAGTATATACTAAGATTCTTTCACACATTACAAAACCATTTGGTAAAGGCTTGGGACTATTCCGAACCTACAAATCTAGAACTGAGATGAAATATAAAATCTAGGATAATTGCCTAGGCTAGCACATTTTTGTGCAGTTAGTCCTGCCCCTGCGAGGTCCAACAACTAGCCATAACAAAATTGTCATAAGAAATCTACGTCACAAAAAGGCCCTTGCCAAACTTATTAATAGAACACAAAATCATGAAATGAAATCATGTATGAAATGCATGGAAAAGTGTCGCGTAACACACTGTGGACATAATGTGACAACATTTTTTAAAATAGGTATAAATATCATAAAACATCCCAGGATTGTCTGGAAATCCTTTCAAAGACAAAGGACTTTTCAAAGTAGTTAGGAGCGGACTTTCCGGGGTTTCAAAGTTCATCATGTGATCTAATTCAAGGCACCTGGTCGGCTGATTACCTCATGAATAATTAATGAGCTTGAGAAAATCATTTAGCAGTCGCCGAAGTGTACGACAGGTCACGTACGATAATCTTACTTGTTCATAGAATACCAGGCAAAAGGAGTTAATGCCGCTGACAAGACAGGAAAAATCAAGGAAATGGCGTAGACATTACCAGGAAGTTGAGTGGTATTTATCATCAAAGCAAAATAAATCATCGAAACAGTGAACCTGCGAAAGTAAACACAGGCACCCCAGGCAATCATTTAGAGCAGCGCGTAACATCAGTGTACAAAACAATATAAAGCAAATAGAAGGGTCCGGGTTCGAATCCTCATATGGAATAAAAAACATTTTTCGCCTTATTATGTAGTAATTTTTTTTTTTTTTTTTTTTTTTCATGTGTTTGTATGCTTTTTTCTTGTTTTGAAGCGTTTTGGCTTGATTTTCAAAACTCTCACTTTGAGTGGAAAAGGTAACGGTTAACCTTGGGTCACGTTCTGGGCATCCCCTCTCTCAGTTGGAAGTATTCTCTCGTCCGTCCACTCAGAATGAGAGTTTTGGAATTTACGCTTCATACCAGAAAAAAGCATACAAACACACGGAAAGATAATATTTACTGCATAATAGGGAGAAAAAAAATTAATTCCATGAGGATTTGAACCAGGACCCTTCCATTTGCTTTATATTGCTTGTACGCTGATGCTACGCGCTGCTTTAAATGATTGCCTGGGGTGCCTGTGAAGTAAAGAAATATAAATCTTACCGTCAAAACAATAGGTGAAGCTATTTAATCAACGTACACTCACTAGAAATTATGCTACGATTGACTGCCTGCCTGCCTGCCTGCCTGCCTGCCTGCCTGCCTGCCTGACTGACTGACTGACTGACTGACTGACTGACTGACTGACTGACTGACTGACTGACTGACTGACTGACTGACTGACTGACTGACTGACTGACTGACTGACTGACTGACTGACTGACTATGATATTCAGAAACGTCTAGTGCGTAATATAAAAATTAGGTACTACCTAATAGCGGAGCTCCCGTTCAAATTTAAATTTGTTTTTGATGTTTTTGATTCTAATGAATTTGTGGTAATTAGACGACAAAGATTTCAATTTTGTAAAAGGCTTCATATCAAACTTATTCATTATATCAATGAACATTTGCTAAAGCTAGAGTCCAGGCCCTCACGAATTTTTTTTTGCTACTGCGCTTGCATTTTCGTTTATATTTATTTCCTCGAGTACTCTTTTTTGCGCCCTCAACTGTCCATTCTCTTCCCTAAGTGAAGCAACATCTATCTCACTGTAGTAGATTTTGAAACTGTATGGCTTCCCATTTTTCCATTTATCATACAATCTTCGCAGGCTACTCCCCCCTTTACCAGCGGCCGGTATTTTTTTTCGGCAGTCAATAAACTTGAGCTTCGATACAATTTATTATTCTGCTGTTTACTAAAACACCTCTAAGGCCTGACCGATCAAGTAGCCTCCAAAACAGATTCGTAGCTCATTCCTTCTTTTTTCATGCGGTCCATTTTCTTGGATAAAGTGTAAATTACGAAACTAAAATGCAAAATATTTTTTAATGAATTTTTTCAACAAGGAACAGGCAAAATGGACATCATTTTGAACTTACTTATTGATCTCGTGTGTAAACATTGGTGAATTGCCACCAGAAAACCCTTGATTTTCTTCGGAGTTTTTGTGCCCTACAGCGTCAACTAGGGTAACACTTGATAGGAAGCTTAAGGTCAAAATTACTAACCATATACCTTTTGACCGCATTTTGCCGTAGTTTAATTTCACTCAATAATTGTGTATTTGGTATCAAAACACGCCTAAAATAGTGACGTATTCGAGTTTGGCGGTAGGTTATTGAATTACACAATTACCAGGGGAGTCTGGGTTATTTTCTATCGTGTACCGTCACGCACTCATACATCGCTTTGTAAATTTTAGCTCCGATTAACCACAAAGAATCGCAAAAGGCCGTGGTTTAGTTTTATTATTTTTTCTTGAACTACTAACTGATCTATTCCTTTAGCATTACTTTATTATATTCCGTTGGTAGGTTTTTGGATTTCTTCAACACTAAAGAGTAATTCACAAAAATATAGCAGAAATCGTGCTATTTGAAGCAGTTTGCGGCCTGTAATACGAGCCTCAAATACGCGATGCGTGACCTTTCGTACTTTTTGTTAAGCGTAAGTTTGATATGAAAAAGTTCAAATAAATAGTATGGATAAGGCTTTTAGCATTTGCTTTGGTTTGTATATACTGTAAATTAACCCTTCATTTGAATGTGAATTATAAGGGTTTGCAAGCTCAGTGGTCTTTATTACAGTGATCGTTATTGATATCCAGTCAGATTTTATAATTGACTTTGTAGTGGTTCATAATTCTCAGAAATAGAAAGCAGAAATCTGCAAAAACTGACTAGATTCATAAAAGTTATCCATTTCAACATCCTAGATACCCCAGAACATCACATATTTTGATTTTTCTGCAGTCTTAACAATATTGTGGCATCTTGGCTTTTTAACTCGTGGATTACAAATCCACGAGTTATTGTGAGGGGGCAGGATAAACAGATGTGTCACTCACTCACTCACGCGCTCACTCACTCACTCACTCACTCACTCACTCACTCACAAATTTTAAACTTTTGAACCCGAATTATAATGAATGTTTAGCCCGTTTTTCAAAGCTGTATTCCAGCCCTTGTACGCCATTAAATCCTGCTCAAATCTTTAGTCCCCAGCATCGAAGCGTTCGCACTTGTCTTACTCCTCAAAGATGACTGATGAATGAAGAGCATTGTCGTTTTACATTCTTAACCAATCAGGAGTGCATGACGTGACCGACTGCGCAAGAATGGCCTTTAATTTCTCGAGACGAAATCACACAAACTGACAAAAAAGAAAAGAAAAACATTTGCAGTTTATTCCTCGGATTTTTTTGGCTTGAAATTGCTGCTAAAGGCTAAGAATCACACAAAAGACACTTTATGGAAATAAAAAAATACTAACTGGGGAATAATCGAGTACCTTAAGGCCAGGTTTGTGGCCAAAATCTACAAAATATACCTATTTTGGTTACTTGCAAATTACTAAACGACAATTTACCAAAAATGGTCCATGAGCAGACATCCTCCTACTGATCAACATTGAGTGATGATGCCTATTTTATGAATTTCGGTGGTCACGTGACCAAAATCTCTCAAGATCTCTTGAATGATTGAATGAGAAATATAATTGATTTGCCTCTATGTGTGTTCGTTTAGTAACATGTAGGGTGAGAAATTCGTAGGTTTCCAGCTCAAAGGAAACACTCTGTCGTCGCGGAAGCTTCGTTTCAAGTACTCCATTTAGAGTTCGATATTTGGTCAAAGTATTGGAGATCAAGCTCAAAATAACAGCCCATTCTGAAGCTCTTATTTAAGTGTATATATTTATATCTCGAGTTAAAAGCTCCTCTTCACATTGTTTTACTGCTGGAAGAGCCCGTCTCTGAAAGCTATTTTCTTTGTTTTCGGCCATCTTGCATTCCTAAAGTTCCTGGCTTGCGTTCACAGTCGCTCCAAGGTGATGAATGAAGGGCATTGTTCTTTTTACGTTCTTAACCAATCAGAAGTGCCTCAGGACGAAATCAGAAAAAAAAACATTTGCAGTTTATACCTCGTTCCCGGCCTACGGCCTGGGCACGAGTAATTATACAATACAAATTTACTAGAGTTTTTCATCACTAATTTACTTGAACTTCAACAACAGATTCCTCATCAGCATCTTGGATTCCTCGTCATCATAGGGGGAGCATGGGTTGCCGAGCGTTGTAAGAGCCCCGGGGCATCACATGTGACTTGAGTTTTGTTGTTCGTTCTCTCTCTTGCTTTGAGGTTGTTTTTTTTTGTTTTGTTTTTTGTTTTTTCTGCGGGTATTCCGGTTTTTCTTCCCCCATTAAAAACGAACTATTTTTGATCAAAATGTTGCTTCATGATCAGACTGACATGGGTCGGATGGTGGCTGCTACGTGCGTGTATGTGTATTTAGCTGTATAACTGCCTTCGTAATGAAAGCGCCCTTATATACCTTCGACTCGATCACGTGGAGCTGTGACCTTCGTAATTCAGTTCTTGTTCTGCAAGGAGGGTTGATTAGCTACCCCAAATTTATTTATCTGATGGTAGTTTTGTGTAACTGGTCGAGCCTTTAACTTTTGACCTTTGTAGACCCTTAGGCAAACTAAGCTATCCTTTTTCTCTTCTTCTCCCTATCCTCTCCCAAGTGCGTTATCTTACCATCCAAAACACATGATAATAGTCCAACGACGTGACTTTGGAGTTCGTAAGAGATCCAGTGGTGTGTATCTCTTTGTGTTCGAGGTTCGTTCAAGTTGATCGTTGTAGATGCCATCTAACATGGAACTCAGCAGCTCTGGATCACATGGCTTATCCTTTTTTCCTCCATATTTAATGATGATTTTGTGGGCACGTGCTAGTTTCCCTTTAACGACAAGCCAGCGTGGAGATTCAGGATAAACTCTACAAAACAAAAGTACTTGATTTTTCTCAGTAAAATGTTTCAAAGTGACGGTAACTCATGCAAATATGCTATCAAATGGTAACCAAACGGTTACCAAATGGTAACACCAAAATGATAGATGAGCGTTTACGAATATAGTCACTTTGAAAGGCGTTTTCATAAATGAGCGTTTACAGTGAAAACGCCAGCGTTTTCGTATGGACGGGACATGTAAACGTTCAAAAGCTTAAGGTATTTTGAGAAATACGAATTGAGGTCAAGTTGATAGAGCTGCGCCTTTTCATCTTTTGTTTATCATTTCACTTATCTTTATAAAAAGCTAGAAAACTTGACATTCCCTCAATAATTTTTTTATCACCAGAACAACATTAACCCGAGAGTATAGCGGTCTAAAAATTCTAGATTATAATTTATTGATAAATTATAATTTATTTTAGATATCTTACAATGCTTCAATAGCCATGAAAGGTGTAGGATTAAGAAACAACTTCGTGAAAACGCTAAAGTTAGAAATAAAGTTAGAATAAAGTTCATTAAGGTAATTTTAAGTTTTCTAGCTTTTTATAAAGATAAGTGAAATGATAAACAAAAGATGAAAAGGCGCAGGTCTAGCAACTTGACCGAAATTCGTAATTCTCAAAATTGCGCAGAGAGATTTTGTTCTGATTCTCCAAACGAACAATTAAAGAGTATGTCAACAAAATGAGCTCAAAAGAAGCTGTTTCTCAGTCCTTTAAGTAAGATTTTTGGCCAAGTGAACTAAATGCTGGAATTAGTTACTTTTTTGGTGAGTGAAAGTTCGAGCGCGTTTTATTTGAAAACGCTTCCATAGAAATCTTTTAAACATAGTAATAGCAGAGAACTTCATCTGAATTCTATGAACCAATAAACGCAGTTTTGTACAAAACTTTATTTTGTCTAAAAATTTCATGTCTGTGAAAACAGCAATGCCGTCACTATGAATTACTGGTAGCTGCGATTATAATGATTAAAGCATCAAAAGTAACTTGAAACGTAAACTATCCCTAGACTTGCTGTGATCAAAAAGCGGAGGTGCGCCTCAAACAAAACCCTGTCGAGCCACCTTAATTGTTTACAGATCAAAACGTGTGGACAGGGCCTCAGAGTAATTTTCAATGTAGGCAAGAGGTAACGATGTGGAAGTCCAAAAGTTCAAAAACTTGAATTGCAGTGAACCAATTTGGTTGAAATTCATGCGTCTTCGTTGCCGAGATTAAATGAAATCAATCGCATGACTTTCGAAGCTTTTACATAACACAAGTGCATTATGGGATATTTTTGGGCTAAAACAAAATGGCGCCAAATAAGTTGGACTGCAGAAGGATGAACAATTTTTTGAAAAATTAATCAGTTTTCTTCCCTTTTATTTGTCTCTAAAATATTGAATGTTATTTACAGTATTCGTGAATGTGTTTTGAATCACAAAATTTATCAATTTCTGGAATTGTCAAGCCCAATGATAGGGGCTCTTAAGATTTAATTGGTTTTCTGACGTTTGGCTTAATTCTACAATCATCACAATAACAAACTTACAAGTTACTTTTAGAAGTACTGGATTAAGGGAAATTTGGGGGTCTTTTGTCAGCTAGTTTGTTCGTACTAGCATGAAGCTCGAGTTTCCGATAATATTTGGCAATTCCTTCTTTCTCTACTTCCTATTTTTAAATATTACCGCTGTACCTGCATAGACATCATTTCTTTAGCCGCCTTTAAAGTGAATCATTTCAGCAGATCCACACTCACTACAACTCACACTCACTACTTCTATATTAAATATTTTACATACAACACTCAACTCTCTTGTTGATTTTTGCTGAGGGAGGAAAAAGTCATTGGGGTAAGGGAGAGAGAGCATGCAATACATGAATGAAAGTCAGTTCACATATGATCCAATGCCCGAGCTAGGACTCGACCCCGAACCCCACAGTGGTGAATGGCTAGCGCTCTCGCCGCTTGACCAACCATGCCAGCCATAAATTACGAGAACTAATAAATTACGCATGATTTACAATTCCAATTACCTCCAAAAGAAGTATAAAAGAAAAGGAGGAACGCTGGTCACCCATACAAATGTTCTCCATTCTCTTATGAAGTAAGCTATCAAGATTTTAAGGACACCTCCAGTAAACCAGTAGAAGCCGTCAACGCTTCCCATCCTTGCTCGAAAGCCTGGTCCAATGACTTCCACCATTAGGATAAACTGAGATAAGGTGGCACTAATCATAAATGCACCACTCCCAAAACGAAGAACGGCGAAGAGAGGAATCGATGTCTTTACAAAGGACTGGCAAATACCACATAATGCCTTAAATAATTAATACAAAGTTATATTAGCGAACTTCACGATGAGTGCCCCTGGCAAATTGATTATAAGGCTGTGATTACATAGCGTATAATAGAAGGTGATAGTTGCTGGTGAGAAAACGGATAAGTAGACAAAGACAAAATAACTTGCAATAATGTATTGGAGTGTACTTGCTTCTGGAAATGACAAAAAATGTGTATGTTGTGAACTCAATTCATGGAGGGACCGCTCCCATTTTAGATTTGCGAGCACTCGTAAACATTGTGATCATTGATCTCAGAAAATTGTTCTACTGTGTTTGAGAACGTCTACTTTTCCTACGGAAAAATCAATAATTTGTACCAGCAAGTAGAAGCAATATAGTCCATGAGTAATTAAAGAAAGAAAGCGCGCACTCAAATTTCTTTCAAATAACTACTATAATTGCAGTAGAACACAATTTCTTTGGCTATGAAAAAATATCTTCATTGGTGAAATACAAAATTCTTGTGCATATGGCCATATTTGTTTTTACTGTAGTAAAACATTAACGATGGTTTCTTGCTGTACAGTATTGAGTTTTACGATGGTTGCTCCATTTACCATGATTCCAAGTGTAGAAAAGATGACAGTCTTTCGCCCAAGTGCATCAGATACGATACCAGACACAAAGGAACCCACCAACATGCCAACAAAGAACATGGACTGAACAATAGCAGCGAGGTGAGAACGATCACAAATCAAGTTCCACTGAAAACAAAGTGAATGAATTAAAACATAAATGAAACTAGATATACAAATGCATTCCCTCTAACTATAGAGTAGCTTTAAATAGAAACAATTTTCTTGTTTTATTATGTTAAGAATGCCATTGTACGTGGGGTTGTCCGTATTGTTGAATAAATGCTTCAACCACGTAGAATTAAAACAATTTTAATGAGCCAAGCTTTCGGACGAAGTGTCCATCATCAGGGCAAGTGAAAAAGTACAATACGCGCGAGGTGAGATAGCATACAGTAACTATGGTGATCGTAACGGTAACTAGGTAACTAGGTAACTTCTACTGTGCAAAAGTTTCTTCTGAACCCTTTCCTTTGATTTCAGCAAGGCCTTTTGATTCTGTAACACATAATATCGTTTCTGATAATTTTCTTGTTAACCCACAATCAATGTTTAAATGTTGACAATTCAGCTCTCCTGATCCTGTTCCCATTCCAGATGGCACCCGTGTTCCAGTTTTGTCTACTTCTACTGTGCAAAAGTTTCTTCTGAACACTAAACGTACTAGCTCTGGCCCTGATGAACTACCATACTGGTTATGGCGTGACTTTGTCTATGACTTAGCACCTATTGTCACTTCTATCTTCAACTGCTCATTGAGACATCAAACTGTACCAACTTCATGGAAGTATGCTAACACTACTTCACTTCCGAAGGAGATTCCTTTATGTGTGCTGAACCAACTACGACCTATCTCCTATATCAATATCATCATGAGATTGTTTGAAAGAGTGGTCTATTCCAGCGAGCTTTCCCATCTCAGTACTGAGTGCATCGGCAGTAATCAATTTGCATATAAGAAAGGTATCAACTCAACCATGGCCCTCATCAAGTGCCAGCATACATGGTTCCAGTGGTTGGACAAAAAAGCTAGTTCTGTAAGAACCCTTTCCTTTGATTTCAGCAAGGCCTTTTGATTCTGTAACACATAACATCGTTTCTGATAAGCTGAAAGCCTTCAGAATCAACGTACCCTACATTAAAGAAATGGATCATGGTTAGCGTGCGTCCATCGTGAAATGGATGCACGCGGGAGGTTGCTAAGCACGAAAGAAGCGTAAGAGTCGCACGACGAGGCGTTAGCCGAGTGCGACTCTAGCTTCTTGAAGCTTTCTTGAGTGCTTAGGCAACCTCCCAAGTGCATCCATTTCACAATGGACGCACGTTAACCGTGGTGCATTTCTTTTATAACATAGCCATAATATTAACACGCGAAAATAGAATCTAAAAATTGTTTATTTGTCGATCAAATGCTAAATTCTCCACACTAAACGGAACTGAAAATTCGAAAACATAGAACTAGGAAGTTTATTTTTAATTGCATTTTATCATGATCATGGACGCTAAGGGCATTGTGCCAAACAATTTCTTTCATGAAACAACCCTAAAATTAACACAAGAAAATTCTACAAATATCTGTTTATTTTTTTATTTTTTATTTATTTATTTTTTTGATCAAGTGGGAAATTCTCAAAACGTTACAGACGGAGCAAAACGAGCGAAAACGCGCCTACATTTGACAACCATTCATTCACAAGTAATAAAGATCTTGACCGAATTCTTTCGGAAATCAGTCATACAAACTCAAATTGGTAAAATGCTGAAAAAGTTCAAAAACGTTTGTGTCTTTAATACAACTTTTTGGCCACTAAAAACGGCATAAAGGCAGACTTATTTGAAGACTGAATGACTCTCGTTGGTGCTGTAAACAATGTTGACATTACCAATCGTGCAATAAACAAACGAAGCCTGCAGCTTGACTTTGTGGAAAGGATGAAGACACACAGGCCTTGAGTTGTAATGTATCAGAGAGATTACTCGCTCCTATGACCTGATATTGTCATGATGTGCCTGTTGGAGACACCAGCATTTGACCAGAGTGTAATAGCCGTAGCTCGAACTGAATGATTAGCGTACTTCTTTGACAAACCAGCTTCTTCGCTAATGCACTTTATCATGTTTGCGAGTGTATTCACTCCGACTGGTCTCGCTTCGTACCACACTTCTTGGTCAGGACTCCAGTTTCTCTTTGGATATTGGAAAAAAGCAGTGGAATTGGGGTTTACCTTGGAAAGGTAAAGCTTGAGTGCTTTAAAGCCGTAGTTCTCCTCTTCGATCATATTCAGTCTCATATATTCTAGCTTCTTTTTCGACGCTGCTGACATCTTTCAATCCATCTGGATGGTTTTCTGAAGCTTCATCATGAGTCATCGTGGTGCATGAGCGGCCACTGGCATCAACTTCAAACTTGATCGCTTGTGGTGGAAAGGCCTCTTTGTCCCTCTCGACCTCTTCAAAAAAAAAAAAAAAAAAAAAACAGGACAATGTTGAACCACACGTTTCGCATAAGGGAGAGAGGTGTCGCTAGAGAAAAGATTCCACTTGTTTTGAGCTTTTGCAGGTCATCCACTTCAATCGTTGGCTTGTTTGTAGTGTTTTCCTTCCCACTTCTTTTGATATTCACCAGTTGGGCGTCCAGCATTTGGTTAGACCTTGCAAATCTTGGATCATTGGTTAGTCGTAGACTTTTATTCAATGGTGGGGCATTCAAGTAACATTCAATGAATTGGCAAAAACCAAGTAAGGTTGATTTACTGTAATTTTCTCCATTTCTTGTTCTTGCTTCAGCGTAAAAACGTCGTAGATTTTGATCAAGTTGGTCATATGTCATTTGCTCTAGTGGCGTTTTGATTTTCTTTTCAGCACACCACTGAACTGGTTTCAAATGAAAGAATATTAAACAGAAAATTATTTAGTTTGCATAGCTTTAAAATTTACGAAAATGAAATAGGTCCTGTCACGGCAATATGAAAAGTTTTTCACGCTTGTATTTACACTGCAGTGGCAAAAAAAATATTTTTTGAGTGTTTTTTATGTCTACAAACTTTTCAGTATCGTAGCTTTTTACCTTTAAATGTCGACACTGACCAATTAGTAGTTTTCTTAGTCTTGTCGGAATGTCTCTCAGAGACAATTTTGTCAAGATCTTATCAGACAGCGTCGGAAATCGTGTAGTTGGATGATTTTTTGCTTGCTTAGGTTGTTGCTCCTGCTTCGCGGAAAACCAGACAAAATCGACCTTAAAGTTCGGAAAATTTTCAGCCATCTAATAGCTCTTTGGGTTGTACATGTTTTCTTTCTTTCTTTCTTTCTTTCTTTCTTTCTTTCTTTCTTTCTTTCTTTCTTTCTTTCTTTCTTTCTTTCTTTCTTTCTTTCTTTCTTTCTTTCTTTCTTTCTTTCTTTCTTTTTTTTTCTCATCTTTTTCTTTTTTCTTTTGGTAAGAATATTTGATCTAAAACACTTTTAAATTTTTTGCCGAGAGAAAAAGAGAGAGAAAACATCTGACGTGAGCGTGCATCCATCGTGAAATGGTTCACGGTAAATTAGCCAATCAGAGCGCGCACTTTATTGTAACTAGCCTAATTGACATTTAGTGAGTGCTGCCTAATATTGTTTTTCCTTATACAATAAACCGATTGCTCAAGGTTGTTCCCTTCAGAAATCGAAGCGCGAAATGAAATGCATGATTACTACAGAATATGCAAAAAATATTTCCAAAGAACGGGAATGTATTTTATTTTCAAATACCTCATTTTACATGTGACTACCATTAGCTTTTTTTGAAAATAGTGACAAACTATTACGTGACGCCGGATTGCTGTCATCTTGTCTTTCACGCCGTTGTATGCCCTTTGCCCTCTATTTGAAACTAAATCTTGATAAACATTAGATCTGTCATGAAGATGCGAAAAGCACGAGGTGATTCAAGGCAATTTAAAGGCACCAGATGAACTATTTAAGCTATTATTTACCGTAATTATTACTTCGAAAGATAGTATAAGAAATTGTAATATAATGAATTGAATATAACAACATATGGCATCGTTTTCAAAGCATTACATGAAGTACTCAGTTGACACTCAACGACGAGAAGACGCATGCAGACCACGAATTTTTATATCCTAGGCTCGCAAAGCATGGTGGTAATTAGTAATTTTGCATTGTGGGATAGCAAGAACAAAGAAATCTATTGTTTTTTGCGACACTCGCTAAGCATTGTGGTCGTATCGAAATCTCGATTTTAGCTAGCTACTGAAATAGGATCGCTGCCTTGCTCCGCTCTCTCAGGCTCGCTCCGCTGCGGCAGCAATAAAGAAATGGATCATTAGTTTTCTCTCTGGAAGCTGGAAGGCTACAACGTGTCAAAGTTGAAGGTCTTTTTCAAGTTCGAGCAGTGAACGACAAAAACTCCTGAGTTGAAGAATAGCTGTTGTACAAAACTAAAATCATTTCTGTCTAAAAGTTTAAGTTATTTGTAAGTGGTTTTGGCCGATGAAAGTTGAATCAAAGTGTTAATCCAAAGCGAAAATTTGGATCGAAAATGAGGTTTAGGCCATCATTTGCTCATTTGCTATATGTTTTCTTTATATTCAGCTTGAAAAAGCATAATTCCAACACAACGTCAAGAAAAAGTCTTTGTACAATTCAAAAATCCGTTTTAAACAGGTATTTTATCTTGGTACATCAGTTTTTAACCGGTAGAAAAAGGATTTGAGTGTAAATCCAGAACGAATTTGTATTAAATTAAAAACTCAAACAAAGGTCTAGTTTTTGGCGCTTTTCGCCATTATTGCTCGTTATTGAAGAAAAGTATCCTTTTAACACTCTTGATATCCTTCAATTCTACCCAATGAAGAGATTTAATAAAAGGGTGATCATGAGATCGTATCAGATTAATAGATATGTACAATCTTACCTCAGATACGATGGTAGTATACATGGTATCAAATTCGTACGAAGTACAGTTTGTACAACATTTATTGATACCACCACACGTAACATTGGGAGTAGAACACTTGAATTTTGGGCTTCCAGTCACAAAGACGAGATGTGCGAATTGGATGGCTTGGCCTATCAGCATAACACAGGTTCCATAAGCAACTTTCTTCTGATAGGTACCAAATGACTTGACGTGGTTGTAGATATCTTCGTACTCGACATACTTTCTGCCTTTGCCTTCTTTGTCCATCGTGTTCGTTATGCTGTAGTTATATATCTAGTCATAGATAGAGAGAGAAATTTGATGCTGTAAATCCTCAAACACATGGAGGTCAGTTAACTAGGTCAATAAATAATAAATCCTAATCTTTTTTTTATTTTTATTTTTTATTTTTTATTTCAACGCGCGAAAAAATAGTATACATAGTAGTTAGTAGTAGACTCAAAAAATTATTGATTACCATAATGCCGATTAGACATATGCTTACGAGCTCGTCGTATTTTTTGATATTTATAGTGATTTTAACGTTTTTTATATCTCTAAAGCCTAATAATGGTCTTCACAGTTCACAGTTCACAGTTCACATTTATTCACTCAATATAAATTTTTTGATAAAAAAATTAAAATATAATAATATAATACAATAAATATGATTTACAATAAATAATTAGTCATCTTATAACAAAAAAAGTATAGTATTTCTATAATATTGAGCTAGGGTCATCCTAATAGCAAAGCTAATCAAGAGGATGAACCTATTAATAGTATAATAAGGAAAATATTGATCAGACAAAGAGGGAGGCAAGCGCGCCCTCTTTGTGTGGTCAATATTCTTAGAAATTAAGTTAAATGGGTTAGATTAGAAATATTTAGAAGATAAGTGGTTAGTAAGGAGATGGCGAAAAGAGGCAACTGATTTAGCAGACTTATAAATTAATAAAGGTAAGGAATTCCAGAGTTTAGATCCAGTAAATTGAAGTGAGCGAATACCGCTCACAACGCTCACTCTCTGATGGTAAGTAGTGGTTCAGATGTGAAAGTTTGGATTATTAAATTAATCTAGCGTAAATGAAACGAAACACCTACATATTAGCATAGCATAGCAATTAGCATATGGCATACGAATTTTCAAAAAACGAAATTTTGTATGAAAACACTTACAGTTATGCAAGAGATACCAACAAATTTCGATTTTTGAAAATTCGTATCTCCTTGATTTTTCAACTGATATCCTTCAAACTTCACAGTTTTACTGATTTTGATGTGCTCTTTTCAGCTATGTTTATTGTTTTTAAGTTTGGGAACTTTTGAAATTACATGAAAAAGCCGTTAGTATGAATGACTGTAGCAATTCACAAAATACGTCATTTACACGTATAAGATTGCAGAATACGTCTTGGTAACAGTCATATTCGCATTCAACATGAAAAATCAGTTTAGAATAGTTATGTTATGTTACCCTAAAATGCCTTCTGCACTTTTTGCGATCGACTTTTTCATTTTTGCGCCTTGTCTATAATTTTCAACCTTGCTCAGTTAAACCACTTTTAAACATGTTTAAAGACCTGGCCAAACTATATAACTTTGTTGGGGGAATTGAAACCATCTAGCTTTGTTGGATTCAAAAATGTTGGAGTGTTTGTCATATCATGTTGGATCATATTCGTCCAACATCTTTTGTTAGATAACGTTAACGTTGGATGAAGTTTTGTTTTCGATCAGGCAGTTTGCTTCAAAAATAAGTGGGATACAACAATGTTGGAGCGTTTAGCCGGGTTTCTAACAATGTTGGATTGATCAACTGCATGCAGTTTCATCCAATCAGAAAACGATATTTCAAATTGATTACCAGCCTTCACGCGGCTAGAAAAGCATGCGATGAAAACAGTGCAAAGTTAGATCGTTTCATCCAACAATTTTAGATCTATGTTAAACGGGTTAGGCTAGCATTGTTAGATCTTTTGGGAACTATACTGACCGTTGCTTACAGTTTATTCTCTAAAACCTCACATACACTCTAACTGAGCCGACAGTCGGCCCTTTGCAGCATGTTGGAATGCAGCTCAATTTGAGGTCAAGACAAAAGAATTTAAATGTACTGTTAGCTGGAAACCATTGTTTTTGCCCTCCAAAATGCGCTCATTCCCACGTGCTGCAAAGGGCCTATTACGCTTTTTTAAGGGGGTACTTGGATGAAAATCGATAAAAATTTAAGATGACTTGAAACTTGGTTCAATGTATCTATATGTGACCAATAGTTACTAAGCAATATATTTTCATCAAATTCCAAAGGTACAGATAAAAAGTTATCACGTAATTTAGCATCTACATTGTGTATCTATGACGTCATAAGTACAACCCTATTGTTCTTTTCGATCTTAAACCAAAATTTCTTGGTGATAATATGATTAAAATGCAGAATTTTTGGGATAGTAGGTTTTAGATTTATCTATATTGGTCGTTAATTGACGTCAGCTTAGGAATTAACCACTCTCCAATTTTGACCTATTTTCATCCAAGTACCCCTTTAAAATATACTGAACTAGACGCACACGTGCGTCCACTCGTGCCCCTGGAGCCCTTTTTAAGAGAGGCTCCAACGACCGGCTCCATTCGTACTCTTCCCCGAGCCGTTTCACGCATTCTTCAACATTTCAGGAAATAGCTAACCGTAACATAATGACCTTTTTTTAATCGGCTAACTTTTAAACTAAAAATACCTTGATTAGTCGGTTTGTCTGTCAACAGCTATTAGTGTTTGCTTTGTTTTTCTATTATCATGCATGGGTATTAGATATCTCCAACGTGCAAAAATATACCAGTTTATTCAACTTCTTATTTCACTATATATCTCAATTGTTTGCTGTAAAGACTTCTACAACGGCATATTTGACACAATAACAAATCGTGTATTTTTTCGTTCGTGTTTCGGATGTTTTATATATGAATAAAATGCGTTACGTGACCAAACGCGAAATACAAGGTCAATGGAATATAGTTTCATGCCATTCCGATATTAAATTAAAATTCAGTACAAAAACCTCTCAAGATCTCACAGGAAAAATCAGATATCTTACACACTATGTAAAAATCATGTCAAAACCATGTAAAGATACAGTAAATTGAAATTTACATAGGTATGGTACTTTTACAGGGTATGTAAAAGTACAATGGTCATGTAAAAACCATGTAACAATATCATGTAAAAATTATGTAAAACTCATGGTAACTGTGTAAAAACCATCATTAATAGTGTAAATACTATGTCAAATCCATGTATTTTTTGGTTCACAAAGCATGTAAATCTTCCACAAAACCCTGTGAAAACCCTGTAAAAACTCTGTTAAACCCATGTATTTTGTGCAGGCAAACCATGTAATTCCTCCAAGAAACCATGTAAAAATACAGTAAAATCCATGTAAATTATGCAAACAAACCATGTAAATCCTCTATGAAACCCTGTAAAAACCCTGTGAAACCCATGTATTTTATACAGGCAAACCATGTAAATCCCTCACAAAATCATGTAAAATCCCTGTAAGACCCATGTATTTCGTGCAGACAAACCATGTAAATCCTTCATGAAACCCTGTAAAAACCCTGTGAAACCCATGTATTTTATACAGGCAAACCATGTAAATTCTCCACGAAACCATGTAAAAACCCTGTGAAACCCGTGTATTTCGTGCAGACAAACCATGTAAATCCCCCACGAAACCCTGTAAAAACCCTATAAAACCCATGTATTTCTTGCAGGCAAACCATGTACAGACTATATGGATATTTTTAAACACCAAAAAATCTTAAGTATTTAAAAACAAGGAAACTACTTTGAATGGAACACTGTTTAATAGATGTCAAATGTCTCAAAGCAGTAACACTGCTATTTTTTGGCAAACTTAAAATTACCTTAGGATGCTGATTGTAGAAACAAACATATTACACAAAACTGAAAATCCTGCTAAAAATTAGTATCTTAGGATATTTGGGTAAGTTGTGGAATAACAGAAAAATCATGCAAACATGCAACATTTCTGTAGAGAACAATAAACAATTTGCATAATGTTTCTGGACTCTAGCAACCAAGGTGCAAATAATTGTACTAAAACAACATTACAGTATGTTCATTTTTGAATTTGCCAGTATCAAAATATGTAGATTCAAGAGCCCTAAATGACATTTTACATCATACATTAATCCTGAAGTGATATTTAGGTTCCTTAAAATTATAAGTTTGGTCATGCTGAGTTTTGGTGGTCACGTGACTTCATGGTGAGAAAAATAGGAATTTCAAAATGGGTGGCAGTTTTTAGGTGGATAAACAATGTTTGGACCTATAGATTCATTGCACATGACATTAGATCAGCTCAATCTGGGGAGTTCACCGAATCACCGAGTCAAATCCGAGTCCGAGTCAAATCCGAGTCCGAGTCAGAAGGCCGAGTCAAGATGAAAATACCAAAAAATTGACCTTTAATAGCAGGCATACATTGCTAATATATCAACTCATGTTTGTCAAAAGTTTTAAGAAAGAAGCCTGCTCCCTGAAGCATTTAAAATGTGTCAAAGAAAGGAGCGAAACCAGCATCCTTAAGATGATTTAGAGTTTCTGTATCAATCAATCAATCAATTAATCCGACATTGCAAGCTTGAAACTTGCCGACCTAAACACGGCATTCATCATAATTCGTGCCAGTTTTATCAGTACGAACGTGTATAAACCAGGTCTAAATTGTTGGATCTGTTCCACAAAATATTCGCTCCACAGCCTATTGCTTTTCAGGCAGGCAATGTGAAATATTACATTGTAGCTGGGATTTCAGTTGTTCATTTTAGCTGGGAGTTTTTCAGTCTGGTGTTCAGTTCTCATCGATAATACTACTGAATTGGATTATGATGTAAAACATTAAATAAATAGAATGTAAAACTTTCCTTCAGCTTATCAGATAAACATGATGTAAGTCTTCAAATCATAAATGTTTTTGTTTTTGTTTTTTTGTTTTTTATCTTGACTCGGTCTTCTGACTCGGACTCGGCTTTGACTCGGACTCGGATTTGACTCGGAAAATGGAATTACTCTCAATCTGGGGGACAAAACAATATACTTTTGCTTTCTTGAGAATTAAAATTCATTGTTTTGTCCCCCAGATTGAGCTGAATTCCAACATGCTACAAGAGGTCTACAAAGGTCACTCTCTGTGACACCAACATTAATCTGTTTGAAATAATTAGCAAAGAAGGTCAAGTGACCAGGGCAAGCATTTGAATGTTTCTATTTTCTTCTTCAGCAAAGAATAAAATCCAACCATTCCAGACAGATTTGTTGGTGGCATTGGTATAAACAACTTTTCATCAAAGATTCTAGATTCACTTTAAAACTGCCAACCTATTTTGAAATTCCTATTTTTCTCACCATGAAGTCATATGACAAGCGAAACTCAGCACGACCAAGCTTAAAGTTTTCGCTGTGGCTATTTGACCAGCAGCCGGTCAATGTCCTTGAATTCATATTTGACCGGCAGTTTTCAAATTTTCCAATATTTCCCCAAATAAAACATTCATACACCACCTACACTATCTTTATTTAGAAATGGTAAGCGGTCATAGTTAGCGCTGTAGTGTCCATTCCCCAACTAATTCTTTTTCTCTAGCCCCGGCACAGAGTAGAACGAGCGACCAAAAGACACAGAAAAATTCAATCCTGGTCGTTGTACTCTGTGCCGAAGCTAGGCAAATAGAGTTAATCAAACATTACAATGGTAGTTGTAACCGCTTACCATTCCTAAATAAAGATAGAATACTTTAGATGGTGTACAAATGTTGTTGTTTTTTCGGGGAAGTATTGGAAGATTTGAAAACTGCCGGTCAAATAGGAATTCGAGGTCATTGACCAGCTGCCAGTCAAATAGACACAGCGTAAAGTTTTAAGAAACCTCAATATCACTTGAAGACCAAAACTCAATTTCACAGTCTTAAGATGAAAGAGTAATTACATTAAATGTGTTTATTCACACTCTGGAAAAAAGACATGCCTAAATAACATGCCTGAGTTGTTACATGGTGCAATTTTGTCAACAATTTGTCTTGGAATGGCATTGTCAAACAAGTGGCATAAACCACTACCAGGGGTTTCATTAACATTAGCAATAGCAGGTTCCACTACTAAAGATAGCCGTCTGAAATACAGATGTCCTACAATTAAAATATTGTATAACTAGAAAATATAGCTGGCAGTGAATGGAAAAACAGATGGCAATAAACCTCCGGTAACCACCTATTAATGAAACCCCTGCAATACTAAAACATAACATACCCTGCACTGCTGAGAAAAAAAATACTGCATTTGAAAATTACTTCCAAATTCTTCTGTTTGCAATGATTGCAAATACTTGTGTCATGATTGTAGCAACATAGGGTATGCTACATGCTGAAATTGTTAAACTTGTGTTGAAATGACACTGCAAGACAAGTTGCACACAAAATTGCACAATGTAACACTGCCTTTAGTATAACAGTACTATGGTTTTAAAACAGTAAGACTACTCCACATCACACTGCTTCAGCAATTTCCCATTGTAGTCGTTTGTGTACTCTCAGTAGTAAAAGTATGATGGCAAAAACTAGTAATGCATAAACAGCTTTTGAAATAGCTAATAATACAAACATTTCAAAGTATGTGCATCACCATAAAGGGTATGGAATCTTGTATAGTGCCAAATTACATTACTTATCTGATACACATAGATACAAGGTAATTACTGAACAATTTGATTTCATTCCATTCTTGATTATTACAGTTACTTTCTGTATTGTCAACCTGAAACAAAATAATGATTTGTTATTCAAGTATTCATTATTCGCCGGGATTATTCACCAATGAAGTATAACATCTCGCCAGCACACAGTTACTGTACACTTATAAACTTCAATGTTTTGCTGTGATGTCGTGTTTTCTAATTCTTAGATTCCAATTTGTTAGCAAATCTTCATAATCGAGGAAAAATTCAAATTAAAATTGATCTCGCAGCTTTTCTAACCCAAAATAGTTTAAAGCCACAACAAATATACGGAACTAAGTACAATGTTTGGCAGAAATAATTTCGTTCATAAACGGCAAATACCTGACAGAATCACGCCAGATTCATGTTGAAATAAATGCATAAAAATGCTGGTTTTATCATTCATCATTGCAGTTTATAATATAAAGTCTTGCAATAACTAAAAAAGCTTAAATACAATCGAAACAAGCCGGAAAGACTACTCTAATTTGTGACTGAAACTACATGTAGTTTTCAGGGTGGGATTCGATCTGAGCGTGATCCTTGAATTTTACTCACTATAAACACAGCGTAAAACTTAAATTTATAATCTTTAGGCGAACCAAAACCTCAAAGTGAACCAATTCTTAAACTCCTGTACTGTTTCTACCGTAATACTACAATAAATGTGACTTACCAACTTCAAAATCAAGTCCACACAAGCTTCGAGAAACATTCACAGTCAGTCGGTATTCGATATTTGAAATCCTGTATTCTTCTTCAAGAACTGTGTTCATTGCGCTTACAGAGCTGTCTAAATCTTCTTTACATCAGTGGACGGCATCTGAATAAACTTTTAGCATAAAAGAAATGAATTATTGAGCAAAACTCTCCATCTAATGAGTCATCCTCAACGTTCGAATTGAAAATGGCTGCCGTCAGCCAATATTCAAAAACACCATGTGATCAAATGCGGAGCGTTCATTGGTTAAATTTGGTTAGATACCAGTTTTCCTTGTTAGTACTACCACAGGCACCCCAGGCAAACTTATGTAGCAAATATTGTCGTAAATATTGTCTTTTCATCTTTTTGTATGCTTTTTTCTTGTTTTGAAGTGTTTTTAAGCTGTTTTTTTTCTCCCCCCCCCTCTTTACATAGAAGAATCAAAGGCCGGTCACTTCAGCCATTACCAGCCACCACCACCTCTTCTTTGACCTCCAAATGACGCTAGATAACCAGGTGAACGGTGAACAGGGCGTGCAAAGCATTTTTGGACAAAATGAACGGCCCTGGTCCCCAGGTCCCTTGATGAACAAGCAAAATATCAGAAAAATTATTTCTGAAAGCTTTTAATCACATAAATTAGCAAAAGAGTTTGAAAGAAGTCTCCCTTTAATTTTTGACTGTTCCTGTCGCTTTGCCATCGTTTTATCAGCGATCAAAACTGTGTCACGCAATACCGTCACGATATGTTGAAGGAGCAAGAACTTATCATTCTGCGAAAATATTTCACTCCTAAAGTTAATGAGCGAATATATGTTTATGCATTTAAGAAAGATTTAGCCTGAAATATGAAAATAAGCTGTTGGTATCGTCATTTTAACGCTCAGTGTTTGGGCTGTTTTCTTTCTTATCAAACAATACGTGATTTTGAGAGTTGACCGAGGCGAGCGTGTTGATAGTGCGAGTCTCCCAAAGGAAATCGGTTTACAAACAGAATATCGTGCTTAACAGCACAGTAAATAAGGGCTATGATTTTAAAAATGAGTTTAAGTATACTTGAGGGTTTTGGCGAGTCTACAACTGCATGAATTTGCTAAATAACTTTAATTTTATATTTATCAACTGAACGGAATAATTAACTTAAGTACAGTACACAATGCCAAATAAAAAGTTTATCATAAAAACGTACAAACATTTGTACAACAATAACTTACACGTTAGACTCAGGAAGAAGACTAAATTTACAGTTGTTCACCACATATCTTTATTGAAAACAATCTATTATAAACTCCAGTTGCAAAATGGCGGATTCTCATACTCGTCGACCGTGAAGTAAGTAGCCTTGGGACGAGGGCCGCTCGCAAAAATACTGAACGCGCTCTGATTGGTTGAAAATAAAATCTCCGTTCACCTGGAATGGACAGTAATACACAATGAAATTATACAAAATACTTTCTATCTATCTATCCTAAACCAAGGGAAAAATTTCTTTTCAAGAAATGTTTAATCTCGTTTGAAGGCAAGCGTGATAATTTCCGTGTGCGTGCCTTGACCATTGTCACGCAGATATGACTTTTCTAAATGTTTTGGTTATTATCTTGTAAACCTTGCAGAAACTCTGTTCTAAGGCATCATTTTATACAATGCTAAAATATTTTAGGATCTGATGTTCAAGCGAACTTCAGATCTGAGTACGAGATCGAGTATGAGTAAAGATTCTAAATCATTACTGAGTTTGTGCGTGTTGTTGATACTGAATAATCATATCTACTATGCATTTCCACGATTTTTACATGGTATAATGCACTTGGATTCTCTTTGGTTTTTACATGGTTTTTACCGTATATTTACATGGTCTAACTCTTACATGACATTTACATGGTTTACTGATAGAAGAAGAAATTCTCTCAAAAATTTACATGGTTTTCGAACCATGTAAAACGTATTGACATGGTTTTTACATGGTCTTATTATTTACATACTATGTTAAAACCATGTAAATGTATATTGACATGATTTTTACATAGTGTGTAAGATATCTGATTTTTCCTGTGTCTATTGAATGCTTGAATGAGGAATATAATTGACTTGCTTCTATGTGTGTTCGTTTAGCAACATGTAGGATGAGAAATTCGTAGTTTTCCAGCTCATAGGAAATAGTCGTTATCGCGAGGGCCTCGACTTTCAAGTACTCCATTTAGAGTTCGATATTTGGTCAAAGTATTGGAGATGAAGCTCAAAATAACAGCCCATCCTGAAGCTCTTATAAGTATATAGGTATTTCTCGAGTTAAAAGCTCCAAATTACATTGTTCTACTGCAGGAAAAGCCCGTCTCTGAAAGCTATTTTCTTTGAAGTCTGCCATCTTGCATTCCTAAAGTTCCTGGCTTGCCTTCACTACGGAGAGTTCGCACGCGCTCAAAGGTGATGAATGAGGGGCATTATTTTTCACTGGGTATTACTAATTAGATATCTCCAACATGCAAAAATATACCAGTTTATTCAACTTTTTATTACTCGTGCCCAGGCCTTTAGGCCGGGAACGAGTTATAAACTGCAAATGTTTTTTTTTTTTCCTCTTTTCGTCTCGAGAATGCAGCATTCTTGCGCAATCGGTGACGTGTGCACTCCTGATTGGTTAAGAACGTAAGAAACAATGCCCTTCATTCATCACCTCCGTAGTGAACGCCAGCGAGGAACTTTAGGAATGCAAGATGGCCGACTACAAAGAAAATAGCTTTCAGAGACAGGCTTTTCCTGCAGTAGCACAATGTAATTTGGAGCTTTTAACTCCAGGTATACCTTTATACTTATAAGAGCTTCAGAATGGGCTGTTAGTTTGAGCTTCATCTCCAATACTTTGACCAAATATCGAACTCTAAATGGAATACTTGAAAGAGAACCCTCGCGATAAACATGGATAAACTGAGTATTTCCTATGAGCTGTGAATCTACGAATTTCTCATTTCTCAAATTCCAGAGACAGTTCGAGAAAAAATGATGAAGAAGAACTCTTTGGCTTTGTATTTGAAAAAGAACCTTCGGAAATCAAGTTTAAATCACATATATTGGCAACTGAATAGAAAAGCTAAGTTTCTACTTAATTTTGTACAATAAGCTTATGACATATATATTTTTATTTCATAATTGACACCCAAATGATAATTATGCAGTTAAGGCTTAAATGTACTTTATCAATAAAGATCGATGTTTTCTCGTTGAATAAAGTTGCTATTGGTGCTGGGAAAAGATATTCTTTTAAAAATCAGGGAATTCCACTTTTCAGTCAGGGAAAAATTGAATTTTAAGCAAATGGAAAAAACTGGGAATTTTAATAATGTTCACACAGAATTTGAAAAATGTTTTAATTGGCTATCTTTGACATTTCCAATCCAATGCAGGTACCCTGAACAACCTTCCTAAAATACAATAGGCTCAGCATAAACCTACTTCTTCTCCGCAGTGTGAGCACAGACGAGCATTGATCGACTCTTTGACAGTCTCTCGCTGTCCTCCCGCTCCACATACTGTACAGTATCGGTGAACAACAATGCATGCTGGGATTGCCCCGGCGCGCAAGGGATCATTATGGCAGCCCTCGGCCACCGGGTTGGCCGAACGCTGCCATTAAAGCGATTTTACTTTTAAATTGAAAACGATTTTACTTTTAAATTGAAAACGATTTTACTTTTAAATTGAAAACGATTTTACTTTTAAATTGAAAACGATTTTACTTTTTAATTGAAAACGATTTTACTTTTAAAATGAAATGAAATTGAAAAGTAAATTGAAATGAAAAGTAAAAGTAAATTAAAAGTAAAAGTAAAATGAAATTGAAATTGAAATGAAAAGTAAAATAAAATTGAAATGAAAAGTAAATTAAAAGTAAAAGTAAAATGAACTTGAAATGAAAAGTAAATTGAAATTAAAAGTAAAATGAAATGGAAATAAAAAGTAAATTAAAAGTAAAAGTAAAATGAAATTGAGATGAAAAGTAATATAAAATAGAAATAAAATAAAATATAAAGTGAAGTAAGATGTAAGAAGGATTTTTTTGATTGGCAGCCTCGGCGCCACCATACACTTGAGGGTTTACAAATCTTTGAACTCATTAGTATGCGAAGTGATTGTTGGTTTTTGTGGACTGAAAAGCCTTTCTTCGAGGATTTACTAGCTCGCCATAAATAATTCTAAAGTAGGCTACTTTTAAGTGTCCACTATAGTTGCCCACTAGCTAGTAGACAGGCTTATGCTTAAGAAGATTTTAGCAATACAATAGGAGTTTGGACGGTTGACGTCACAAAAGACATGACTGGGCAAGGTTGTTAATGAGACTTTAAAACAAAAGAACAGACATTCATTTGCATACTCCTCACCAATCACAAATTCATTCGCAGTGATTTGCAACGGTTCGTCATTCATTTGCATATTCGCATTGCGCACTAATCCTAGTGCTTGCCCACTAATCCTTATAGATAATAAACTCAAGGGGTAGGAGTCGTCTAGATTGGCTGTCCACTGCCCACTAGCCCACTATCCGGCCCGTGCGGTGCATACATACATACTACTGGAAAGATTGTTCTTTTATAAAAATGCTTGCTCGAATAAGGATAATTTACCTCGGTTAGTGGCATCACAAAAATTAAATTAAAAAATTAAAATTAAATTAAAATTAAATTCCTAGCACAACACCTAGGCATACAGAAAACATATTATAAGATGGGAGAACCTACGTAGCACGCAGTTGATGTAATGTTTCATAAAAATATGATACAAAACACAATACAATAGAACAAGAGACAATAGAAAACAATAGATTTTTTGAATACATTACACCATCTGAGTACTATGTAGGTTTTTCCATAATAAAATTAAGTCGAAATATTAGAGTGATTTTCATAAACCTGTGAAATAAAACTTAGCTTATTAAACACTACTAAACTCTAAAGCTTTTGTTTTCTATTGTTTGAATTTGATTATTACACATTAATAGCTAAAATTTGTTTCACGGGTTTATGAAAATCACTCTATTGGAAGAATATGTACAAAGCTTAATAAAAATCGTGCACAGAGCGTTCTATGAAACAAAATCCGCGTCCGTCGCCTAATAATCCAATTCTCTCAATTCCAATAGAATCAACTTTTGATCGCTCAGGTCCTTTTCCAGTAACTAATTCTACTAATAGGTGCATAGTTTCTTTTAATGATTACCTTACCAGATGGCCGGGAGCCGTTGCGGTGTCAGTAATAGTAGCGAGGCTTTAGTTAGATGAAATTGTCGCAGGACACGGAGCTTCAAGGACTTTTTTAAGCAATCAAGGTAGTAATTTCCTTTCTAAATTAGATCGATACGTTTGTAGACTTCTAAATGGTAAGAAAATAATTACAGACTAGTTCATACCATACCATACTCCTTTGTATCATTTGTATGGTAGAGAACCTGGATAAGAACATTCCATTTTCTTACCTAGATTACCATTGGATGTTTGCCTTTTGCCACCACAAAATCTATCTTCTTCAACAGAAGAACGCCCAGCTCGAATTATTAAGAATATAGAAGTTGCGCATGAAGTAGTAAGGTCGAATACAATTAGCATAACAAAAGATGAAACAGACACAATAAGAAGGCATCACAAACTAGTTAGAAGGAGGGTCAAAAAGTTTGGATTTATACTCCATTTACTCGTGTTGGTTTATCGAAAACGTTAAGATTTTTGTGGAACGGACCATTCAGAGTAGCCTCCGTTCTAGGTCCTACACATTATTTACCTAAAACTTGTAATAACAATAGACGCGCGCGCGTACTGCGATCATTGATGCAAATAGACTCAAACTATTTTATGACCCGTTAACCGTCCTGTCGATATACCGACGGACTTAGAAGATCCTGATGAACCTTGTTTATGCGAGGATGAGTTTCCAGAAGATAGTTTTGAACCAATTTCTGATAGTTTGGCAGATACAAGATTTTCAAATGCAAACTCTAAAGTTTCGAGTTCATAACACAAACAAAGCTAGAGTACCTGACCAACAAAGTTAGAATGATTCTATTGTTACCGATATGGCTGAACAAACAAACACTAACGCTAGCGTTTCAATTTAATTACATGACACGGAGCCTATTTTTCAATCTGAATACAGGGTCTCGTAAAAAACTAAAACTATTGTCTAAACGTAACAAGAAAACTCGTTGGCAATATCTTATCAAATGAGCAAATTATCCGTTTTCAGAAAGGACTTGGGAGCCTGTTAGTAATATTTACGATAAGTCCTTAATAGCGAAGCGTAACAGCGACGTCACAACTCAGACAAACCAAACCAAATTTTTCATCCCCTTGAGCCCGATTTCGGTACTTCGGTACTCTACAATTTTTTGCACGTAAGCAACGCTTTCATAATAAAATGTAGGTATCTCCTTGTTATGTTCAGTACGATTACAGATTCATAATGTTTGTCTGAGTTGCTGGGGTGCATGTGACGTCACGGCAGCCATCTTGGTTGACCTTCAACAAAAGATTTCTCATTAGCGTTTATTGTTTGGTCATCCAACATGGCTACCGCTTCATTGTTTTTGGATTCCCAAAGGTATGGATGCACCCCAGCAATTACGCGGGCTACGTTTAGTACCGCTATGCAGCGTTGCTAAAGAATTCAAACGCTCTCAGCAGCAGCCGTCAAAATAGGTCACGTGTCAATGACTGCATTTTTGCATAATTTGCATAAATACATTTTAGCTTTCTTTTGTTTTGTTACTCATATACCATGAATCTATCAATTTTACTCCAATACTCCACACGAGACCCTGTATACAGATTCCACACTTGTTAGTTGGAAAAAGGATATTAACAAATTTGGAACAACCGAGATATGTCATTACGATTCCTTGCTCAATTTTCTTTTGAAACTTTCAAAATGTTTAACTCTTTGCTACGATTAAAAGTTATAAGTTAAATAAGTAATAATATCAAAGTTTACTAAACTTTAATTATTTTGTTCTGAATAGAGTTTACATATGTACACACAAATGTATTTTATTTTATTTATATAGTTTTCTTTATTGTTTTTTATTAGCTGTAGGTTTCAATAGAAGAAGAGCCACCTCGTGGATTTTATTGAATAAAGCCATTATTATTATTATTATTATTATTATTATTATTATCTTTTATTTCACAGCAAACCGGTATATAATGATTTACAAATGTAGTATTGCTGGTAACTTATTACTTCTAGCTCGAGAACTATCCTGCTCCTGAGAGCTGAAGCACTCTTCTCAGTATATGTGCAGTACCAAGAAGTACAGTTTTCTGCATGTCTATAAGACTGATCTTATCGATGTCTAGCCTATGTAAATGATCTTTGAATTGTTTTGAAATTGCTCCTAAAGATCCTATTACAATTGGTACAGTCATTGTTTTCATTCCCCATAGTCTTTCTAGTTCTATTCTGAGCTCTTGATACTTGTCAATCTTCTCCTTTTCTTTTTCATCTATCCTGCGATCTGCTGGTACAGACACATCGATTAGTTTAACCTTCTTTGTTCTTTTGTCGATGATCACAATATCTGGACGTCTCGCAGTTATCTTTCTATCTGTGTATACATTAAAGTCCCAGAGGATTTTAACATCTTGATTTTCTGCTACTGCTTCTGGTTCATGGCTCCACCACGTTTCACTACTTTCTATTCCGTATTTCTCACATAAATGCCAATGTATGTTTTTAGCAACATTATCGTGTCTTTCTTTGTACTCCTTACCAGCCAAAGTCGTACAGCCCGATATAAGGTGCTCTACAGTTTCAGTTCTTTCTTTGCACAGGCGACAGAGTGGTGATTCTTTGTTGTTGTAGATGCTTTTCAGAGAGTTTGTTTGTAGTGCTTGGTCTTGCGCAGCGGTAAGCAGCCCTTCTGTTTCAATTTTCATGTCTCCTTTCTTCAGCCAAAGGTAGGTGCTGTCTTTGTCAATTTTTTCTTCGCACATCCTGAAGTAGTGACCATGAAGGGTCTTGCTTTTGTAATTACTAAATCTTTCGTCCTCTTGTCGCTTTTGGTATTCTCTGTTCGTTTCTGCAGTTTCTCGGACTGTGGCTGTATCTTTGATGGTATCTCGCAGAAATACATCTTTCTTGGCGTATGCATAAAGCGCAAGTTCTTCTTCGCGTACGGTGTCTTCCACTGCTTTCAATCCTCTACCTCCCATAGATCTTGGTAGGTAGAGGCGATCGACGTCAGCACGAGGGTGTAAGCCTCTGTAGATGGTCATTAATTTGCGTGTCTTCCTGTCTAGATTTTGAAGCTCTTCGACAGTCCAGTGCACAATGCCAGCAGTGTACCGTACTACTGGGATGGCATAGATATTGATTGCCATGATCTTGTTCCTTCCAGTAAGTTTTGATTTCAGTATTAGTTTCAGTCTCCTTTTGTACTCCTGGTGGACATTGTGTTTAACTTTGTCGTGGTTGATGTCTTCTTTTTCAAGAACCCCAAGATATTTATAATCATTATCATCATTGAGGCTTCTTATCTGCTGTCCACAGGGTAACTTGATTCCTTCTTTCTTTGTGTTCTTTCCTCTCTTAAGGTAGTTCCAGACACTTGCTACTGCGCATCTCCCGCGCGCATTCGAGCGCGCGCACTTTTATTAGAGAGCATTGGTATTACCGTGGGGAGTCTGGACACTAGTAAGCGAACGATTGAAAGTGAAGAAACTCTAACTTTAGTGGAGAAAAATAGCATTTTGTCATCAAAATACCGGAAAAATTTT
Source organism: Telmatactis stephensoni (assembly GCA_029948255.1). NCBI lineage: Eukaryota > Metazoa > Cnidaria > Anthozoa > Actiniaria > Isophelliidae > Telmatactis > Telmatactis stephensoni. Next base: position 187,828 of record JALIZF010001751.1, on the reverse strand, counting down.
AACTATGAAATCTTGTGTACTGTATAATGTAGGTATTCAGCCTCGAATTTTTAAATTTGATTAATATTATTTATCGAAAAAGCCGGTGAGAAAATTGCTAAAATGGTGACATTTGGAGTTCGTTTTCAGCGTATTTTTCTCTTTTCTGCTTCTCTAACTCTTGAAATAATACGGTGACCCCCTGTTTTATTCTTTTCATTTGAAGCTAGATATCGTATTCTTTCGATTTAGTGCGGGAAAAAAAATTTCATAGTTAAAATTGTCATGAATTTTCAACATTTTTACAACTACACACGCATATAACTCCTCCGAATGGCAAGCAATTTCGCTTCTAGAATTTAATTTTCACGTCACTTTCAAAAGATTGGATGGATTTTTTATCAAGGTATGTCTCCTAGATTCAACAACTACCGTTTAATGCAGTTTTCTGTTTTTCTTTGTTAAATCCAATCGAGTAATTCGAATTTATTGACGGAATCAGATTTTCGGCAAAAACGCGCGGAAAACTGAAAAATCCCTCCTTTTTGACGCCTTATATCTCCATAACTAATACGGGGACCCCCTTCTTTTTTTTCATTATTTGAATACCCTAACAATAAACTTCAAATGACAGAATTTAAAAAAAAATTCATTGAAGATTTGGGAAGATCCGGTACTACCTTAACCGCAACTCTTGCGCACTTTTCTATTCCAAATGACATGCCAATATCTGTGCTGAAGACTCGTACTGTATGCAACAGTGACTCAATTTCTCTTTCTCTTTTACCATAAAGCTTTAGATCGTCCATGTATAGGAGATGGTTCAAGATCTTTCCATTTGCCAGTTTGTAGCCTTTTCTTGCTTTATTAAGTATAGATGTTAGTGGTATCAGTGAAACAATGAAGAGTAAGGGCGATAGTGAGTCCCCTTGGAATATTCCACGGTTGATATCACATTGTCCACAAGATTCTCCTTCAATCATCAGTTCTGTTTTCCACTTCAGCATAGATCTTTTAACAAACTGCTTAATTGAGGGGTGAGCTTTAATGTTGTCGAGGCTTTCTATAATCCAGCTGTGTGGTACTGAGTCGTAGGCCTTTTTATAATCAATCCAGATCATTTCCAAGTTCTTGTGCTTTGTTTTTGCATCTTTAAGGATTGATTTGTCTATTAATAGCTGGTCTTTTGTTCCTCTGGAACCTCGACTGCAGCCTTTTTGTTCTGGTGGTATCAGTCCTTGTTCATCTAGATGTTTATACAGACTGTCAGATATTATTGATGACATCAGTTTCCACATAGTTGGTAGGCAAGTGATTGGACGGTAATTATTATTATTATTATTATTATTATTACTCCCTCTCTCAGCTAAACAAAATTTGGTCCTCCACGCAGTCACGGCTGCCCAAAAACATCTACAACTTCACTATTCGTTACATTAACAATACCCTTCCTACAAATATTGTTGAGGGTAGTTGGGTAATCGGACTCTATTGCTAGGAAGGGCAGGGGACCGAATGAAATAATGTGGTCAAGGGTGGACTGGATAAATATATGAGCTCATACTCGAACTAGCACATGAATTTGAGTGTGGGGTTGGTAAATCCAGTTTAACACTACTCATCAGGGGTTAAGATATTAAACTGTTGTCATTGTGGTGGATGACAAACGTGTTTCATACTTCAAGGCCTTGAAGCTTAACCCTACACGTGATTACCAAGCAAATTGCATGTGATAGTGGTGGGGGTAAAAGAAAAAACGGGTATAAGGCGAACCCCGGACTTACGACTTAGGTGTAAAGCAAAGTAGGGACAAAATATGGCCAAAACTGTGGACTAAAAAGGTGAAATAACAACCAAGAAAATATAAAAAGGATTTAGCGAATAAGGGGTTAAGTGTGTCTGCTCACCTTTGATATGTATGAAAGGTCTGAAAACCTGAGGGTTGTGATGCATTAGGAATTTCCAGACTTAAAGCAAAAGCTAAACCGCACTGGAAAGGAGCTTAACGTAAAAGCCGGTAAGGAAGGAAACGTCAGGGAATTTGAAGGGAAATACGCGTGAGCAAAAATATTTGAAAAAACCGGTGAGCTGTAGCCCTGTTGGAATTTGTGCAAAAGTTGGTAAGAGGATAAAGATTATTCGAAAAAATGGAGAGGGGAAGGAGGAGTAAAAGGAAAATCGAGTGAAAACGAGGGAAATGGAAAAAAAGGGTTAGGAAAGGAAAAACCAAGGCGATGAATGAAAAATAGCCAAACGACGGGAATTGGGGTCCCTGTGTAGAAAAGTGCACTAAAGGTGGGAGAAGGGGGACTGGGGGGAATAACAAAATGGCGTTCGGTAGTGATGGATGGACTGTGAATCCAAAGGAAAAGACCAAAACTACGAGTGTGGACGGAGTATAGGGAAGAGGTATAGGAGGGTCAACAAATAGGTAAACACAGATTTACAAAAAATAGATATTGTATTTTTAAAAAGCTAAGCTAATTACAAAATGTGGGGAAAAATATAAAAACTTAGTGTTCTGGAATCTTAATGGTCTATTAAGACACAGAAAGACAGTCTGGGACTTAGCGAAGAAGAATAGGTATGTAGTATCTTGGTAGTGCAGATAAACGTGGTGATAGAAATGTAATTGAAGAGAGCGACGGGACATAGTGTGACATACAAGAGACGGCATGAGTTAATAAAATGTGTCCACAATAGTGGTTGATGTCCTCCACGATAGTAAGCTTAATATAAAATGATGTACAGTTTCAATAAACGTAATGTACGTAACCATGGATATCCTGAACATAACTCCAGATACTGATACTCGGAACATGTAGAGTATAAAATTCGTATTACTGCCAGTGAGAGAGTAGTGGAACTTGGTGTAAAAAGAATGTATTAGTAAAAGTAATGTACTTTCTATTTTCAGAGTGGATGTAAATGAAGCTCCCAAGTAAGCATAAGTACACCAGATGATGAGTGTTAAAATGTTCCATAGTTGTATCTTAAGGCAGTCACAGTTGATATTTCTCAAGTAGTTATAGTGGAGTAATCCAGCATATATTTCATGTATATAATTGCAGTGGTAAAACAGTAATTGAATGTACCAATAAGGAGCCTTGATAGGTGGTAATTGTATAATTATAAACTGACAGGATAGACGTCTGTGTAGTAATAAGTCATGGAGGAGGGGTCATAAATGATAGGATGAGTTGATGTCCCAGTGGCATTGTTGAGGGGTATCAGGCAGCCAACCAAGAAGGGTAAGGAAGAGGAAAGGAAAAGAGGGGATCAGCCATAGTGTTGATGCGTGAGTGCTTGTGGCTAACTAAAGCGTGTGTGGACAAGTATGTCCTTCAGATTAGGATGTCGGCTGAAAGCTGTTGTGGGTGGGTCAGGAAAGATGAGAGAAAGTTCAGGGTCCTTGGAAATCAAGAACCAGAGGTGGTGTAGGATGGAGGGAATGGAGTGTAAAATGGGATGATATGGTACAATGAAAGGTAAAATCTGTTTGTGAATAGGCGAGGGTGTTGGTGATGGTCTGTTGAGTAAATGGGATTGAGTGAAGTGTAGGATTTTGCTGAAATTGTGGTTGATGAGTGAGTTAGGGTAGCCTCTGGAGAGTAGGATGAGTTTGAGTCGTAGTAATTGTTTTTGTAGTTTGTCATTGTTTGTTATGATACGTCTGAACCTCAGGGCCTGGCTGTAAATCATTCCTGATTTACATTGTTGGGGGTGGTGTGAGGTATGGTGTAGTAACAGACTGCTATCAGTTGGTTTTACGTAAATGGTGGATTCCAGTTTTCGGTCTGGGGTTAAGTAAATTAGGGTGTCTAAAAAGTTGATTTCTGAGGGGGAAAAAGTAAACTGGAATTTGATGGTGGGGTGGAAGTTGTTAAGGAAATGGAAGAAATTATGTAAAGATTCTTCCCCATGGGTCCATATATTGAAAATGTCATCGATGTATCTCTTCCATAGTAGTGGTTGCTGTTTGTTTGGGGTGTTGGACAGTATTTTTTGTTCAAGTTGATGTAAAAAAATGTTTGCAAAAGAGGGGGCCATCCTAGTGCCCATTGCAGTTCCTAGGGTTTGTAGGTAGTACTGGTTATTAAATGAGAAAAAGTTATTCTTTAAAATGAATCGGAGGAATGTGTCAAAAACATGTAGTGGTGGTCTGGCATTTGCAGGGATTAGTGAAATGGCCTGCAATGAGCAATAGATGCCTTCATCTTGGGGGATGTTGGTGTATAGTGATGTGACGTCAATGGTAACCAAGAGGGCATTTGATGGCAAGGGAAATTGAACGTTCAGGACTGTTTGTAAAAAGTGATTGGTGTCTTTGATGTAAGAAGGTATGAGTGGTACAATCTGTTTAAGAAAGTGGTCTACAAAAATGGACAGTTTCTCAGTGGGTGAGTCACAGCCTGAAATAATAGGTCTGCCCGGTGTGTTCGGTTTGTGTATTTTGGGTAGCATGTAGAACAGGGGAGTGCGGGGAGGAGAGTGAGGGAGCAGATACTGGTAAGTAGTTAGGTCAATGATTCTGTCCTTTAATAGTGTTTGTAAATACAGTGATATTTCTTTGACTAATTCTGGAATGGGGTTGTTATTGATAGGGGAGTAGTGTGTGGTGTTTGAAAGTTGGCGGTGAGCTTCCTGTAGGTAAGTGTTTCTCGGCCATAAAACTATAGAGCCACCCTTGTCAGCCGGTTTGATAATGGTGTTGGGTAGGATAGAAAGTTCTCTTAAGGTATTCCTATCTTCACGGGAGAAGTTGGGTTTATTCTTCCGTGAAGGAGGAGGGTTGTGAAGGGTATTCTGTATTTGTTCCCAAACAGTGTTGCAGTATATGATGAGGTTATGATTTAGTGGGGTGGGTGGGTTCCATGTACTGGGGTTTTTGAATGGCTTTTTAACACTTTGTTTGTCACGAAAGTGATATCGTAAGTAAAGTGACCGCTTAAAACGGTGAAAGCAGTTCTTTACTTCTGATTCCGAGGGTGTGTTTGGGGTGGGAACAAACTTTAGTCCCTTACTGAGGACCTTCAACTGATTGGGGGTAAGTGTATTAGGGGTAAGGTTGACCACTGCCTTTTGATGCATCTGAATTGTGATCTTTTTAAGGAAACGTTTTTTGCGTTTGTTTTTGGAAATTAGATGGCAGTGTCTATTAGCAGTGGTCGACGTCATATTTTCAGTGTTCAGCAAGGATAAGGGGGGAGGAGAGGGTGGCTCTATGGGTTTTTTGACTGTGGTCTATGTGTGGTATGAATGTTCATGAGGCTGGGTATGTTATGTTTGTGTTTGGAGGATGGCAATGTGGGTTTGCTGTGTCGATGATTTTGTGCATGGTTATGACATATGTTAATATGATGAGATAGGCTGTGACTCACCCACTGAGAAACTGTCCATTTTTGTAGACCACTTTCTTAAACAGATTGTACCACTCATACCTTCTTACATCAAAGACACCAATCACTTTTTACAAACAGTCCTGAACGTTCAATTTCCCTTGCCATCAAATGCCCTCTTGGTTACCATTGACGTCACATCACTATACACCAACATCCCCCAAGATGAAGGCATCTATTGCTCATTGCAGGCCATTTCACTAATCCCTGCAAATGCCAGACCACCACTACATGTTTTTGACACATTCCTCCGATTCATTTTAAAGAATAACTTTTTCTCATTTAATAACCAGTACTACCTACAAACCCTAGGAACTGCAATGGGCACTAGGATGGCCCCCTCTTTTGCAAACATTTTTTTACATCAACTTGAACAAAAAATACTGTCCAACACCCCAAACAAACAGCAACCACTACTATGGAAGAGATACATCGATGACATTTTTATGATATGGACCCATGGGGAAGAATCTTTACATAATTTCTTCCATTTCCTTAACAACTTCCACCCCACCATCAAATTCCAGTTTACTTTTTCCCCCTCAGAAATCAACTTTTTAGACACCCTAATTTACTTAACCCCAGACCGAAAACTGGAATCCACCATTTACGTAAAACCAACTGATAGCAGTCTGTTACTACACCATACCTCACACCACCCCCAACAATGTAAATCAGGAATGATTTACAGCCAGGCCCTGAGGTTCAGACGTATCATAACAAACAATGACAAACTACAAAAACAATTACTACGACTCAAACTCATCCTACTCTCCAGAGGCTACCCTAACTCACTCATCAACCACAATTTCAGCAAAATCCTACACTTCACTCAATCCCATTTACTCAACAGACCATCACCAACACCCTCGCCTATTCACAAACAGATTTTACCTTTCATTGTACCATATCATCCCAATTTACACTCCATTCCCTCCATCCTACACCACCTCTGGTTCTTGATTTCCAAGGACCCTGAACTTTCTCTCCTCTTTCCTGACCCACCCACAACAGCTTTCAGCCGACATCCTAATCTGAAGGACATACTTGTCCACACACGCTTTAGTTAGCCACAAGCACTCACGTATCAACACTATGGCTGATCCCCTCTTTTCCTTTCCTCTTCCTTACCCTTCTTGGTTGGCTGCCTGATACCCCTCAACAATGCCACTGGGACATCAACTCATCCTATCATTTATGACCCTTCCTCCATGACTTATTACTACACAGACGTCTATCCTGTCAGTTTATAATTATACAATTACCACCTATCAAGGCTCCTTATTGGTACATTCAATTACTGTTTTACCACTGCAATTATATACATGAAGTATATGCTGGATTACTCCACTATAACTACTTGAGAAATATCAACTGTGACTGCCTTAAGATACAACTATGGAACATTTTAACACTCATCATCTGGTGTACTTATGCTTACTTGGGAGCTTCATTTACATCCACTCTGAAAATAGAAAGTACATTACTTTTACTAATACATTCTTTTTACACCAAGTTCCACTACTCTCTCACTGGCAGTAATACGAATTTTATACTCTACATGTTCCTAGTATCAGAATCTGGAGTTATGTTCAGGATATCCATGGTTACGTACATTACGTTTATTGAAACTGTACATCATTTTATATTAAGCTTACTATCGTGGAGGACATCAACCACTATTGTGGACACATTTTATTAACTCATGCCGTCTCTTGTATGTCACACTATGTCCCGTCGCTTTCTTCAATAACATTTCTTCCACCACGTTTATCTGCACTACCAAGATACTACATACCTATTCTTCTTCGCTAAGTCCCAGACTGTCTTTCTGTGTCTTAATAGACCATTAAGATTCCAGGACACTAAGTTTTTTTTTTTTTTTTTTTTTTAATTTTTTCCCCACATTCTGTAATTAGCTTAGCTTTTACAAATACAATATCTATTTTTTGTAAATCTTTGTTTACCTATTTATTGACCCTCCTACCACCTCTTCCCCATACTCCGTCCACTCTCGTAGTTTTGGTCTTTCCCTTTGGATTTACAGTCCGTCCATCACTGCCGACCGCCATTTTGTTATTCCCCCCAGTCCCCCTTCTCCCACCTTTGGTGCACTTTTCTACACAGGGACCCCAATTCCCGTCGTTTGGCTATTTTTCATTCATCGCCTTGGTTTTTCCTTTCCTAACCCCTTTTTTTTTTTTCCATTTCTCTCGTTTTCACTCGATTTTCCTTTTACTCCTCCTTCCCCTCTCCATTTTTTCGAATAATCTTTATCCTCTCACCAACTTTTGCACAAATTCCAACAGGGCTACAGCTCACCGGTTTTTTCAAATATTTTTGCTCACGCGTATTTCCCTTCAAATTCTCTGACGTTTCCTTCCCTACCGGCTTTTACGTTAAGCTCCTTTCCAGTGCGGTTTAGCTTTTGCTTTGAGTCTGGAAATTCCTAATGCATCACAACCCTCAGGTTTTCAGACCTTTCATACATATCAAAGGTGAGCAGACACACTTAACCCCTTATTCGCTAAATCCTTTTTACATTTTCTTGGTTGTTATTTAACCTTTTTAGTCCACAGTTTTGGCCATATTTTGTCCCTACTTTGTTTTACACCTAAGTCGTAAGTCCGGGGTTCGCCTTATACCCGTTTTTTCTTTTACCCCCACCACTATCACATGTAATTTGCTTGGTAATCACGTGTAGGGTTAAGCTTCAAGGCCTTGAAGTATGAAACACGTTTGTCATCCACCACAATGACAACAGTTTAATATCTTAACCCCTGATGAGTAGTGTTAAACTGGATTTACCAACCCCACACTCAAATTCATGTGCTAGTTCAAGTATGAGCTCATATATTTATCCAGTCCACCCTTGACCACATTATTTCATTCGGTCCCCTGCCCTTCCTAGCAATAGAGTCCGATTACCCAACTACCCTCAACAATAGTCCTAAGTGGGGACTTTCTCCAACAACCGATTGCTCTTTTTGTTTACAACCTGAATCCCTTCTTCATGTGGTTGCTGGGTGTAAATCATATCTTGAACGTTTCACCTGGAGACATGATTCCATCCTACAGTTCCTAGCCAAATCCCTTCAAACTGTTAATGGTTCCTCCCTCTATGTTGATTTGCCGAATTTCAAGAGCCCCTCGGTGCTAACTGGCGTCTCCCTTCGTCCTGATCTATTATTATCTACAGTGGATAACTATTTGTACATACTTGAACTGACTGTGGGCTTTGAATCTAACTTACAAAATAATATAAATCGCAAAAACTCTAAATATAAGGAATTAGTAATGAATCAATCTCATAACTTCAAAAAGGTAGTTTTCGTCAACCTTTCAGTGAGCGCCCTTGGTGTATTTGCAAAAGAGTCAGTGAGTTTCAAAACAATGTTGGATGACCTAGGGTTTGAATGCAACCATCAAAAATAGCGATAAGGTCATCGTACTACATATTCTGTTGCATGAATAAAAGATGGGAAAATCAAGATGTAATGGAGTTCTAAAACGATAGAATTGTTACTGACATGCTTTTATCGTACACTAACATTGTTTATTGTTTACATTTATTTTAAAATCTCTATACCTAAATATGATACGTATTAGATTCAAGTAAACGATTGTAAATTACCTTACATAAGCGAGATTTACAATTGTAAAGAAAAAGAAAATAAAGTTTCCATTATTATTATTATTATTATTATTATTATTATTATTATTATTATTATTATTATTATTATTATTATTATTATTATTATTATTATTATTATTATTATTATTATTAATGCTCCACCTTCCTGGACATGATGAATGACATTGGCATTGATAAAAAACAACAACTCTATATTATTAGAAAAATGATAAATCTTGCCATTAGAGCAACATATTATATATTTTGCTGCAGAAATAAGATTTGGAATGACCCAGAACTATTAAAATCCTAACTTTTTTTTTTTTCCATTTAATTTGATTCCTTGTAAATATACATTTATATATATATTACTCATGTATTATTTCAAGTAGCCAGTTGTTTATTGCCTATACGTAGTGAGATTTACAACTGTATTCATAAGCAAATAAAGTTTCCATTATTCATTGAAATTCAAGATACGCTTAACTAATTCAAAGTAGGGAGTCAGTAGGAATCAATGATGTACCCGAATCATTGGTTTCTGCCTTAACTTTACAGTAACAAATATAAAGCCGTTTCACGGTTATATCTTTGGCTGATGATTTTCCAACTTTAATGACTCCATTAACACAATACGAAAACAAAGATCGGTACATTTCTCTTCACAATTTAGTAGCCTTGCCTCGTATTTACCAACAAACACTGCTATTCTTGACCGCTTACCCGTAATGATCTAATTCTTGTTTCTTGCTCTAACTCTAAAATTGAGTGGCATGGTTGGCCGAGTGGTGAAAGCACTGGCCTTTACCGCTGTGGACCGGATCCGAGTCTCGGCTCGGACATCGGATCATATGTGCATGAAGTGAGTTTGTTTGATGTGTTTGTTCTCTACCATGCTACGAAGGTTTTTTCTCCGGGTTCTCCGGTTTTTGCTCCCTAGCAAAAATCAAAATGTGAGTTGAGCGACGTATGAAAAATATTTAATTTAGAGGTAGTGAGTGTAAGTGTCAGCAGAAGAATACCCACTACGTATCTATCTATCTATCTATCTATCTATCTATCTATCTATCTATCTATCTATCTATCTATCTATTTATTTATTTATTTATTTATTTATTTATTTATTTATTTATTTATTTATTTATTTATTTATTTATTTATTTATTTATTTATTTATTTATTTATTTATTTATTTATTTATTTATTTATTTATTTATTTATTTATTTATTTATTTATTTATTTATTTATTTATTTATTTATTTATTTATTTATTGTGATCAAATCTGACGCTCTCACCAAATGTTTAATCAACACGGCACTTTGATTTGTCTTAATTCTGTAACTCGACGCTCGCAAGATGTTTCTTGACTTTTTTTACCATGGACCCATGGTACTTCTGTCACACCTTCCCTTGCTCTGTCTCACTCTCCAAAGCAGTGTTTCAGATATGAGTTCATGAAGTTGTTTACACACTTCCACTGAATATGGAAGGAATGAATACCGAGAAGCGAGCCGGCTTTTAGCCATATACATGTATATGGATAAAAGGCGAGCTTCGAGGTATTTATCTGCCATACAGCAGGCCCGTAGGCTGCATTCTGAACGGGGCGGTTCGTTTCGGAATTAGGGTGGACCAATTTTCTATTAAGAATAATGCTTGAGAACAAGCAGAACATTCTCAGAAACCATTTACAATCACGGTATTATGCGAGCGCGAACGCGAGCCGCTCGGCCAAAAGCAAGGCAAGAAAGTAACTACAAACTACAAACAGGATATTTTTCTAAGTCCGATATTCTGAAGTAGATAAAATTCGGTAAATTTTGGGCTTCACAATATTAAATTTGCCACTTTCTAAAAAAAAGGTGAAAAATCATGTGCGAATGCTATTGATGACCATACTTATCAAATTTTGAACAAAAATTGGTGAGGTCAAATTCAGCAACACACATATTAATTTTTGCCAAACAATGCAATAGAAAGGGGAGCACATTTTGATGCCAGACTTGGCAATCTTTTACTTACAATGAAAATGTCATCAGAAATTTCTGATCACATTTGGAACCCACACTTGGCAATATTTTACTTGTAATGAAAATGTCATCAGAAATTTCTGACCACATTTGGAACCCACACTTGGCAATATCTTACTTACAATGGAAATGTCATCAGAAATTTCCGATCACATTTGGAATCCACACTTGGCAATATTTTACTTACAAATGAAAATGTCATCAGAAATTTCTGATCACATTTGGAATCCACACTTGGCAATATTTTACTTGCAATGAAAATGTCATCAGAAATTTCTGATCACATTTGGAACCCACACTTGGCAATCATCTACTTACAATGGAAATGTCATCAGAAATTTCTGATCACATTTGGAACCCAGACTTGGCAATATTTTACTTACAATGGAAATGTCATTGACAAAAAATGAAAATTCTCATCAATATGAACTCATTTATTATTATACGAAATACTAAAAAGACATATTCTAAAATTCTTAACATATGGCACTATTGCCTCTGTCCCTTGACTGATTTTTTTTATATATGGGCTTCATCATCATCCATCCTCATCAGTATCATCATCTCCACTGGCATTTACCAGCTGAGTTGCCTCAGTAATGAATTCTTGGATTTCGGCTACTTCACATTTTAAAGAGGCAAGATTGGCCTTTTGCCTTACACAGGCCTTCAACAAGTCAAGGGAGTCTGCAGAAAAAGAACAAACAAAATTACTTTCACATACTAATTTTATTCCACTTTGAAAAGATGCTTATAACTTCTTGCAAAACCCTGACAGACCAAAATAGCCACTACTAAAGCTTGCAGTGTTGACTCAATAAAATATTATCACAGTTTGCATTACACATAACCTATCACACATGTTGGAAATTGGTAGAGTGAGGTATTTACACTTACAATTTATGACAGTTTTGTTAGATTTAAAGTAGCCTTTTGCTTTGTTGTTGGAGACTTTAGTCTGGCATGTATTGCAGCAAAATCGAATTTAAGGTAATTCCATATAGAAATAAAACTTATCATGAAATTCTCATAAAACTTCACACAGTAATAAATTTTTTAGTTGCCTATCCCAAAAATGAAATAATAAATGGGGGTCACCATATCCATTTTTGTGCTAGATTGCTTTAAAGTACGCCATCTTTTGTGTATATTGAGGGCTCAAGATTTGAAAATCAAAATTGTGCCAAAAATAATTAATTTCTTGAATCTGAGCTGTGCTAGCTAGCTAATATGAGCTCATTTTCTCTCTTTTAGCAATAGCCTAGTATATAATGATGCAATAAGTTATTGTAAAAATGCGTTTGCTACAAGAAAGAAGATCAAATTGGTTGAAAGTACCTAAGGACGGTGCCCTATAAATGCCAGCATGTGTTCTGCGCATTTGACTCAACGAGCATGCGTGTTGTGCCACACAAATTTGAATAACAATTGTTTTTTTGGAGATCGTCTTCATTCACAAACAATCGTGAAAACAAACTAGTATTACAACTTCTGGAAAAGAAAAAAAATGTTTTTGAAAAGGAAAATACATGTTTTCCCATGATCTAAAATCGATTTTATAGCAGATGGTCAAAAGCGCATGAAAAATGGCTCTTTTTACGACCGGAAATGAAGATTGACGTTTGGCCACCATCTTGGGAATGCCCCATGATGCATTGTTATTCTTGCCACTCTCTAGGGAGGGCTGGGGATTCCATGGTTATTTAGGCAAATTTTAATATGATTTTGCACGTTTCTCAGAAAATAACTCTTTTAATCGCATGGATACCAATCAGTCAATCAATCAATAACTTTATTTGAGTGTCATAGACTTATAGCTGGCCACAAGTAGCCTACTAATTGGGGACACTGTAACAAAAAAGAAAAAAAAAATTCTAAAAAATCTAAATCTAAATCTGATACCCCATAATTTTCTTTTGTTTTCCAGTTCTAGATTAAAGTCCCTATCACCTTTACAAGATTATTAGTGTATATACCTATTTCAAAAAAGGTTGTCCTTGGTTTTGGTGCATACTGCATAGTGAATACTGCATACCAAGACTGAAATGCATTATTGACAGTTTGTAATTGAGTAACAAGAGGCTCTACTAATGTCGATTCTTTGTTTCCTCTTAGGTGGAATCTAAGTAGACTTTTTTCTACAACTTTCCTACTGATAATAACTGTGAAAAATCCCAGAAATTTGACATCCACAATGCATTTCGGTCTTGGTATGCAGTATTCACTATGCAGTATGCAATAAAACCAAGGACAACCTTTTTTGAAATAGGTATATATAAAATGTATATTATATGTTGTGGTTCAATTTGTCCCTAACTACTTAACTTTTTTCTGAAGGTTATTTTATGATAAGATTTAGGGTATTAGTTAAACTGAAAGGAGGGGGGAGTTAGGCAGTCTTTACATGGGACCAGGACAAAGTCAGATTGAGACAAACTAGTCCAGAATACATTAGGACAATAAGCTGCTCATATTGCTGACCAAAAAGCATGCAGGCTTCCATTCAATCTCTTTGTAAACGAGGCATACAACAATATGAACTACTGTTATTCAAATTTTCAGAATTTCATTTGATGCATACACTGAGAAAGACCCACCGATATGAACTAAGACCAGTTTGACTTTGTCCTGGTCCTATGTAAGCACTGTCTTACAAACAAAACAATGCAAAAAAAAACAGACTGTGTAAAATAGTAACACTCACTGCATGTCACTGGTTATGATCTTCAAGTATAAAATCTCACAGTTGCAACAAGTTGAAATATTATCAACTCAAGAACTGCAGAGATTTTGAATATTTGAAGAAAATTAAAGCAAATCAGCTACCTTTTTGTATGTATCCCGGAGACCAGAGGCTTTGACTCACAGATTCTTTTCGATATAAAAATACCAAGTCCGAACCTGATCTGGTCTCGATCTCCAGGGTAGCTTGCATGTTTCATCAAATCGAAAACTGACTGGAGTTCTTGTTTAGACTTCTGACTTCTGTGTATTTATTAACGAGGATTCTCGTATCCTCATGACAATGAATATCTCTCACTAAAGTGGTGATCTTATACAGCTTAAAAAGCCAAAATAGTGTAAGTTATTTAGACGTTGGAACTTACCGATCAAACATGCATAAACGAGCAGCAAGTGATAACATCTGCGCATGTCTCCAACTTCTATTGTTCTGCCGGACAAATGGATAATTTTGAAAGAATAATTTCTAGCTGTTCATACTTCTGCACTCGAATGTAATGCTCCGAAAAACTTTGGGGAGACTATATACGACTCTATTTATGAGAGAGGTAGCCCTAAGCCAGGTTAAAACCGTAATTGAGGCCACTTCCGTCCAGCGGCTCGCGCATACTCGTCATGTTATCGATCACTTGCTGTTGCATAAACGTCGTTCCATCGATGAACTTCTACAAACCGACAACCTTCCTTTTCTTCAAAGACGACCTCTCTCACAAAACCATGAACTTTGTATATCTACTGGAATTCATACTGCATCGTATCCACCAAACGACAGTTAACTAAAAGCCACATAATCATAAGAATTTCACCAACTACTAGCCACGCAACTAGGTGGCCTTTTCTTCGTTTGGCTCGATTAATCCGTCGAATACAATTTGAATGTAGTCACGTGATAAAATACTTCCATATGATTGGCCTCTGGGGCAGCGTGGAGACTGTGACCGAACGATGACCCCAAAGCATGCATGGATTGTTTGGCTAAAACAGGCGGCCATTTTGAAATAAGAAGTACGTTGTTATAACGTTTCTTTGGATATTTTACTAACATTCAACTTTAGAACCAATCTTTAGCACTTCAGTGTTAAAAAAAAAAAAAACATTGCTATCGCGATGAACAAGAGTGAGTTTCAACTCAAGTACGAGTGTTTTTCCCTGGCAGCTAGCATGAAATCAGCCAAAAGTTTTGAACCGCTGTTCCGTGGACAAAAGAAAATAAGCCAGAGTTGCCAGAAAGAAATATTAACTTGGAGATGATTGTGCTTGGAGTATTAGATGATATTACATTCCCTTCGACCGAAGATCAAGATGCTCAGCCGAGTAAGTACATTATTATTATGCAAATGACAAATATCTTCAAGAATAAATCTACGAGTACGACCAAACGTTGGAGCAATATATTTTGGTAAAAGAAAGCTATTTTTGTTTAATTTTAATGTCATTTTCAAACTTTCACGTGGAGAGAAGATTACACTGAGAAACTTTGGACAGTGAACTGATTACTGGTCGGTGTACACTGATGTAAGTTATATGAAGTCTTAAAGTTTACGACTCCCACCAAAATTTTCCTATTTGAATTTACTGTGCAATTGTGTTTAAAGATAAAAAGACACATATTTACTTCCTTTTCAGCCTGTGAACTGGCTCGAGGGAGGGTAAAGAAAGGGCTGATGGAAAGCCTGTACATACAGTGTTGTTAGACAGAATTCTAATTGGTAAATTTATGCAGTTGTTGATAAAGTATTTTTTAATTCTTTTTTATTGGTAGTTATCCAAGAACAACTACTTACCACCAAGTATGAATATCCATACATGTGACATGCGAAAAAATTGGATATTGTTGTACAAAATCAGATTGTGCTAATAAGAGAGGCAAGTCAAAATATTTTATCATTGTCCAATACACACAATGTGGCACAGGTTTTCAAAACAGAACCCAGTTTGCTGGAAAGACTTTTTGGTCATTTCGCAAGTGTAATTGAAAAGCAGTGTAATTGCATGCGTATGTTTGTTTTCTATTGTAGGTATACACAGATCCCTACAGACAACCAGAATATATTCCAGAGGCTTAAAACAATTCTTTTGACGTTTTAGGTGATAATTTATTATGTTAATGTTACGTTTTTCCACTCAGTGAGATTTCGGTTGATAACCAAGTATAAGGAGGAATTCTTGCCATCAACTTGGTAAAAAAAATGTTTTTTAAGATATTTTTTGCCAAAATTCTTACTTCAGAATATCGGACTTAGAAAAATATCCTGTTTTAACATTTCTGTTTCAGTAAATGAGAAGTTATTGAAAACATATATAGCGAGTTTCGGATTTTGACGGAGCCTGGCTTTGACTGACAATCTCTACTAAATAAGTAAATACAAGATACCAATAACAAAATTACACTTAGTCTTATGCGTCAATTATGTAATTAAAGTCCGAGCTAACACCCTTAAAGCGTCTTGTTAAAATAGAAATGCATTGTTTTAGCAAGGACTCTCGCTACAGGGATCAGCATCTTTGGTCGTGCCGGCCTCAGCCACCAACTTCTCTATTTCAACCATTTCTTTGCCAGT
This sequence comes from Telmatactis stephensoni, assembly GCA_029948255.1. Classification (NCBI taxonomy): domain Eukaryota; kingdom Metazoa; phylum Cnidaria; class Anthozoa; order Actiniaria; family Isophelliidae; genus Telmatactis; species Telmatactis stephensoni. The sequence continues at coordinate 171,481 of JALIZF010001751.1, read as the reverse complement.
TTTAGCTTCTCTTCTTTTCTTCAAGAATGGTATCCCATAGTCCTCGAGGGCCTCCTCTGCCTCCACAGTTGTTTGATAGAGATGTCGCAAAGCCGTTTCTGGTACCCATAACGACGCAATCCCACAAAGAACTGCGCATGCTCCAAAAATGGTCATAGGAAGAACAATGCTTGAGCCTGGTAACTGAGCCTACAAATAGTGTGAAATATTTCATTCTTAGCTCTTCAAAAGTGACTTTTTCAATGGGTATCCTGTGGTATTAGAAAAGAAGAGAGAGGTCCGGGCAAATTTTATCGTTGATATCACAGCTTTCTTGAATTTGTTGCTGTTCAGTATTGATGTTCACTATTTTTCGGCTTTGTAGTGAACAAGATCAATCATTTAGTGAAGTATAACAATAGACATCGTTTCTTACCAACATGAGTAGAAATGGTGCTATAATTCCACCAACACGAGCAGCAGTAGATCCAACACCTTGTGCTGTGTTCCTATAAACAACAACACCAACAATAACCATGAGAAGATTCTAAGACAAACAGGAACCTCTTTACTAGTGCATTTAAGTTCAAGTTCGATTTCAGTGCTTGTTAACCTATAATACACGGACACGATCGAATAGCAGTATTAGGAAGAGGTCAAAACAATGGTCCAAGCTGGAGATCTGATTTTGGGGGAATAGGGTATTAATGGCCACCACCCATCTATTTGCTGTAGCAGTATAGAAAGTATATATATACCGGTACCCACTCTTAATGACGAGGAAGAGATATTAAGAAGTATATACCGGTTTTTCCTCCCTCAGTAAAAACGAACAAATTTCTAAGCTCTGCTTCGTGACGGACATGGGTCGTATGGTGGCTGCTATGTGTGTGTAAGTAAATGTGTAACTGTCTTGTAATGAAAGTGCCGGTGTATATCTTCGACTCGATCACGTTGAGCTGCGCCCTTCGTAATTCAGTGCTTGTGCTTCAAAATACACTGCATTTAATAATTTATTTATTTATTTATTTATTTATTTATTTATTTATTTATTTATTTATTTATTTATTTATTTATTTATTTATTTATTTATTTATTTATTTATTTATTTATTTATTTATTTATTTATTTATTTATTTATTTATTTATTTATTTATTTATTTATTTATTTGTCTGTCTGTCTGGTTTTTTTGTTTGTTTGTTTGTTTGTTTGTTTGTGTTCCATTAACAATATCTCACCTTAAAACCGTTGGAAATAACTCTGAAGTGATAAGATACACACTGGTCCACTCCATATTTGTTATGGTCAGCCCCAGTACAGCTAAACAGGTGGTTGCTATCTCATACTCTGTAATATGAATAGAACACGATATTTGGTACAATAATATAGACTTTCACACTGAGAAGGAAACAATTATATTTTCATTTACATGAGTCACTACATTCTAATATTCCATTTAAACAACTCTCAGCTCACTATTTCGTTTTTATTGAAGGAGAAATCAGGAGCCCGGAAAAGGGAGGGAATGTTGCCCCATACGAGAATCGAACCAGGAACCACAGAGATTACAGACTTTTCTAAATAAGTAGGAGGAGATGAGCGGTGTCAAAATGTGCGAACACTAATAAATCTGGTTACCTCTAGGGATGGCCAGAATCAACAGCAAAAGAACACCAGTTGCGGCTCATAAAAGAGGCGTGAGTCAGACGACGACCAAGGCTGAAAAGAATAAAAAGATTATTATGAAAAACAAAAAACGTTTTTCTTAAGGGCAGATGATACGATACGACAGTGATTAACTAACAGATGATAACATGACTCAGAGAACTCTTTTGTTTGCCAGTATAGTTGACTGGGTAAACACAGTGTTATGTGTGATCGATTAGCGACATACGCAAGCAATCATTAGTGTACCAGTTGCTCATCAGCAGTGCTTGTCTTTTTCACATCTTTTTTATAAGTGCTATAACAAATTACGTATGTTGATTAACCGAACAGCATCAAGCACTCCCTGTTATGTAATGTTTTACTTTAAAAGTTTTAAAGGCCCACAATGAGTACTTGACGGTATTTCAAAGTTCGCCAGTTTGGAATTAATTGCAAGGACTTTGAAATACTGTCAAGTCCGAATTCGAGGCCTCTGGACGACTTCTCAAACTCATTAATTATTCGGGAAGAATCTTTGTCGAGATATTTACCCATTTTATTAGAGTACAAACACTAAAAGTCTGCAACATAATTAATACTAAAAAGCGCTAAATCATGCTAATTCTAAAACATAAAATATATATAACAGGTTTACAATAACCTAAAAATTTTAAAATTGGATGTTTCGGTTTCATCTGAAGCCTTCATCAGCAGATGTAAAAATGCATTCACATTTTTGTAGTTACTCTCGAAGAGAGAACCACTATGTTATCGTGTAGAATAAGTCCGTAACCGTAACTGTCAACGAACTGTCGAAAGCACGAAGTCTCACGAAGTACTCAAATCGGTCTTCCGATTTCTTTACGATACATACACGAAAATGCCTCATGGTTCTCCGCTCATCTCCGCTCGACCTTGAAGAGTATCTTGAGTGGTAATAAAGTACGATTTGCTTGTTTTTTATTGTATTTATGAAAGTTTATCTATCACAGCTTTCATCGTGTACAATTAATAGGGATAATGAAGCTTTTTTGTGTGTTTTTCAAGTTTTAGACCGATCTTTATGGCGATATTTCGGCATCAACAAACATTGATTCCTTCCAATGAAGTTGTCTCTTCACAGATGCCAAGCAGCCAAAAACAAAAGAAATACAAATTGAATAAACCCCATTGTGGGTATATTGAGCCTCTTATTAAGAGGATAGAACCAAGCATTTATACTTTGTAAACTGTTACAGTTTTAATATTGTTATATCACAGCTGTTCATGTTATCAATATAATGTTAAAAGTTTGTACAGTTACCTTGATTTATGAATATATTTGCATTTTTAATTTTAATGGGCTATCCCAGGTTTAAGAGGAATATCTTTTGAAATGCCTATGTAACATAAATGTATTTTTCGTTCTTTATGTTGCAGTGAATTTACAGACTCTTGGGTACTAATATACTGGTTCATAAACGCCTCATATCTACTTATGTTTCTAAATAGAGTAACCACATGCGCTCCATGGGCTTTATTTGTTTGTATCTCTTGCATAACTCTAAGTGTTTTCATAGAAAATTTCGTTTTTGGAAAATTCGTATCTCCTTGATTTTTCAACTGATATCCTTCAAACTTCACCGTTTTACTGATTTTGATATGCTCTTTCCAGCCATGTAATTGTTTTTAAGTTTCGGAACTTTTGGAATTACATAAAAAAGCCGTTAGTATGAAATGACTGTAGCAATTCACAAAATACGTCATTTGCACGTATAAGATTGCAGAATACGTCTTGGTAACAGCCATATTCGGATTCAGCATGAAAAATTAGCTAGTTTAGAATAAATCTGTTACCAGCCTCTAATCCAAAATGCCTTCTGCACTTTTTGCGATCGACTTTTTCAATTTTGCGCCTTGTCTATTCCTTGTGTGATGTTTCCTTGCATGGTGAGCATTTTAAGCATTCCAGCAAGCGTTATGAGCAATTAAGCCTTTTGTATTCATGTTCTATGCAACCAAACCGTGCTATGATCACATTAATTACCAGAAAACTACCATAATCCTTTGCAGTCTTGGAGTCTTGTTACGGAACTAGTCCGGGATCACTTTGACGGCAACAATAAATCATACCTTTTGTCTAGAAGTCCTTGTATTTAAAATCAGAGATAGTTTTTCAGCAATACTTTTACAACATCTTGCAACAAATTACAATCGACTGACCTACAAAGCTTATTACACCAATATTTCTAGTAGCAGGTAGAGCCATAACCCAGACTCACGTTACACTGTCAGGCCTATCCAATCAAGGTGCACACCAGAATCTCCAGATCTGGACCGGCCAATAAAACTTTTTTGCACAACCTTGATCATGGAATCTCATTTGTACTATGGACTCCACTTTCTAAATGTCAATCTTGCTTAAATTTCAATCACACCCTATCAAATTTAAGCAAGATTGACATTTAGAAAGTGAAGTCCATAGTACAAATGAGATTCCATGATCAAGGTTGTGCAAGAAAGTTTGCGTCATAATGTAAAAACTGGAGTATATACTAAGATTCTTTCACACATTACAAAACCATTTGGTAAAGGATTGGGACTATTCCGAACCTACAAATCTAGAACTGAGATGAAATATAAAATCTAGGATAATTGCCTAGGCTTGCACATTTTTGTGCAGTTAGTCCTGCCCCTGCGAGGTCCAACAACTAGCCATAACAAAATTGTCATAAGAAATCTACGTCACAAAAAGTCCCTTGCCAAACTTATTAATAGAACACAAAATCATGAAATGAAATCATGTATGAAATGCATGGAAAAGTGTCGCGTAACACACTGTGGACATAATGCGACAACATTTTTTTAAATAGGTATAAATATGATACAACATCCCAGGATTGTCTGGAAATCCTTTCAAAGACAAAGAACTTTGAAATCATTTCAAAGTAGTTAGGAGCGGACTTTCCGGGGTTTCAAAGTTCATCATGTGATTCTAATTCAGATACCTGGTTGGCTGATTACCTCATGAATAATCAATGAGCTTGAGAAAATCATTTAGCAATCGCCGAAGTGTACGACAGGTCACGTACGATAATCTTACTTGTTCATAGAATACCAGGCAAAAGGAGTTAATGCCGCTGACAAGACAGGAAAAATCAAGGAAATGGCGTAGACATTACCAGGAAGTTGAGTGGTATTTATCATCAAAGCAAAATAAATCATCGAAACAGTGAACCTGCGAAAGTAAACACAGGCACCCCAGGCAATCATTTAGAGCAGCGCGTAACATCAGTGTACAAAGCAATATAAAGGAAATAGAAGGGTCCGGGTTCGAATCCTCATATGGAATAAAAAACATTTTTCGCCTTATTATGTAGTAATTTTTTTTTTTTTTTTTTTTTTTTTTTTTTTCATGTGTTTGTATGCTTTTTTCTTGTTTTGAAGCGTTTTGGCTTGAATTTCAAAACTCTCACTTTGAGTGGAAAAGGTAATGGTTAACCTTGGGTCACGTTCTGGGCATCCCCTCTCTCAGTTGGAAGTATTCTCTCGTCCGTCCACTCAGAATGAGAGTTTTGGAATTTACGCTTCAAACCAGAAAAAAGCATACAAACACACGGAAAGATAATATTTACTGCATAATAGGGAGAAAAAAAATTAATTCCATGAGGATTTGAACCAGGACCCTTCCATTTGCTTTATATTGCTTGTACGCTGATGCTACGCGCTGCTTTAAATGATTGCCTGGGGTGCCTGTGAAGTAAAGAAATATAAATCTTACCGTCAAAACAATAAGTGAAGCTATTTACCCGCCTGCCTGCCTGCCTGCCTGCCTGCCTGACTGACTGACTGCCTGCCTGCCTGACTGACTGCCTGCCTGACTGCCTGACTGCCTGCCTGCCTGACTGACTGACTATGATATTCAGAAACGTCTAGAAGGCGTTCCAAACTAAATTGGCTTTTTCCATTTTAGAAAATTTCTACCAAGTTAACGTTTTTTAGATAAATCGTACTGCCAGTGGATAAACAGATAACTGACAGACTTTTTAATTAGAAATTCGCCAAATGAAAAAAAAAAAATCAAAAATCAAAAATGAAGTAAAAATACATAAAATGGAAAAAGCCAATTTAGTTTGGAACGCCTTCTAGTGCGTAATATAAAAATTAGGTACTACCTAATAGCGGAGCTCCCGTTCAAATTTAAATTTGTTTTTGATGTTTTTGATTCTAATGAATTTGTGGTAATTAGACGACAAAGATTTCAATTTTGTAAAAGGCTTCATATCAAACTTATTCCTTATATCAATGAACATTTGCTAAAGCTAGAGTCCAGGCCCTCACGAATTTTTTTTTGCTACTGCGCTTGCATTTTCGTTTATATTTATTTCCTCGAGTACTCTTTTTTGCGCCCTCAACTGTCCATTCTCTTCCCTAAGTGAAGCAACATCTATCTCACTGTAGTAGATTTTGAAACTGTATGGCTTCCCATTTTTCCATTTATCATACAATCTTCGCAGGCTACTCCCCCCTTTACCAGCGGCCGGTATTTTTTTTCGGCAGTCAATAAACTTGAGCTTCGATACAATTTATTATTCTGCTGTTTACTAAAACACCTCTAAGGCCTGACCGATCAAGTAGCCTCCAAAACAGATTCGTAGCTCATTCCTTCTTTTTTCATGCGGTCCATTTTCTTGGATAAAGTGTAAATTACGAAACTAAAATGCAAAATATTTTTTAATGAATTTTTTCAACAAGGAACAGGCAAAATGGACATAATTTTGAACTTACTTATTGATCTCGTGTGTAAACATTGGTGAATTGCCACCAGAAAACCCTTGATTTTCTTCGGAGTTTTCGTCCCCTACAGCGTCAACTAGGGTAACACTTGATAGGAAGCTTAAGGTCAAAATTACTAACCATATACCTTTTGACCGCATTTTGCCGTAGTTTAATTTCGCTCAATAATTGTGTATTTGGTATCAAAACACGCCTAAAATAGTGACGTATTCGAGTTTGGCGGTAGGTTATTGAATTTCACAATTACCAGGGGAGTCTGGGTTATTTTCTATCGTGTACCGTCACGCACTCATACATCGCTTTGTAAATTTTAGCTCCGATTAACCACAAAGAATCGCAAAAGGCCGTGGTTTAGTTTTATTATTTTTTCTTGAACTACTAACTGATCTATTCCTTTAGCATTACTTTATCATATTCCGTTGGTAGGTTTTTGGATTTCTTCAACACTAAAGAGTAATTCACAAAAATATAGCAGAAATCGTGCTATTTGAAGCAGTTTGCGAGTAATACGAGCCTCAAATACGCGATGCGTGACCTTTCGTACTTTTTGTTAAGCGTAAGTTTGATATGAAAAAGTTCAAATAAATAGTATGGATAAGGCTTTTAGCATTTGCTTTGGTTTGTATATACTCTAAATTAACCCTTCATTTGAATGTGAATTATAAGGGTTTGCAAGCTCAGTGGTCTTTATTACAGTGATCGTTATTGAAATCCAGTCAGATGTTATAATTGACTTTGTAGTGGTTCATAATTCTCAGAAATAGAAAGCGGAAATCTGCAAAAACTGACTAGATTCATAAAAGTTATCCATTTCAACATCCTAGATATCCCAGAACATCACATATTTTGATTTTTCTGCAGTCTTAACAATATTGTGGCATCTTGGCTTTTTAACTCGTGGATTACCAATCCACGAGTTATTGTGAGGGGGCAGGATAAACAGATGTGTCACTCACTCACTCACGCGCTCACTCACTCACTCACTCACTCACTCACTCACTCACTCACAAATTTTAAACTTTTGAACCCGAATTATAATGAATGTTTAGCCCGTTTTTCAAAGCTGTATTCCAGCCCTTGTCCGCCATTAAATCCTGCTCAAATCTTTAGTCCCCAGCATCGAAGCGTTCGCACTTGTCTTACTCCTCAAAGATGACTGATGAATGAAGAGCATTGTCGTTTTACATTCTTAACCAATCAGGAGTGCATGACGTGACCGACTGCGCAAGAATGGCCTTTAATTTCTCGAGACGAAATCACACAAAAAAGAAAAGAAAAACATTTGCAGTTTATTCCTCGGATTTTTTTGGCTTGAAATTGCTGCTAAAGGCTAAGAATCACACAAAAGACACTTTATGGAAATAAAAAAATACTAACTGGGGAATAATCGAGTACCTTAAGGCCAGGTTTGTGGCCAAAATCTACAAAATATACCTATTTTGGTTACTTGCAAATTACTAAACGACAATTTACCAAAAATGGTCCATGAGCAGACATCCTCCTACTGATCAACATTGAGTGATGATGCCTATTTTATGAATTTCGGTGGTCACGTGACCAAAATCTCTCAAGATCTCTTGAATGACTGAATGAGAAATATAATTGATTTGCCTCTATGTGTGTTCGTTTAGTAACATGTAGGGTGAGAAATTCGTAGGCTTCCAGCTCAAAGGAAACACTCTGAGTCGCGGAAGCTTCGTTTAAAGTACTCCATTTAGAGTTCGATATTTGGTCAAAGTATTGGAGATCAAGCTCAAAATAACAGCCCATTCTGAAGCTCTTATTTAAGTGTATATTTATATCTCGAGTTAAAAGCTCCTCTTCACATTGTTTTACTGCTGGAAGAGCCCGTCTCTGAAAGCTATTTTCTTTGTTTTCGGCCATCTTGCATTCCTAAAGTTCCTGGCTTGCGTTCGCAGTCGCTCCAAGGTGATGAATGAAGGGCATTGTTTTTTTACGTTCTTAACCAATCAGAAGTGCCTCAGGACGAAATCAGAAAAAAAAAACATTTGCAGTTTATACCTCGTTCCCGGCCTACGGCCTGGGCACGAGTAATTATACAATACAAATTTACTAGAGTTTTTCATCACTAATTTACTTGAACTTCAACAACAGATTCCTCATCAGCATCTTGGATTCCTCGTCATCATAGGGGAAGCATGGGTTGCCGAGCGTTGTAAGAGCCCCGGGGCATCACATGTGACTTGAGTTTTGTTGTTCGTTCTCTCTCTTGCTTTGAGGTTTTTTGTTTTTTGTTTTTTGTTTTTTCTGCGGGTATTCCGGTTTTTCTTCCCCCATTAAAAACGAACTATTTTTGATCTAAGTGTTGCTTCATGATCAGACTGACATGGGTCGGATGGTGGCTGCTACGTGCGTGTATGTGTATTTAGCTGTATAACTACCTTCGTAATGAAAGCGCCCTTATATACCTTCGACTCGATCACGTGGAGCTGTGACCTTCGTAATTCAGTTCTTGTTCTGCAAGGAGGGTTGATTAGCTACCCCAAATTTATTTATCTGTTGGTAGTTTTGTGTAACTGGTCGAGCCTTTAGCTTTTGACCCTTGTAGACCCTTAGGCAAACTAAGCTATCCTTTTTCTCTTCTTCTCTCTATCCCCTCCCCAGTGCGTTATCTTACCATCCAAAACTCATGATAATAGTCCAACGACGTAACTTTGGAGTTCGTAAGAGATCCAGTGGTGTGTATCTCTTTGCGTTCGAGGTTCGTTCAAGTTGATCGTTGTAGATGTCATCTAACATGGAACTCAGCAGCTCTGGATCACATGGCTTATCCTTTTTTCCTCCATATTTAATGATGATTTTGTGGGCACGTGCTAGTTTCCCTTTAACGACAAGCCAGCGTGGAGATTCAGGATAAACTCTACAAAACAAAAGTACTTGATTTTTCTCAGTAAAATGTTTCAAAGTGACGGTAACTCATGCAAATATGCTATCAAATGGTAACCAAATGGTAACCAAACGGTTACCAAATGGTAACACCAAAATGATAGATGAGCGTTTACGAATATAGTCACTTTGAAAGGCGTTTTCATAAATGAGCGTTTACAGTGAAAACGCCAGCGCTTTCGTATGGACGGGACATGTAAACGTTCAAAAGCTTAAGGTATTTTGAGAAATACGAATTGAGGTCAAGTTGATAGAGCTGCGCCTTTTCATCTTTTGTTTATCATTTCACTTATCTTTATAAAAAGCTAGAAAACTTGACATTCCCTCAATAATTTTTTTATCACCAGAACAACATTAACCCGAGAGTATAGCGGTCTAAAAATTCTAGATTGTAATTTATTTTAGATATCTTACAATGTTTCAATGGCCATGAAATGTGTAGGATTAAGAAACAACTTCGCGAAAACGCTAAAGTTAGAAATAAAGTTAGAATAAAGTTCATTAAGGTAATTTTAAGTTTTCTAGCTTTTTATAAAGATAAGTGAAATGATAAACAAAAGATGAAAAGGCGCAGGTCTAGCAACTTGACCGAAATTCGTAATTCTCAAAATTGTGCAGAGAGATTTTGTTCTGATTCTCCAAACGAACAATTAAAGAGTATGTCAACAAAATGAGCTCAAAAGAAGCTGTTTCTCAGTCCTTTAAGTAAGATTTTTGGCCAAGTGAACTAAATGCTGGAATTAGTTACTTTTTTGGTGAGTGAAAGTTCGAGCGCGTTTTATTTGAAAACGCTTCCATAGAAATCTTTTAAACATAGTAATAGCAGAGAACTTCATCTGAATTCTATGAACCAATAAACGCAGTTTTGTACAAAACTTTATTTTGTCTAAAAAATTCATGTCTGTGAAAACAGCAATGCCGTCACTATGAATTACTGGTAGCTGCGATTATAATGATTGAAGCATCAAAAGTAACTTGAAACGTAAACTATCCCTAGACTTGCTGTGATCAAAAAACGGAGGTGCGCCTCAAACAAAACCCTGTCGAGCCACCTTAATTGTTTACAGATCAAAACGTGTGGACAGGGCCTCAGAGTAATTTTAATGTAGGCAAGAGGTAACGATGTGGAAGTCCAAAAGTCCAAAAACTTGAATTGCAGTGAACCAATTTGGTTGAAATTCATGCGTCTTCGTTGCCGAGATTAAATGAAATCAATCGCATGACTTTCGAAGCTTTTACATAACACAAGTGCATTATGGGATATTTTTGGGCTAAAACAAAATGGCGCCAAATAAGTTGGACTGCAGAAGGATGAACAATTTTTTGAAAAATTAATCAGTTTTCTTCCCTTTTATTTGTCTCTAAAATATTGAATGTTATTTACAGTATTCGTGAATGTGTTTTGAATCACAAAATTTATCAATTTCTGGAATTGTCAAGCCCAATGATAGGGGCTCTTAAGATTTAATTGCTTGGTTTTCTGACGTTTGGCTTAATTCTACAATCATCACAATAACAAACTTACAAGTTACTTTTAGAAGTACTGGATTAAGGGAAATTTGGGGGTCTTTTGTCAGCTAGTTTGTTCGTACTAGCATGAAGCTCGAGTTTCCGATAATATTTGGCAATTCCTTTTTTCTCTACTTCCTATTTTTAAATATTACCGCTGTACCTGCATAGACATCATTTCTTTAGCCGCCTTTAAAGTGAATCATTTCAGCAGATCCACACTCACTACAACTCACACTCACTACTTCTATATTAAATATTTTACATACAACACTCAACTCTCTTGTTGATTTTTGCTGAGGGAGGAAAAAGTCATTGGGGTAAGGGAGAGAGAGCATGCAATACATGAATGAAAGTCAGTTCACATATGATCCAATGCCCGAGCTAGGACTCGACCCCGAACCCCACAGTGGTGAATGGCTAGCGCTCTCGCCGCTTGACCAACCATGCCAGCCATAAATTACGAGAACTAATAAATTACGCATGATTTACAATTCCAATTACCTCCAAAAGAAGTATAAAAGAAAAGGAGGAACGCTGGTCACCCATACAAATGTTCTCCATTCTCTTATGAAGTAAGCTATCAAGATTTTAAGGACACCTCCGGTAAACCAGTAGAAGCCGTCAACGCTTCCCATCCTTGCTCGAAAGCCTGGTCCAATGACTTCCACCATTAGGATAAACTGAGATAAGGTGGCACTAATCATAAATGCACCACTCCCAAAACGAAGAACGGCGAAGAGAGGAATCGATGTCTTTACAAAGGACTGGCAAATACCACATAATGCCTTAAATAATCAATACAAAGTTATATTAGCGAACTTCATGATGAGTGCCCCTGGCAAATTGATTATAAGGCTGTGATTACATAGCGTATAATAGAAGGTGATAGTTGCTGGTGAGAAAACGGATAAGTAGACAAAGACAAAGTAACTTGCAATAATGTATTGGAGTGTACTTGCTTCTGGAAATGACAAAAAATGTGTATGTTGTGAACTCAATTCATGGAGGGACCGCTCCCATTTTAGATTTGCGAGCACTCGTAAACATTGTGATCATTGATCTCAGAAAATTGTTCTACTGTGTTTGAGAACGTCTACTTTTCCTACGGAAAAATCAATAATTTGTACCAGCAAGTAGAAGCAATATAGTCCATGAGTAATTAAAGAAAGAAAGCGCGCACTCAAATTTCTTTCAAATAACTACTATAATTGCAGTAGAACACAATTTCTTTGGCTATGAAAAAATATCTTCATTGGTGAAATACAAAATTCTTGTGCATTTGGCCATATTTGTTTTTACTGTAGTAAAACATTAACGATGGTTTCTTGCTGTACAGTATTTACGATGGTTGCTCTATTTACCATGATTCCAAGTGTAGAAAAGATGACAGTCTTTCGTCCAAGTGCATCAGATACGATACCAGACACAAAGGAACCCACCAACATGCCAACAAAGAACATGGACTGAACAATAGCAGCGAGGTGAGAACGATCACAAATCAAGTTCCACTGAAAACAAAGTGAATGAATTAAAACATAAATGAAAATAGATATACAAATGCATTCCCTCTAACTATAGAGTAGCTTTAAATAGAAACAATTTTCTTGTTTTATTATGTTAAGAATGCCATTGTACGTGGGGTTGTCCGTATTGTTGAATAAATGCTTCAACCACGTAGAATTAAAACAATTTTAATGAGCCAAGCTTTCGGACGAAGTGTCCATCATCAGGGCAAGTGAAAAAGTACAATACGCGCGAGGTGAGATAGCATACAGTAACTATGGTGATCGTAACGGTAACTAGGTAACTAGGTAACTTCTACTGTGCAAAAGTTTCTTCTGAACCCTTTCCTTTGATTTCAGCAAGGCCTTTTGATTCTGTAACACATAACATCGTTTCTGATAATTTTCTTGTTAACCCACGATCAATGTTTAAATGTTGACAATTCAGCTCTCCTGATCCTGTTCCCATTCCAGATGGCACCCGTGTTCCAGTTTTGTCTACTTCTACTGTGCAAAAGTTTCTTCTGAACACTAAACGTACTAGCTCTGGCCCTGATGAACTACCATACTGGTTATGGCGTGACTTTGTCTATGACTTAGCACCTATTGTCACTTCTATCTTCAACTGCTCATTGAGACATCAAACTGTACCAACTTCATGGAAGTATGCTAACACTACTCCACTTCCGAAGGAGATTCCTTTATGTGGGCTGAACCAACTACGACCTATCTCCTATATCAATATCATCATGAGATTGTTTGAAAGAGTGGTCTATTCCAGCGAGCTTTCCCATCTCAGTACTGAGTGCATCGGCAGTAATCAATTTGCATATAAGAAAGGTATCAACTCAACCATGGCCCTCATCAAGTGCCAGCATACATGGTTCCAGTGGTTGGACAAAAAAGCTAGTTCTGTAAGAACCCTTTCCTTTGATTTCAGCAAGGCCTTTTGATTCTGTAACACATAACATCGTTTCTGATAAGCTGAAAGCCTTCAGAATCAACGTACCCTACATTAAAGAAATGGATCATGGTTAGCGTGCGTCCATCGTGAAATGGATGCACGCGGAAGGTTGCTAAGCACGAAAGAAGCGTAAGAGTCGCACGACGAGGCGTTAGCCGAGTGCGACTCTAGCTTCTTGAAGCTTTCTTGAGTGCTTAGGCAACCTCCCAAGTGCATCCATTTCACAATGGACGCACGTTAACCGTGGTCCATTTCTTTTATAACATAGCCATAATATTAACACGCGAAAATAGAATCTAAAAATTGTTTATTTGTCGATCAAATGCCAAATTCTCCACACTAAACGGAACTGAAAATTCGAAAACATAGAACTAGGAAGTTTATTTTTAATTGCATTTTATCATGGACGCTAAGGGCATTGTGCCAAACAATTTCTTTCATGAAACAACCCTAAAATTAACACAAGAAAATTCTACAAATATCTGTTTATTTTTTTATTTTTTATTTTTTTATTTTTTTGATCAAGTGGGAAATTCTCAAAACGTTACAGACGGAGCAAAACGAGCGAAAACGCGCCTACATTTGACAACCATTCATTCACAAGTAAAAAGATCTTGACCGAATTCTTTCGGAAATCAGTCATACAAATTGGTAAAATGCTGAAAAAGTTCAAAAACGTTTGTGTCTTTAATACAACTTTTTGGACACTAAAAACGGCATAAAGGCAGACTTATTTGAAGACTGAATGACTCTCGTTGGTGCTGTAAACAATGTTGACATTACCAATCGTGCAATAAACAAACGAAGCCTGCAGCTTGACTTTGTGGAAAGGATGAAGACACACAGGCCTTGAGTTGTAATGTATCAGAGAGATTGCTCGCTCCTATGACCTGATATTGTCATGATGTGCCTGTTGGAGACACCAGCATTTGACCAGAGTGTAATAGCCGTAGCTCGAACTGAATGATTAGCGTACTTCTTTGACAAACCAGCTTCTTCGCTAATGCACTTTATCATGTTTGCGAGTGTATTCACTCCGACTGGTCTCGCTTCGTACCACACTTCTTGGTCAGGACTCCAGTTTCTCTTTGGATATTGGAAAAAAGCAGTGGAATTGGGGTTTACCTTGGAAAGGTAAAGCTTGAGTGCTTTAAAGCCGTAGTTCTCCTCTTCGATCATATTCAGTCTCATATATTCTAGCTTCTTTTTCGACGCTGCTGACATCTTTCAATCCATCTGGATGGTTTTCTGAAGCTTCATCATGAGTCATCGTGGTGCATGAGCGGCCATTGGCATCAACTTCAAACTTGATCGCTTGTGGTGGAAAGGCCTCTTTGTCCCTCTCGACCTCTTCAAAAAAAAAAAAAAAAAAACCAGGACAATGTTGAACCACACGTTTCGCATAAGGGAGAGAGGTGTCGCTAGAGAAAAGATTCCACTTGTTTTGAGCTTTTGCAGGTCATCCACTTCAATCGTTGGCTTGTTTGTAGTGTTTTCCTTCCCACTTCTTTTGATATTCACCAGTTGGGCGTCCAGCATTTGGTTAGACCTTGCAAATCTTGGATCATTGGTTAGTCGTAGACTTTTATTCAATGGTGGGGCATTCAAGTAACGTTAAATGAATTGGCAAAAACCAAGTAAGGTTGATTTACTGTAATTTTCTCCATTTCTTGTTCTTGCTTCAGCGTAAAAACGTCGTAGATTTTGATCAAGTTGGTCATTTGCTCTAGTGGCGTTTTGATTTTCTTTTCAGCACACCACTGAACTGGTTTCAAATGAAAGAATATTAAACAGAAAATTATTTAGTTTGCATAGCTTTAAAATTTACGAAAATGAAATAGGTCCTGTCACGGCAATATGAAAAGTTTTTCACGCTTGTATTTACACTGCAGTGGCAAAAAAAATATTTTTTGAGTGTTTTTTATGTCTACAAACTTTTCAGTATCGTAGCTTTTTACCTTTAAATGTCGACACTGACCAATTAGTAGTTTTCTTAGTCTTGTCGGAATGTCTCTCAGAGACAATTTTGTCAAGATCTTATCAGACAGCGTCGGAAATCGTGTAGTTGGATGATATTTTGCTTGCTTAGGTTGTTGCTCCTGCTTCGCGGAAAACCAGACAAAATCGACCTTAAAGTTCGGAAAATTTTCAGCCATCTAATAGCTCTTTGGGTTGTTTTCTTTCTTTCTTTCTTTCTTTCTTTCTTTCTTTCTTTCTTTCTTTCTTTCTTTCTTTCTTTCTTTTTTTTTTTTCTCATCTTTTTCTTTTTTCTTTTGGTAAGAATATTTGATCTAAAACACTTTTAAATTTTTTGCCGAGAGAAAAAGAGAGAGAAAACATCTGACGTGAGCGTGCATCCATCGTGAAATGGTTCACGGTAAATTAGCCAATCAGAGCGCGCACTTTATTGTAACTAGCCTAATTGACATTTAGTGAGTGCTGCCTAATATTGTTTTTCCTTATACAATAAACCGATTGCTCAAGGTTGTTCCCTTCAGAAATCGAAGCGCGAAATGAAATGCATGATTACCACAGAATATGCAAAAAATATTTCCAAAGAACGGGAATGTATTTTATTTTCAAATACCTCATTTTACATGTGACTACCATTAGCTTTTTTTGAAAATAGTGACAAACTATTACGTGACGCCGGATTGCTGTCATCTTGTCTTTCACGCCGTTGTATGCCCTTTGCCCTCTATTTGAAACTAAATCTTGATAAACATTAGATCTGTCATGAAGATGCGAAAAGCACGAGGTGATTCAAGGCAATTTAAAGGCACCAGATGAACTATTTAAGCTATTATTTACCGTAATTATTACTTCGAAAGGTAGTATAAGAAATTGTAATATAATGAATTGAATATAACAACATATGGCATCATTTTCAAAGCATTACACGAAGTACTCAGTTGACACTCAACGACGAGAAGACGCATGCAGACCACGAATTTTTATATCCTAGGCTCGCAAAGCATGGTGGTAATTAGTAATTTTGCATTGTGGGATAGCAAGAACAAAGAAATCTATTGTTTTTTGCGACACTCGCTAAGCATTGTGGTCGTATCGAAATCTCGATTTTAGCTAGCTACTGAAATAGGATCGCTGCCTTGCTCCGCTCTCTCAGGCTCGCTCCGCTGCGGCAGCAATAAAGAAATGGATCATTAGTTTTCTCTCTGGAAGCTGGAAGGCTACAACGTGTCAAAGTTGAAGGTCTTTTTCAAGTTCGAGCAGTGAACGACAAAAACTCCTGAGTTGAAGAATAGCTGTTGTACAAAACTAAAATCATTTCTGTCTAAAAGTTTAAGTTATTTGTAAGTGGTTTTGGCCGATGAAAGTTGAATCAAAGTGTTAATCCAAAGCGAAAATTTGGATCGAAAATGAGGTTTAGGCCATCATTTGCTCATTTGCTATATGTTTTCTTTATATTCAGCTTGAAAAAGCATAATTCCAACACAACGTCAAGAAAAAGTATTTGTACAATTCAAAAATCCGTTTTAAACAGGTATTTTATCTTGGTACATCAGTTTTTAACCGGTAGAAAAAGGATTTGAGTGTAAATCCAGAACGAATTTGTATTAAATTAAAAACTCAAACAAAGGTCTAGTTTTTGGCGCTTTTCGCCATTATTGCTCGTTATTGAAGAAAAGTATCCTTTTAACACTCTTGATATCCTTCAATTCTACCCAATGAAGAGATTTAATAAAAGGGTGATCATGAGATCGTATCAGATTAATAGATATGTACAATCTTACCTCAGATACGATGGTAGTATACATGGTATCAAATTCGTACGAAGTACAGTTTGTACAACATTTATTGATACCACCACACGTAACATTGGGAGTAGAACACTTGAATTTTGGGCTTCCAGTCACAAAGACGAGATGTGCGAATTGGATGGCTTGGCCTATCAGCATAACACAGGTTCCATAAGCAACTTTCTTCTGATAGGTACCAAATGACTTGACGTGGTTGTAGATATCTTCGTACTCGACATACTTTCTGCCTTTGCCTTCTTTGTCCATCGTGTTCGTTATGCTGTAGTTATATATCTAGTCATAGATAGAGAGAGAAATTTGATGCTGTAAATCCTCAAACACATGGAGGTCAGTTAACTAGGTCAATAAATAATAAATCCTAATCTTTTTTTTTATTTTTATTTTTTATTTTTTATTTCAACGCGCGAAAAAATAGTATGCATAGTAGTTAGTAGTAGACTCAAAAAATTATTGATTACCATAATGCCGATTAGACATATGCTTACGAGCTCGTCGTATTTTTTGATATTTATAGTGATTTTAACGTTTTTTATATCTCTAAAGCCTAATAATGGTCTTCACAGTTCACAGTTCACATTTATTCACTCAATATAATTTTTTTGATACAAAAATTAAAATATGATAATATAATACAATAAATATGATTTACAATAAATAATTAGTCATCTTATAACAAAAAAAGTATAGGTATTTCTAATAGCAAAGCTAATCAAGAGGATGAACCTATTAATAGTATAATAAGGAAAATATTGATCAGACAAAGAGGGAGGCAAGCGCGCCCTCTTTGTGTGGTCAATATTCTTAGAAATTAAGTTAAATGGGTTAGATTAGAAATATTTAGAAGATAAGTGGTTAGTAAGGAGATGGCGAAAAGAGGCAACTGATTTAGCAGACTTATAAATTAATAAAGGTAAGGAATTCCAGAGTTTAGATCCAGTAAATTGAAGTGAGCGAATACCGCTCACAACGCTCACTCTCTGATGGTAAGTAGTGGTTCAGATGTGAAAGTTTGGATTATTAAATTAATCTAGCGTAAATGAAACGAAACACCTACATATTAGCATAGCATAGCAATTAGCATATGGCATACGAATTTTCAAAAAACGACATTTTGTATGAAAACACTTACAGTTATACAAGAGATACCAACAAATTTCGATTTTTGAAAATTCGTATCTCCTTGATTTTTCAACTGATATCCTTCAAACTTCACAGTTTTACTGATTTTGATGTGCTCTTTTCAGCTATGTTTATTAGTCGGGCGGCTAGCCCGACTTTAGTTCTACCTTTTGGTCTTCTGTCACGTCGCGTTTAGTCCCCCCATGATGCTTTACGAACTCGACAACAGGGATCCCATTCATGTCTTAGGATAGCCACATGGTTGATCGAAGTTCGAGAAGGGAGCGAAGGGAAGATATATGTTTACAAGACTTTATTACGAAGTCATTCTTGAAGATGTCGAAGAAATTACCTGCTATAAAGACGCTCAAATCACATACAAATGCACACACCGTCCGCGATAGACCCACACTAAAAGATGTCTATGAGCGTACATTTCGACCCGGGTTGTTTCAAGGACTGTCTAACATATCGAACCCGACATGTCTAGGAAAACAAGCTAAAACGAGTTCTCACTAGTTCACACCAGATCGATGATGATCATAGCAAAAATATCACAAATGACAATACAAATAACAGTGACAAAAATGAAAGTCACAAAATGCTAAGTGATATTTTTTCGAGAGGGCAATGTTCTGTTACGAATGTTCTGTTTCGAATCGAAGCTCGTCTACGGGCCGAATCAATTCAAGCCAAGATAATAAGTATAAAGTGAGGTCGCACTGAGAATCTCTGCAATATATTTGGTTACCCTATGAAAGAAAATTTTATACTTTGTATGTGATGGAATTGTATTTATCATTCGTTTAATCTAAAGCGTCAAATACAGTAGACAAATGCGGTATCTTTGACCGTGATGCAACTAGCTTTTTAAAATCAGTTAGTTTTATAATCATTGCCAACGCTAGCCGTTTGTGATTGTTTGAAAAATTGCTTTTACTCAAAGTGCTAAATATTTGCTAAATAACTGTCATAGTGTGTGTCCGACACTGATCCTGGAGAATTATGTTTTGTAGCATTGAAGGTCAACTAGCAGTGTTCGTCACACAACGCACAAGAGATAGACAAGAAACATTTCATATCAGAGAAAGCGGTGTACTTTCGTGAGTTTTAGGGGAACAGTTCTGCTAACGTGGATACACCAGCTGTTTTCTGCTCGCAGCACTTAACTTTCTATTAGAAATGAACCATAGCAGTTATCTCACGTCGCAAGTGTTTATCTTCGCGCTGCAAACAACATACAATTTTACCAGTCAAGTAGCCCGACTTCACGCTACATTAGCGTCTAGTTGTTTTTAAGTTTGGGAACTTTTGGAATTACATGAAAAAGCCGTTAGTATGAATGACTGTAGCAATTCACAAAATACGTCATTTACACGTATAAGATTGCAGAATACGTCTTGGTAACAGTCATATTCGCATTCAACATGAAAAATCAGTTTAGAATAGTTATGTTATGTTACCCTAAAATGCCTTCTGCACTTTTTGCGATCGACTTTTTCATTTTTGCGCCTTGTCTATAATTTTCAACCTTGCTCAGTTAAACCACTTTTAAACATGTTTAAAGACCTGGCCAAACTATATAACTTTGTTGGGGGAATTGAAACCATCTAGCTTTGTTGGATTCAAAAATGTTGGAGTGTTTGTCATATCATGTTGGATCATATTCGTCCAACATCTTTTGTTAGATAACGTTAACGTTGGATGAAGTTTTGTTTTCGATCAGGCAGTTTGCTTCAAAAATAAGTGGGATACAACAATGTTGGAGCGTTTAGCCGGGTTTCTAACAATGTTGGATTGATCAACTGCATGCAGTTTCATCCAATCAGAAAACGATATTTCAAATTGATTACCAGCCTTCACGCGGCTAGAAAAGCATGCGATGAAAACAAAGTGCAAAGTTAGATCGTTTCATCCAACAATTTTAGATCTATGTTAAACGGGTTAGGCTAGCATTGTTAGATCTTTTGGGAACTATACTGACCGTTGCTTACAGTTTATTCTCTAAAACCTCACATACACTCTAACTGAGCCGACAGTCGGCCCTTTGCAGCATGTTGGAATGCAGCTCAATTTGAGGTCAAGACAAAAGAATTTCAATGTACTGTTAGCTGGAAACCATTGTTTTTGCCCTCCAAAATGCGCTCATTCCCACGTGCTGCAAAGGGCCTATTACGCTTTTTTAAGGGGGTACTTGGATGAAAATCGATAAAAATTTAAGATGACTTGAAACTTGGTTCAATGTATCTATATGTGACCAATAGTTACTAAGCAATATATTTTCATCAAATTCCAAAGGTACAGATAAAAAGTTATCACGTAATTTAGCATCTACATTGTGTATCTGTGACGTCATAAGTACAACCCTATTGTTCTTTTCGATCTTAAACCAAAATTTCTTGGTGATAATATGATTAAAATGCAGAATTTTTGGGATAGTAGGTTTTAGATTTATCTATATTGGTCGTTAATTGACGTCAGCTTAGGAATTAACCACTTTCCAATTTTGACCTATTTTCATCCAAGTACCCCTTTAAAATATACTTGACTTGCTTCTATGTATGTTCGTTTAGCAACATGTAGGATGAGAAATTCGTAGTTTTCCAGCTCATAGGGAATAGTCGTTATCGCGAGGGCCTCGGCTTTCAAGTACTCCATTTAGAGTTCGATATTTGGTCAAAGTATTGGAGATGAAGCTCAAAATAACAGCCCATCCTGAAGCTCTTATAAGTATATAGGTATTTCTCGAGTTAAAAGCTCCAAATTACATTGTTCTACTGCAGGAAAAGCCCGTCTCTGAAAGCTATTTTCTTTGAAGTCTGCCATCTTGCATTCCTAAAGTTCCTGGCTTGCCTTCACTACGGAGAGTTCGCACGCGCTCAAAGGTGATGAATGAGGGGCATTATTTTTCACTGGGTATTACTAATTAGATATCTCCAACATGCAAAAATATACCAGTTTATTCAACTTTTTATTTCACTATATATCTCAATTGTTTGCTGTAAAGACTTCTACAACGGCATATTTGACACAATAACAAATCGTGTATTTTTTCGTTCATGTTTCGGATGTTATATATATGAATAAAAGACGTTACGTGACCGAACGCGAAATACAAGGTCAATGGAATCTAGTTTCATGCCATTCCGATATTAAATTAAAATTCACTACAAAAACCTCTCAAGATCTCTTGAATGCTTGAATGAGGAATATAATTGACTTGCTTCTATGTATGTTCGTTTAGCAACATGTAGGATGAGAAATTCGTAGTTTTCCAGCTCATAGGAAATAGTCGTTATCGCGAGGGCCTCGGCTTTCAAGTACTCCATTTAGAGTTCGATATTTGGTCAAAGTATTGGAGATGAAGCTCAAAATAACAGCCCATCCTGAAGCTCTTATAAGTATATAGGTATTTCTCGAGTTAAAAGCTCCAAATTACATTGTTCTACTGCAGGAAAAGCCCGTCTCTCAAAGCTATTTTTTGGGGTGTCCGCCATCTTGCATTCCTAAAGTTCCTGACTGGCGTTCACTTCGAAGACCTTCGAAGAGTTCGCACTCGCTCAAAGGTGATGAATGAAGGGCATTTACATTGTCACAAATTCTTAATCATTAACACTTTCAATTTCAATTTACTTTTAATTTCAATTTCATTTTACTTTTAATTTCAATTTACTTTTCATTTCAAGTTCATTTTACTTTTACTTTTAATTTACTTTTCATTTCAATTTTATTTTACTTTTAATTTCAATTTACTTTTAATTTCAATTTCATTTTACTTTTAATTTACTTTTACTTTTAATTTCAATTTCATTTTACTTTTAATTTACTTTTACTTTTCATTTCAATTTACTTTTCAATTTCATTTCATTTTAAAAGTAAAATTGTTTTCAATTTAAAAGTAAAATCGTTTTCAATTTAAAAGTAAAATCGTTTTAATGGCAGCGTGGCCGAGGTCTGCCATAATGATCCCTTGCGCGCCGGGGTTCTCCCAGCATGCATTGTTGTTCACCGATACCGTTGTTCTTCACACTGGAAATGACTCGTTACAGGCATTTGTGATTTCACCGCCGGATTTTTGATCAAATTTTTAAACGTTTTACTATACAAATGGCAAATTCCAGAGACAGTTCGTGAAAAAATGATGAAGAAGAACTCTTTGGCTTTGTATTTGAAAAAGAACCTTCGGAAATCAAGTTTAAATCACATATATTGGCAACTGAATAGAGAAAAGCTAAGTTTCTACTTAATTTTGTACAATAAGCTTATGACATATATATTTTTATTTCATAATTGACACCCAAATGATAATTATGCAGTTAAGGCTTAAATGTACTTTATCAATAAAGATCGATGTTTTCTCGTTGAATAAAGTTGCTATTGGTGCTGGGAAAAGATATTCTTTTAAAAATCAGGGAATTCCACTTTTCAGTCAGGGAAAAATTGAATTTTAAGCAAATGGAAAAAACTGGGAATTTTAATAATGTTCACACAGAATTTGAAAAATGTTTTAATTGGCTATCTTTGACATTTCCAATCCAATGCAGGTACCCTGAACAACCTTCCTAAAATACAATAGGCTCAGCATACACCTACTTCTTCTCCGCAGTGTGAGCACAGACGAGCATTGATCGACTCTTTGACAGTCTCTCGCTGTCCTCCCGCTCCATATACTGTACAGTATCGGTGAACAACAATGCATGCTGGGATTGCCCCGGCGCGCAAGGGATCATTATGGCAGCCCTCGGCCACCGGGTTAAAACGATTTTACTTTTAAATTAAAAACGATTTTACTTTTAAATTGAAAACGATTTTACTTTTAAATTGAAAACGATTTTACTTTTAAATTGAAAACGATTTTACTTTTAAATTGAAAACGATTTTACTTTTAAATTGAAAATGATTTTACGTTTAAAATGAAATGAAATTGAAAAGTAAATTGAAATGAAAAGTAAAAGTAAAATGAAATTGAAATGAAAAGTAAATTGAAATTAAAAGTAAAATAAAATTGAAATGAAAAGTAAATTAAAAGTAAAAGTAAAATGAACTTGAAATGAAAAGTGAATTGAAATTAAAAGTAAAATTAAATGGAAATAAAAAGTAAATTAAAAGTAAAATGAAATTGAGATGAAAAGTGATATAAAATAGAAGTAAAATAAAATATAAAGTGAAATAAGATGTAAGAAGGATTTTTTTGATTGGCAGCCCTCGGCGCCACCATACACTTGAGGGCTTACAAATCTTTGAACTCATTAGTATGCGAAGTGATTGCTGGTTTTTGTGGACTGAAAAGCCTTTCTTTGAGGATTTACTAGCTCGCCATAAATAATTCTAAAGTAGGCTACTTTTAAGTGTCCACTATAGTTGCCCACTAGCTAGTAGACAGGCTTATGCTTAAGAAGATTTTAGCAATAAAATAGGAGTTTGGACGGTTGACGTCACAAAAGACATGACTGGGTAAGGTTGTTAATGAGACTTTAAAACAAAAGAACAGACATTCATTTGCTTACTCCTCACCAATCACAAATTCATTCGCAGTAATTTGCAACGATTTGTTATTCATTTGCATATTCGCATTGCGCACTAATCCTAGTGCTTTCCCACTAATCCTTATGAATAAACTCAAGGGGGAGGGGTGGTCTAGATTGGTTGTCCACTGCCCACTAGCTCACTATCCGGCCCGTGCGGTGCATACATACATACTACTGGAAAGATTGTTCTTTTATAAAAATGCTTGCTCGAATAAGGATAATTCACCGATCCCGCATCCATTGTTCTGCCTCCGTAGTTACTGTTGCTACGTCGGACAAGCTAACATGTTTTTTGATGTACAACCTGATACAGGCACCCGATTGCTGAAATTTGTAAAGGTCTGTCTGAGACTGGGTGCATTCTAAAGGAACATCAAGAAATCGTGTGATAATATCTAAAACATCTTCGAATTCGAGTTTTGTTGCTCGGACATTTACTATTCCATTGGGAAAACCATCCATTGTTTAGTGGCCATTCAAGCAAAGCCGGGATCGGTGTATTTACCTCGGTTAGTGGTATCACAAAAATTAAAGCATGAATTCCTAGCACAACACCTAGGCATACAGAAAACATATTATAAGATGGGAGAACCTACGTAGCACGCAGTTGATGTAATGTTTCATAAAAATATGATACAAAACACAATACAATAGAACAAGAGACAATAGAAAACAATAGATTTTTTGAATACATTACACCATCTGAGTATACTATGTAGGTTTTTCCATAATAAAATTAAGTCGAAATATTAGAGTGATTTTCATAAACCTGTGAAATAAAACTTAGCTTATTAAACACTACTAAACTCTAAAGCTTTTGTTTTCTATTGTTTGAATTTGATTATTACACATTAATAGCTAAAATTTGTTTCACGGGTTTATGAAAATCACTCTATTGGAAGAATATGTACAAAGCTTAAGAAAAATCGTGCACAGAGCGTTCTATATCCAATTCTCTCAATTCCAATAGAATCAACTTTTGATCGCTCAGGTCCTTTTCCAGTAACTAATTCTACTAATAGGTGCATAGTTTCTTTTAATGATTACCTTACCAGATGGCCGGCAGCCGTTGCGGTGTCAGTAATAGTAGCGAGGCTTTAGTTAGGTGAAATTGTCGCAGGACACGGAGCTTCAAGGACTTTTTTAAGCAATCAAGGTAGTAATTTCCTTTCTAAATTAGATCGATACGTTTGTAGACTTCTAAATAATAAGAAAATAATTGCAGACTAGTTCATACCATACCATATTCCTTTGTATCATTTGTATGGTAGAGAACCTGGATAAGAACATTCCATTTTCTTACCTAGATTACCATTGGATGTTTGCCTTTTGCCACCACAAAATCTATCTTCTTCAACAGAAGAACGCCCAGCTCGAATTATTAAGAATATAGAAGTTGCGCATGAAGTAGTAAGGTCGAATATCAATTAGCATAACAAAAGATGAAACAGACACAATAAAAAGGCATCACAAACTAGTTAGAAGGAGGGTCAAAAAGTTTGGATTTATACTCCATTTACTCGTGTTGGTTTATCGAAAACGTTAAGATTTTTGTGGAACGGATTCCCAAAGGTATGGATGCACCCCAGCAATTACGCGGGCTACGTTTAGTACCGCTATGCAGCGTTGCTAAAGAATTCAAACGCTCTCAGCAGCAGCCGTCAAAATAGGTCACGTGTCAATGACTGCATTTTTGCATAATTTGCATAAATACATTTTAGCTTTCTTTTGTTTTGTTACTCATATACCATGAATCTATCAATTTTACTCCAATACTCCACACGAGACCCTGTATACAGATTCCACACTTGTTAGTTGGAAAAAGGATATTAACAAATTTGGAACAACCGAGATATGTCATTACGATTCCTTGCTCAATTTTCTTTTGAAACTTTCAAAATGTTTAACTCTTTGCTACGATTAAAAGTTATAAGTTAAATAAGTAATAATATCAAAGTTTACTAAACTTTAATTATTTTGTTCTGAATAGAGTTTACATATGTACACACAAATGTATTTTATTTTATTTATATAGTTTTCTTTATTGTTTTTTATTAGCTGTAGGTTTCAATAGAAGAAGAGCCACCTCGTGGATTTTATTGAATAAAGCCATTATTATTATTATTATTATTATTATTATTATTATTATTATTATTATTATTATTATTTTAGATTTTAGATTTATTTAATATATTCCAGTAATTTCAAGAACATAAAACTGAAATTTGTAAATATGTAAATCAATATTGTGACGTATGACCGTGTATATATATATTTTAGATTGTTTTTGAAATAAAGTCCATTTTTATTATTATTATTATTATTATTATTATTATTATTATTATTATTATTATTATTCATTGAAATTCAAGATACGCTTAACTAATTCAAAGTAGGGAGTCAGTAGGAATCAATGATGTACCCGAATCATTGGTTTCTGCCTTAACTTTACAGTAACAAATATAAAGCCGTTTCACGGTTATATCTTTGGCTGATGATTTTCCAACTTTAATGACTCCATTAACACAATACGAAAACAAAGATCGGTACATTTCTCTTCACAATTTAGTAGCCTTGCCTCGTATTTACCAACAAACACTGCTATTCTTGACCGCTTACCCGTAATGATCTAATTCTTGTTTCTTGCTCTAACTCTAAAATTGAGTGGCATGGTTGGCCGAGTGGTGAAAGCACTGGCCTTTACCGCTGTGGACCGGATCCGAGTCTCGGCTCGGACATCGGATCATATGTGCATGAAGTGAGTTTGTTTGATGTGTTTGTTCTCTACCATGCTACGAAGGTTTTTTCTCCGGGTTCTCCGGTTTTTGCTCCCTAGCAAAAATCAAAATGTGAGTTGAGCGACGTATGAAAAATATTTAATTTAGAGGTAGTGAGTGTAAGTGTCAGCAGAAGAATACCCACTACGTGGATCTGCTGTAGAAAATTATTTATTTTATTTATTTATTTATTTATTTATTTATTTATTTATTTATTTATTCATTCATTCATTCATTCATTCATCTATCTATCTATCTATCTATCTATCTATCTATCTATCAATCTATCTATCTATCTATCTATCTATCTATCTATTTATTTATTTATTTATTTATTTATTTATTTATTTATTTATTTATTTATTTATTTATTTATTTATTTATTTATTTATTTATTTATTTATTTATTTATTTATTTATTTATTTATTTATTTATTTATTTATTTATTTATTTATTTATTTATTTATTTATTTATTTATTTATTTATTTATTTATTGTGATCAAATCTGACGCTCTCACCAAATGTTTAATCAACACGGCACTTTGATTTGTCTTAATTCTGTAACTCGACGCTCGCAAGATGTTTCTTGGCTTTTTTTACCATGGACCCATGGTACTTCTGTCACACCTTCCCTTGCTCTGTCTCACTCTCCAAAGCAGTGTTTCAGATATGAGTTCATGAAGTTGTTTACACACTTCCACTGAATATGGAAGGAATGAATACCGAGAAGCGAGCCGGCTTTTAGCCATATACATGTATATGGATAAAAGGCGAGCTTCGAGGTATTTATCTGCCATACAGCAGGCCCGTAGGCTGCATTCTGAACGGGGCGGTTCGTTTCGGAATTAGGGTGGACCAATTTTCTATTAAGAATAATGCTAATTCTGAGAACAAGCAGAACATTCTCAGAAACCATTTACAATCACGGTATTATGCGAGCGCGAACGCGAGCCGCTCGGCCAAAAGCAAGGCAAGAAAGTAACTACAAACTACAAACAGGATATTTTTCTAAGTCCGATATTCTGAAGTAGATAAAATTCGGTAAATTTTGGGCTTCACAATATTAAATTTGCCACTTTCTAAAAAAAAGGTGAAAAATCATGTGCGAATGCTATTGATGACCATACTTATCAGATTTTGAACAAAAATTGGTGAGGTCAAATTCAGCAACACACATATTATTTTTTGCCAAACAATGCAATAGAAAGGGGAGCACATTTTGATGCCAGACTTGGCAATCTTTTACTTACAATGAAAATGTCATCAGAAATTTCTGATCACATTTGGAACCCACACTTGGCAATATTTTACTTGTAATGAAAATGTCATCAGAAATTTCTGACCACATTTGGAACCCACACTTGGCAATATCTTACTTACAATGGAAATGTCATCAGAAATTTCCGATCACATTTGGAACCCACACTTGGCAATATTTTACTTACAAATGAAAATGTCATCAGAAATTTCTGATCACATTTGGAATCCACACTTGGCAATATTTTACTTGCAATGAAAATGTCATCAGAAATTTCCGATCACATTTGGAATCTACACTTGGCAATATTTTACTTACAATGAAAATGTCATCAGAAATTTCTGATCACATTTGGAACCCACACTTGGCAATATTTTACTTGCAATGAAAATGTCATCAGAAATTTCTGATCACATTTGGAACCCACACTTGGCAATCATCTACTTACAATGGAAATGTCATCAGAAATTTCTGATCACATTTGGAACCCAGACTTGGCAATATTTTACTTACAATGGAAATGTCATTGACAAAAAATGAAAATTCTCATCAATATGAACTCATTTATTATTATACGAAATACTAAAAAGGCATATTCTAAAATTCTTAACATATGGCACTATTGCCTCTGTCCCTTGACTGATTTTTTTTATAAATGGGCTTCATCATCATCCATCCTCATCAGTATCATCATCTCCACTGGCATTTACCAGCTGAGTTGCCTCAGTAATGAATTCTTGGATTTCGGCTACTTCACATTTTAAAGAGGCAAGATTGGCCTTTTGCCTTACACAGGCCTTCAACAAGTCAAGGGAGTCTGCAGAAAAAGAACAAACAAAATTACTTTCACATACTAATTTTATTCCACTTTGAAAAGATGCTTATAACTTCTTGCAAAACCCTGACAGACCAAAATAGCCACTACTAAAGCTTGCAGTGTTGACTCAATAAAATATTATCACAGTTTGCATTACACATAACCTATCACACATGTTGGAAATTGGTAGAGTGAGATATTTACACTTACAATTTATGACAGCTTTGTTAGATTTAAAGTAGCCTTTTGCTTTGTTGTTGGAGACTTTAGTCTGGCATGTATTGCAGCAAAACCGAATTTAAGGTAATTCCATATAGAAATAAAACTTATCATGAAATTCTCATAAAACTTCACACAGTAATAAATTTTTTAGTTGCCTATCCCAAAAATGAAATAATAAATGGGGGTCACCATATCCATTTTTGTGCTAGATTGCTTTAAAGTACGCCATCTTTTATGTATATTGAGGGCTCAAGATTTGAAAATCAAAATTGTGCCAAAAATAATTAATTTCTTGAATCTGAGCTGTGCTAGCTAGCTAATATGAGCTCATTTTCTCTCTTTTAGCAATAGCCTAGTATATAATGATGCAATAAGTTATTGTAAAAATGCGTTTGCTACAAGAAAGAAGATCAAATTGGTTGAAAGTACCTAAGGACGGTGCCCTATAAATGCCAGCATGTGTTCTGCGCATTTGACTCAACGAGCATGCGTGTTGTGCCACACAAATTTGAATAACAATTGTTTTTTTGGAGATCGTCTTCATTCACAAACAATCGTGAAAACAAACTAGTATTACAACTTCTGGAAAAGAAAAAAATGTTTTAGAAAAGGAAAATACATGTTTTCCCATGATCTAAAATCGATTTTATAGCAGATGGTCAAAAGCGCATGAAAAATGGCTCTTTTTACGACCGGAAATGAAGATTGACGTTTGGCCACCATCTTGGAAATGCCCCATGATGCATTTTTATTCTTGCCACTCTCTAGGGAGGGCTGGGGATTCCATGGTTATTTAGGCAAATTTTAATATGATTTTGCACGTTTCTCAGAAAATAACTCTTTTAATCGCATGGATACCAATCAATCAATCAATCAATAACTTTATTTGAGTGTCATAGACTTATAGCTGGCCACAAGTAGCCTACTAATTGGGGACACTGTAACAAAAAAGAAAAAAAAATTCTAAAAAATCTAAATCTAAATCTGATACCCCATAATTTTCTTTTGTTTTCCAGTTCTAGATTAAAGTCCCTATCACCTTTACAAGATTATTAGTGTATATACCTATTTCAAAAAAGGTTGTCCTTGGTTTTGGTGCATACTGCATACTGCATAGTGAATACTGCATACCAAGACTGAAATGCATTATTGACAGTTTGTAATTGAGTAACAAGAGGCTCTACTAATGTCGATTCTTTGTTTCCTCTTAGGTGGAATCTAAGTAGACTTTTTTCTACAACTTTCCTACTGATAATAACTGTGAAAAATCCCAGAAATTTGACATCCACAATGCATTTCGGTCTTGGTATGCAGTATTCACTATGCAGTATGCAATAAAACCAAGGACAACCTTTTTTGAAATAGGTATATATAAAATGTATATTGTAACGTACTACTTTTCGGGTCTTTAACTTATCTTTATTCGGACATATACCTTCTAACAACTACAACATGACTCGCGAACCGACCACGAGGTGATTACAAATCGTCCCCTCTAGGGAGGGGTACGTTAACACATTACATAGCCCTCCCTCTTAAAGAAGCACTGACCCAGTGCGGAAAATCTAACAGAAACAAATAACAGTCTACACAATTGTTTGTGTTACAAGGGTTGTCTGTCCCTAAATTTAGCATTCTTGAATTTCTCTGGGGAACTTGATCCTCTTGTGACAATCGTCATGCTACACATGGTGTGCACTGTCCAAATGCAGTATGAAGTAACTCCATAGAATCAACTAATTCAAAGTCCTAGCTAATTGTCCTGTAAGTCTTGCAATTATAGTAGCCTGAATGTTCTGTTTTGCTTTTAATTTTTCCAAGAAGTGAGCTTAGCATGCACAGAGGAAACCCAGTCTCCAAGCCGGTTTGGTGGTCTAACTGTTCTTTTGGGTCTTCCATGTACATCTGCAGGGTTCTGCTCCTTTTGTGTTTCATCTCTAGGGGTTTCTTTGGGTTCTGTGACTGTTTGGACTTGTCCACTCCCTGTTTGTTCCTTGTCCACTTGGGCTTTCTCCTTTTGTGAATTTCCCTTGACCTTTTCTGATACCTTCGTCTTTCTTTGACTTTTTCCGGTTTCACCTATCTCTGCTTGTCCCTCAGCCTCATTTGCCTTTTTCCTCTCCCCTTTTCCGTCATCCTTTGGCGTTGCCTTGGTTGTTCCTTTGACTTTGTCTTCCTGTTGCATTTTGGCGGTGGTCTCTTTTGTCTTGCTCTTTGCCTCATCGTGTGGTGGTGCGGGTGACTTCGCATTCTGTGTTACCAACCAGCTTTTGAGGGGTGGTCCCAAATATGGTTTAAGCCGGTCGACATGAACTACTTTTGGTTTTGAACGAGCAGTTTTCTGTATGCGATAAACGACATCTGATAGGTTTCCAGTGACTAGAAATGGGCCTTCCCATGGGTTATCAAGTTTGGGGTTCCTTCCCTTCTTGCGGCAAACATTGTGGAGCCATACACTATCACCAGGCTGTAGAGGCTTCCAAGCCAACTTCTTGTCGTAGTTTCGCTTTTGTCTCACTGCGGCTTGTTTTAGATGCAACCGGGTGTCTTCGTATGCCTGTGTTAACCTCTTTTGCAGAGCGTCCACGTACTCAATGGGTGGAAGTGGTGCATCAGGCGGTGGTTGTGTGATGACATCTAGTGGTACTTCAACCTCACGACCAAGCATCAGTTGGTTGGGTGTGAATCCAGTACTTTCGTGGACTGCAGATCTGTAGGCCATCATGCACATCGGAAGTTGCAGATCCCAATCCTTCTGATCTGGCTGTAGTTTGCCGCGAAGCATCTCTACCAAGGTTCTATTGAATCTCTCAACTTGACCGTCAGATTGCGGGTGTAGTGGCGTTGTTCTTGTCTTTTCGATGTTTAATAGCTTGCAAACCTCTTCCATGAGCTTGGACTCGAAGTTAGTTCCTTGGTCACTGTGGATCTGACGAGGAACACCAAATCGACTCACAAATTCAGACACAAGCGTTTCTGCAACAGTTGCCGCAGTCTGATCTGGGAGGGCATACGCCTCTGTCCACTTGGTAAAATAGTCTGAAACAACTAACACATACCGGTTATTATGAGGTGTTATGGGTAGGGGTCCCAAAATGTCCATTGCTAAGCGTTCCATTGGTGTCCCGACTGAGTATTGTTGCAGAGGAGCTCGACGCTTCTTGCCGAAGTTTTTCTTCGCTCCACACTCGTGACATCCACGCACCCATCTGTATGCTTGCGCTGTTAATCCGGGCCAGTAGTACCTCAGTCGTAGTGCATGTATGGTCCTCTGTATGCCTCTGTGGCTGGCAGTGGTGTGATTATGGTGAGCGTATAGTGCTGTTTCTCGTAGACTTTCGGGTAAAATCAGCTGGTACGTTACTTTGTCTCCAGTTTCGTTTTCCCACTTACGATACAGTACACCTTCACGTAACTCCAAGCGACCCCACTGCGACCAAAGGGCTTTGATGGCACTGCTCTTCATCGATACATCCTCCCATCGAGGACGTTCTGCACATGACTCTTTCGCTTTGATGAGATGCTTAATGGTAGCATCCTGCAACTGTTTTTCCCTCAAATATTGACTTGTCCATGCTGGCTCTATCTTCACTGTTGAACATGCAGTTGTTGTTTCACTTTCCATCTTGCCATCGACCATAGATGTAGAGTCGTTTTCTAGCTCAGTCTGCGTTCCTATCTCGACGGTAGACGGCTCTGTGAAACTCCGACACCACTTGCATCGTTCATTACAAGGAATTCTAGACATAGCATCAGCATTAATGTGCTTGTTTCCTGGGCGATACTCGATGTCAAAGTCCAGTGTGCTTAGAAATCCAATCCATCTGGCAAGCTGTCCCTCTGGGTCCTTAGTCTTTAGGATAGACCTAAGTGGTGCATGATCTGTTCTAATTAGAAACTTGCGGTTTTGAAGGTAGTGTCGTTGCTGTTTTGAAAACTCGACGATGGCCAGTAGTTCCTTTCTCGTAGTACAATAATTTCTCTCAGACTTAGACAGCGTTCGGCTACAATAAGATATTGGTCTTTCCACTCCATCCTGTAATTGTGACAACACAGCGCCGATCCCATGGTTGCTGGCATCTGTATCAAGGATAAAGATTGCATCCCTTTGTGGATACGCAAGAACTGGTGCTGATGTCAACAATTCTTTCAATTGTTCAAAAGCTTCTTGACAGCTAGCAGTCCATTCAAAACTCTTGAGATTGTTTTCTGTAAGTTGGTAAAGTGGTTTCGCGATAGATGCGAACCCTGGTACAAAGCGTCTGTAATATGACGCAAGACCAAGAAAACTTTTCACTTCTGTGGGAGTCTCAGGTACTGGCCAGTTGTTCACTTTCTCAATCTTCTTTGGATCTGTCTTTACTCCACCTTCACCCACTACGTGTCCCAGATAGGTCGTTTCTTTCTTGAAAAGTTCACATTTTGTAGGCTTCAGCTTAAGTCCTGCTGACTCGATCCTCATGAACACTTCTTCCAATCGCCTTAAATGTTCTTCAAAAGAGTTTGCAAAAACAATTATATCGTCTAAATAACACAAACATATTTTGAACTGAAGTCCTTTGAGTACTAA
This sequence comes from Telmatactis stephensoni, assembly GCA_029948255.1. Taxonomy (NCBI): domain Eukaryota; kingdom Metazoa; phylum Cnidaria; class Anthozoa; order Actiniaria; family Isophelliidae; genus Telmatactis; species Telmatactis stephensoni. The sequence goes on along the minus strand of JALIZF010001751.1, from coordinate 138,118 downwards.
AGTCATAAGTCTTTCGAAGGTTCCAGGTGCCGTACTTAACCCGAAGGGTAACACGTTCCATTCGAACAGACCGTTGCTCGTGACAAATGCAGATTTGTACTTTGTACTAGGGTCCATTTCCACTTGCCAATATCCAGAAGCCATGTCTAATGTCGAGAACCACTGAGATCCAGACAAACAGTCTAGTGAATCATTGATATTCGGAAGGGGAAATGCGTCTTGCACTGTTGCCTTGTTGAGCTGTCTGTAGTCCACACACAATCTTTGACTTCCATCCTTTTTGGTCACTAGTACGACGCTTGATGCCCAAGGGCTGGTAGATTCCTGGATCATGCCTTTTTCGAGCAAATGATTTACCTGTCGCTCGATCTCTGACTGTTTCCAAGGTGGTGTCCTACGAGGAGCTTGTCTAATTGGAGTTGCTGTTCCAGTGTCGATTTTGTGTTGAATAAGATCACATCTGCCAACGTCATTATCTGAAAGTGAAAAAATGTGCTTGTACTTGTACAACAGCTCCTTTGCTTTCATTTCCTCTTGACTATTAAGACCACTTTTTAGCATCTCTTTCAACGGTTCTGGAAGTTCAGCTTTGTCACGGTTGCTCTCCTCTTGAACTTCCTCGCAAACATCCGGCAATTCAAAATCTTGGACAGAATCAACTGGTTTTGCTAAGGCAATGGTGGTGTTGGCTCCAACTGTTTGAGGTTCTTCACTTAAATTGACTATGCGTATAGGAACAGTATTATCAACGTGTACCAGTGTTCGTGCAACAAAAAGGCCTTTGCTTGATAAACGGGAGTTGTTCAACGGTTCTATGATGCGTATGTCAGACGATGTTGTGACCTTATCTTTTCTTCTCTGTATTAAATCTCCATAGACTATTACTTCTGAACTTGGTGCAATAATGGTTGAACGACGAATCACACAACGACAGCTCAATGGCTGATTTTCTTGATCAACACAGTCAATAGATTCACCATTAAGTGTTACTGTTCCTTGAACAATGTCTACCACAGCGTTTGCCTGTATTAGAATGTCCATTCCTAGAATAGCTTCATCAGAAATATCTGCAACGAGCACCTTTGCTTGCAAGACTTGTTGACCAATTACAAGGGTTATAAATCCTGAACCACATGTTTCAATCTTTCTACCATCAGCAAGAAAAATGTGATGGCAAGGTTCATCGTAATTTCTAAAAAAATTTTCAACAAAAGTTTCTGTTATTCTCTTTGAAACAATAGATCTGGCTGCTCCAGTGTCCACCAGCCAGTTCACACAAACATTGTTCACAAATCCTTTAACGTATAAACCACAAAGACCACGTGACGATACTCGTACTGTATCATGTTGGGTAAGTTCAGTGTCAATGTTTTCTTGTTGCCCTTTATCCTGGACGTCTAGGTACTCCCCAGGGCATTCGGAAGCACCCTCTTGTCGTTTTCCTGTTTCCATAGAGTGCAATCTCGTCTCAGATGGCCCTTTTTCTTGCAAAACCAGCACTCTGGTTGTTGGTTTCTTGTAGGTTGTTGTTCTGGCTTCTTTCCTTGATTCACATCATCTGGTTTGAACCATTTCTGCATCTGTTGTGATAATTGTTGAATACAGTTGAATTGGGCTTCCTGTGCTAGCCTTAATTCTTCCAACCTTTTAGACAGCTGTTGTTGGGCTTCCTGTGTTGCTTTCAATTCATCCAGCTTTTTTGACAGTTGTGTTGGTATAAACTCATTTGAATTCAACTCTTTTGGGGTTCCTTGTGAAGACTGGAGTTCATCTAAATTCTGGTTCCAATGTTGCTGGGCTTCCTGTGGCGCCGCCATCTTGTTTATTTCGGAAAACATGGTTTTCCCTGATCGAATCATCGCTGGTTCTCGGCATTTTAGGCTGTTGTCCAATTGTCGAAATGCCTCTAACTCGCAGGCAGATGCGAGTGCGACGTCTAGGTTACTTGGTTTGTCTCGTCTCAACTTCATTCGATCGTCCCTGTCATTTATAGCATCCACGAAATGTTGTACACAGAAGCGTTCTTGTGCCTCAGGGGGGAGGTCTTGGTAAGCGAGATTGCACATATCTCTTACATCTGCAGCTAAACTTTTCAAACTTTCACCGTCCTTTTGTCTCCTGTTTGTTAATCGAGCTTGATGCAGTTCTTTCTGGGTCTCAACACCATAGCGAGCTTCCAATCGGGCGACGAGTTTTTGATAGTTTCTGCAATCATCATCGGACATGCCATGCAAAATTTTCTGTGCTTCTCCTCGAAGCGCCGCCGAAAGAAACAACGCTGATTCTTCTGTATTCCACTCGTTGACGACTGCACAACGATCGAAGTGTCTCAGGTAATCTCTCAGTGAAGTACTTCCATTATAATCATCGGGTAGTTTGATTGGTTTCTTGATTTGTTTGGGTCGCTTCGCGCCGATCGACTCACTTGTTTGATTCTCAGTTTTGAAGGGATTCCTTGGATTTGTTGTTTGCATTTGAAAGACATCTGTTAGATCTTTTTTGAATGGATTTGTTGTCGTTTCCATTTGAAAGAAATCTGTTAAATCTCTGGAGAATGGATTTTTTGATTGTATTGGCGTCGATTCCATCATGTTTACGTTGTGTGAAAATTCTTTAGCGGTCGTCTGACCGTCACTTTCGCTTTTAATTCCGCTGTCGAACGGGTTCCTTGACTCAGGTCTTGATCTCACAGGCGTTAGTTCCATAAAAGACATTTTGTGTCGCTGCCACCAGTGTAACGTACTACTTTTCGGGTCTTTAACTTATCTTTATTCGGACATATACCTTCTAACAACTACAACATGACTCGCGAACCGACCACGAGGTGATTACAAATCGTCCCCTCTAGGGAGGGGTACGTTAACACATTACAATATTATATGTTGTGGTTCAATTTGTCCTAACTACTTAACTTTTTTCTGAAGGTTATTTTATGATAAGATTAAGGGTATTAGTTAAACTGAAAGGAGGGGGGAGTTAGGCAGTCTTTACATGGGACCAGGACAAAGTCAGATTGAGACAAACTAGTCCAGAATACATTAGGACAATAAGCTGCTCATATTGCTGACCAAAAAGCATGCAGGCTTCCATTCAATCTCTTTGTAAACGAGGCATACAACAATATGAACTACTGTTATTCAAATTTTCAGAATTTCATTTGATGCATACACTGAGAAAGACCCACCGATATGAACTAAGACAGTTTGACTTTGTCCCGGTCCTATGTAAACACTGTCTTACAAACAAAACAATGCAAAAAAAAAAAAAACAGACTGTGTAAAATAGTAACACTCACTGCATGTCACTGGTTATGATCTTCAAGTATAAAATCTCACAGTTGCAACAAGTTGAAATATTATCAACTCAAGAACTGCAGAGATTTTGAATATTTGAAGAAAATTAAAGCAAATCAGCTACCTTTTTGTATGTATCCCGGAGACCAGAGGCTTTGACTCACAGATTCTTTTCGATATAAAAATACCAAGTCCGAACCTGATCTGGTCTCGATCTCCAGGGTAGCTTGCATGTTTCATCAAATCGAAAACTGACTGGAGTTCTTGTTTAGACTTCTGACTTCTGTGTATTTATTAACGAGGATTCTCGTATCCTCATGACAATGAATATCTCTCACTAAAGTGGTGATCTTATACAGCTTAAAAGCCAAAATAGTGTAAGTTATTTAGACGTTGGAACTTACCGATCAAACATGCATAAACGAGCAGCAAGTGATAACATCTGCGCATGTCTCCAACTTCTATTGTTCTGCCGGACAAATGGATAATTTTGAAAGAATAATTTCTAGCTGTTCATACTTCTGCACTCGAATGTAATGCTCCGAAAAACTTTGGGGAGACTATATACGACTCTATTTATGAGAGAGGTAGCCCTAAGCCAGGTTAAAACCGTAATTGAGGCCACTTCCGTCCAGCGGCTCGCGCATACTCGTCATGTTATCGATCACTTGCTGTTGCATAAACGTCGTTCCATCGATGAACTTCTACAAACCGACAACCTTCCTTTTCTTCAAAGACGACCTCTCTCACAAAACCATGAACTTTGTATATCTACTGGAATTCATACTGCATCGTATCCACCAAACGACAGTTAACTAAAAGCCACATAATCATAAGAATTTCACCAACTACTAGCCACGCAACTAGGTGGCCTTTTCTTCGTTTGGCTCGATTAATCCGTCGAATACAATTTGAATGTAGTCACGTGATAAAATACTTCCATATGATTGGCCTCTGGGGCAACGTGGAGACTGTGACCGAACGATGACCCCAAAGCATGCATGGATTGTTTGGCTAAAACAGGCGGCCATTTTGAAATAAGAAGTACGTTGTTATAACGTTTCTTTGGATATTTTACTAACATTCAACTTTAGAACCAATCTTTAGCACTTCAGTGTTAAAAAAAAAAAACATTGCTATCGCGATGAACAAGAGTGAGTTTCAACTCAAGTACGAGTGTTTTTCCCTGGCAGCTAGCATGAAATCAGCCAAAAGTTTTGAACCGCTGTTCCGTGGACAAAAGAAAATAAGCCAGAGTTGCCAGAAAGAAATATTAACTTGGAGATGATTGTGCTTGGAGTATTAGATGATATTACATTCCCTTCGACCGAAGATCAAGATGCTCAGCCGAGTAAGTACATTATTATTATGCAAATGACAAATATCTTCAAGAATAAATCTACGAGTACGACCAAACGTTGGAGCAATATATTTTGGTAAAAGAAAGCTATTTTTGTTTAATTTTAATGTCATTTTCAAACTTTCACGTGGAGAGAAGATTACACTGAGAAACTTTGGACAGTGAACTGATTACTGGTCGGTGTACACTGATGTAAGTTATATGAAGTCTTAAAGTTTACGACTCCCACCAAAATTTTCCTATTTGAATTTACTGTGCAATTGTGTTTAAAGATAAAAAGACACATATTTACTTCCTTTTCAGCCTGTGAACTGGCTCGAGGGAGGGTAAAGAAAGGGCTGATGGAAAGCCTGTACATACAGTGTTGTTAGACAGAATTCTAATTGGTAAATTTATGCAGTTGTTGATAAAGTATTTTTTAATTCTTTTTTATTGGTAGTTATCCAAGAACAACTACTTACCACCAAGTATGAATATCCATACATGTGACATGCGAAAAAATTGGATATTGTTGTACAAAATCAGATTGTGCTAATAAGAGAGGCAAGTCAAAATATTTTATCATTGTCCAATACACACAATGTGGCACAGGTTTTCAAAACAGAACCCAGTTTGCTGGAAAGACTTTTTGGTCATTTCGCAAGTGTAATTGAAAAGCAGTGTAATTGCATGCGTATGTTTGTTTTCTATTGTAGGTATACACAGATCCCTACAGACAACCAGAATATATTCCAGAGGCTTAAAACAATGGGCTGATCAAAAGTAGAAGGATTGAACCAGTGACATTCCCATTGAAAGCAGCAGCAATGTCAAAAATGTCCTATAGGAACCAGTAATGTGGCCGGTTGGACAAAATTGTCCTCGACAATTTTTGAGGACATTCCTATAGCAACCAGTAGCTTGCCGGTTGGAGCAAAATGTCCTCAGCAATTTCCGAAGACATTTCTTTTGTAAGCAGTAGCAGGCCCAGTTTTGGACCAAATTGTGATCAGAAATTTCTGATGACATTTTCATTGTAAGTAAAATATTGCCAAGTCTGGGTTCCAAATGTGATCAGAAATTTCTGATGACATTTTCATTGCAAGTAAAATATTGCCAAGTGTGGGTTCCAATTGTGATCAGAAATTTCTGATGACATTTTCATTGCAAGTAAAATATTGCCAAGTGTGGGTTCCAAATGTGATCAGAAATTTCTGATGACATTTTCATTGCAAGTAAAATATTGCCAAGTGTGGGTTCCAAATGTGATCAGAAATTTCTGATGACATTTTCATTGCAAGTAAAATATTGCCAAGTGTGGGTTCCAATTGTGATCAGAAATTTCTGATGACATTTTCATTGCAAGTAAAATATTGCCAAGTGTGGGTTCCAAACGTGATCAGAAATTTCTGATGACATTTTCATTGTAAGTAAGATATTGCCAAGTTAAAATTTGTTGAAGAGGAAAGTATCTGACTGGGCATGTAAAAGCATTAATGTAATGGGTAATTTTACCATTTTTTGTAACATGGCTTAATGTCAATTGCATGATATGATGTTTGGCCACCCATGAATGGTGAATGAAATATGAAATATTGTAAATATTATCAATTTTAGAAATTTGGTCGAATAAAATTATAAGCATGTGAATCAAACCAATGTATTCTGTTGACGTTTTAGGTGATAATTTATTATGTTAATGTTACGTTTTTCCACTCAGTGAGATTTTGGTTGATAACCAAGTATAAGGAGGAATTCTTGCCATCAACTTGGTAAAAAAAATGTTTTTTAAGATATTTTTTGCCAAAATTCTTACTTCAGAATATCGGACTTAGAAAAATATCCTGTTTACATTTCTGTTTCAGTAAATGAGAAGTTATTGAAAACATATAGCGAGTTTCGGATTTTGACGGAGCCCGGCTTTGACTGACAATCTCTACTAAATAAGTAAATACAAGATAACAATAACAAAATTACACTTAGTCTTATGCGTCAATTATGTAAAGTCACCGAGCTAACACCCTTAAAGCGTCTTGTTAAAATAGAAATGCATTGTTTTAGCAAGGACTCTCGCTATAGGGATCAGCATCTTTGGTCTTGCCGGCCTCAGCCACCAACTTCTCTATTTCAACCATTTCTTTGCCAGTTTTAGCTTCTCTTCTTTTCTTCAAGAATGGTATCCCATAGTCCTCGAGGGCCTCCTCTGCCTCCACAGTTGTTTGATAGAGATGTCGCAAAGCCGTTTCTGGTACCCATAACGACGCAATCCCACAAAGAACTGCGCATGCTCCAAAAATGGTCATAGGAAGAACAATGCTTGAGCCTGGTAACTGAGCCTACAAATAGTATGAAATATTTCATTCTTAGCTCTTCAAAAGTTACTTTTTCAATGGGTATCCTGTGGTATTAGAAAGGAAGAGAGAGGTCCGGGCAAATTTTATCGTTGATATCACAGCTTTCTTGAATTTGTTGCTGTTCAGTATTGATGTTCACTATTTTTCGGCTTTGTAGTGAACAAGATCGATCATTTAGTGAAGTATAACAATAGACATCGTTTCTTACCAACATGAGTAGAAATGGTGCTATAATTCCACCAACACGAGCAGCAGTAGATCCAACACCTTGTGCTGTGTTCCTATAAACAACAACACCAACAATAACCATGAGAAGATTCTAAGACAAACAGGAACCTCTTTACTAGTGCATTTAAGTTCAAGTTCGATTTCAGTGCTTGTTAACCTATAATACACGGACACGATCGAATAGCAGTATTAGGAAGAGGTCAAAACAATGGTCCAAGCTGGGGATCTGATTTTGGGGGAGTAGGGTATTAATGGCCACCACCCATCTGTTTGCTGTAGCAGTATAGAAGGTATATATATATACCGGTACCCACTATTAATGACGAGGAAGAGTATTAGAATTGTATATACCGGTTTTTCCCCCTCAGTAAAAACGAACAAATTTCTAAGCTCTGCTTCGTGACGGACATGGGTCGTATGGTGGCTGCTATGTGTGTGTAAGTAAATGTGTAACTGTCTTGTAATGAAAGTGCCGGTGTATATCTTCGACTCGATCACGTTGAGCTGCGCCCTTCGTAATTCAGTGCTTGTGCTTCAAAATACACTGCATTTAATAATTTAATAATTTATTTATTTATTTATTTATTTATTTATTTATTTATTTATTTATTTATTTATTTATTTATTTATTTATTTATTTATTTATTTATTTATTTATTTATTTATTTATTTATTTATTTATTTATTTATTTATTTATTTATTTATTTATTTGTCTGTCTGTCTGTCTGTCTGTCTGTCTGTCTGTCTGTCAGTCTGTCTGTTTGTTTGTTTTTTTTTTTTGTTTGTTTGTTTGTTTGTTTGTTTGTGTTCCATTAACAATATCTCACCTTAAAACCGTTGGAAATAACTCTGAAGTGATAAGATACACACTGGTCCACTCCATATTTGTTATGGTCAGCCCCAGTACAGCTAAACAGGTGGTTGCTATCTCATACTCTGTAATATGAATAGAACACGATATTTGGTACAATAATATAGACTTTCACACTGAGAAGGAAACAATTATATTTTCATTTACATGAGTCACTACATTCTAATATTCCATTTAAACAACTCTCAGCTCACTAGTTCGTTTTTATTGAAGGAGAAACCAGGAGCCCGGAAAAGGGAGGGAATGTTGCCCCATACGAGAATCGAACCAGGAACCACAGAGATTACAGACTTTTCTAAATAAGTAGGAGGAGATGAGCGGTGTCAAAATGTGCGAACACTAATAAATCTGGTTACCTCTAGGGATGGCCAGAATCAACAGCAAAAGAACACCAGTTGCGGTCATAAAAGAGGCGTGAGTCAGACGACGACCAAGGCTGAAAAGAATTAAAAGATTATTATGAAAAACAAAAAACGTTTTTCTTAAGGGTAGATGATACGATACGACAGTGATTAACTAACAGATGATAACATGACTCAGAGAACTCTTTTGTTTGCCAGTAGTTGACTGGGTAAACACAGTGTTATGTGTGATCGATTAGCGACATACGCAAGCAATCATTAGTGTACCAGTTGCTCATCAGCAGTGCTTGTCTTTTTCACATCTTTTTTATAAGTGCTATACCGAATCTACGTATGTTGATTAACCGAGCAGCATCAAGCACTCCCTGTTATGTAATGTTTTACTTTAAAAGTTTTAAAGGCCCACAATGAGTACTTGACGGTATTTCAAAGTTCGCCAGTTTGGAATTAATTGCAAGGACTTTGAAATACTGTCAAGTCCGAATTCGAGGCCTCTGAACGACTTCTCAAACTCATTAATGATTCGGGAAGAATCTTTGTCGAGATATTTACCCATTTTATTAGAGTACAAACACTAAAAGTCTGCAACATAATTAATACTAAAAAGCGCTAAATCATGCTAATTCTAAAACATAAAATATATATAACAGGTTTACAATAACCTAAAAATTTTAAAATTGGATGTTTCGGTTTCATCTGAAGCCTTCATCAGCAGATGTAAAAATGCATTCACATTTTTGTGGTTACTCTCGAAGAGAGAACCACTATGTTATCGTGTAGAATAAGTCCGTAACCGTAACTGTCAACGAACTGTCGAAAGCACGAAGTCTCACGAAGTACTCAAATCGGTCTTCCGATTTCTTTACGATACATACACGAAAATGCCTCATGGTTCTCCGCTCATCTCCGCTCGACCTTGAAGAGTATCTTGAGTGGTAATAAAGTACGATTTGCTTGTTTTTTATTGTATTTATGAAAGTTTATCTATCACAGCTTTCATCGTGTACAATTAATAGGGATAATGAAGCTTTTTTTGTGTTTTTCAAGTTTTAGACCGATCTTTATGGCGATATTTCGGCATCAACAAACATCGATTCCTTCCAATGAAGTTGTCTCTTCACAGATGCCAAGCAGCCAAAAACAAAAGAAATACAAATTGAATAAACCCCATTGTGGGTATATTGAGCCTCGTATTAAGAGGATAGAACCAAGCATTTATACTTTGTAAACTGTTACAGTTTTAATATTGTTATATCACAGCTGTTCATGTTATCAATATAATGTTAAAAGTTTGTACAGTTACCTTGATTTATGAATATATTTGCATTTTTAATTTTAATGGGCTATCCCAGGTTTAAGAGGAATATCTTTTGAAATGCCTATGTAACATAAATGTATTTTTCGTTCTTTATGTTGCAGTGAATTTACAAACTCTTGGGTACTAATATACTGGTTCATAAACGCCTCATATCTACTTATGTTTCTAAATAGAGTAACCACATGGGCTTTATTTGTTTGTATCTCTTGCATAACTCTAAGTGTTTTCATAGAAAATTTCGTTTTTGGAAAATTCGTATATCCTTGATTTTTCAACTGATATCCTTCAAACTTCACAGTTTTACTGATTTTGATATGCTCTTTCCAGCCATGTAATTGTTTTTAAGTTTCGGAACTTTTGGAATTACATAAAAAAGCCGTTAGTATGAAATGACTGTAGCAATTCACAAAATACGTCATTTGCACGTATAAGATTGCAGAATACGTCTTGGTAACAGCCATATTCGGATTCAGCATGAAAAATTAGCTAGTTTAGAATAAATCTGTTACCAGCCTCTAATCCAAAATGCCTTCTGCACTTTTTGCGATCGACTTTTTTAATTTTGCGCCTTGTCTATTCCTTGTGTGATGTTTCCTTGCATGGTGAGCATTTTAAGCATTCCAGCAAGCGTTATGAGCAATTAAGCCTTTTGTATTCATGTTCTATGCAACCAAACCGTGCTATGATCACATTAATTACCAGAAAACTACCATAATCCTTTGCAGTCTTGGAGTCTTGTTACGGAACTAGTCCGGGATCACTTTGACGGCAACAATAAATCATACCTTTTGTCTAGAAGTCCTTGTATTTAAAATCAGAGATAGTTTTTCAGCAATACTTTTACAACATCTTGCAACAAATTACAATCGACTGACCTACAAAGCTTATTACACCAATATTTCTAGTAGCAGGTAGAGCCATAACCCAGACTCACGTTACACTGTCAGGCCTATCCAATCAAGGTGCACACCAGAATCTCCAGATCTGCACCGGCCAATAAAACTTTTTTGCACAACCTTGATCATGGAATCTCATTTGTACTATGGACTCCACTTTCTAAATGTCAATCTTGCTTAAATTTCAATCACACCCTATCAAATTTAAGCAAGATTGACATTTAGAAAGTGGAGTCCATAGTACAAATGAGATTCCATGATCAAGGTTGTGCAAGAAAGTTTGCGTCATAATGTAAAAACTGGAGTATATACTAAGATTCTTTCACACATTACAAAACCATTTGGTAAAGGATTGGGACTATTCCGAACCTACAAATCTAGAACTGAGATGAAATATAAAATCTAGGATAATTGCCTAGGCTAGCACATTTTTGTGCAGTTAGTCCTGCCCCTGCGAGGTCCAACAACTAGCCATAACAAAATTGTCATAAGAAATCTACGTCACAAAAAGTCCCTTGCCAAACTTATTAATAGAACACAAAATCATGAAATGAAATCATGTATGAAATGCATGGAAAAGTGTCGCGTAACACACTGTGGACATAATGCGACAACATTTTTTTAAATAGGTATAAATATGATAAAACATCCCAGGATTGTCTGGAAATCCTTTCAAAGACAAAGAACTTTGAAATCATTTCAAAGTACTTAGGAGCGGAATTTCCGGGGTTTCAAAGTTCATCATGTGATTCTAATTCAGACACCTGGTTGGCTGATTACCTCATGAATAATCAATGAGCTTGAGAAAATCATTTAGCAATCGCCGAAGTGTACGACAGGTCACGTACGATAATCTTACTTGTTCATAGAATACCAGGCAAAAGGAGTTAATGCCGCTGACAAGACAGGAAAAATCAAGGAAATGGCGTAGACATTACCAGGAAGTTGAGTGGTATTTATCATCAAAGCAAAATAAATCATCGAAACAGTGAACCTGCGAAAGTAAACACAGGCACCCCAGGCAATCATTTAGAGCAGCGCGTAACATCAGTGTACAAAACAATATAAAGCAAATAGAAGGGTCCGGGTTCGAATCCTCATATGGAATAAAAAACATTTTTCGCCTTATTATGTAGTAATTTTTTTTTTTCATGTGTTTGTATGCTTTTTTCTTGTTTTGAAGCGTTTTGGCTTGATTTTCAAAACTCTCACTTTGAGTGGAAAAGGTAACGGTTAACCTTGGGTCACGTTCTGGGCATCCCCTCTCTCAGTTGGAAGTATTCTCTCGTCCGTTCACTCAGAATGAGAGTTTTGGAATTTACGCTTCATACCAGAAAAAAGCATACAAACACACGGAAAGATAATATTTACTGCATAATAAGGAGAAAAAAATTAATTCCATGAGGATTTGAACCAGGACCCTTCCATTTGCTTTATATTGCTTGTACGCTGATTCTACGCGCTGCTTTAAATGATTGCCTGGGGTGCCTGTGAAGTAAAGAAATATAAATCTTACCGTCAAAACAATAGGTGAAGCTATTTACCTGCCTGCCTGCCTGCCTGCCTGCCTGCCTGCCTGCCTGCCTGCCTGCCTGCCTGCCTGCCTGCCTGCCTGCCTGCCTGCCTGCCTGCCTGCCTGACTGACTGACTGACTGACTGACTGACTGACTGCCTGCCTGCCTGACTGACTGACTGCCTGCCTGACTGACTGACTGATTATGATATTCAGAAACGTCTAGTGTGTAATATAAAATTTAGGTACTACCTAATAGCGGAGCTCCCGTTCAAATTTAAATTTGTTTTTGATGTTTTTGATTCTAATGAATTTGTGGTAATTAGACGACAAAGATTTCAATTTTGTAAAAGGCTTCATATCAAACTTATTCCTTATATCAATGAACATTTGCTAAAGCTAGAGCCCAGGCCCTCACGAATTTTTTTTTGCTACTGCGCTTGCATTTTCGTTTATATTTATTTCCTCGAGTACTCTTTTTTGCGCCCTCAACTGTCCATTCTCTTCCCTAAGTGAAGCAACATCTATCTCACTGTAGTAGATTTTGAAACTGTATGGCTTCCCATTTTTCCATTTATCATACAATCTTCGCAGGCTACTCCCCCCTTTACCAGCGGCCGGTATTTTTTTTTCGGCAGTCAATAAACTTGAGCTTCGATACAATTTATTATTCTGCTGTTACCTAAAACACCTCTAAGGCCTGACCGATCAAGTAGCCTCCAAAACAGATTCGTAGCTCATTCCTTCTTTTTTCATGCGGTCCATTTTCTTGGATAAAGTGTAAATTACGAAACTAAAATGCAAAATATTTTTTAATGAATTTTTTCAACAAGGAACAGGCAAAATGGACATAATTTTGAACTTACTTATTGATCTCGTGTGTAAACATTGGTGAATTGCCACCAGAAAACCCTTGATTGTCTTCGGAGTTTTCGTCCCCTACAGCGTCAACTAGGGTAACACTTGATAGGAAGCTTAAGGTCAAAATTACTAACCATATACCTTTTGACCGCATTTTGCCGTAGTTTAATTTCGCTCAATAACTGTGTATTTGGTATCAAAACACGCCTAAAATAGTGACGTATTCGAGTTTGGCGGTAGTTTATTGAATTACACAATTACCAGGGGAGTCTGGGTTATTTTCTATCGTGTACCGTCACGCACTCATACATCGCTTTGTAAATTTTAGCTCCGATTAACCACAAAGAATCGCAAAAGGCCGTGGTTTAGTTTTATTATTTTTTCTTGAACTACTAACTGATCTATTCCTTTAGCATTACTTTATCATATTCCGTTGGTAGGTTTTTGGATTTCTTCAACACTAAAGAGTAATTCACAAAAATATAGCAGAAATCGTGCTATTTGAAGCAGTTTGCGGCCTGTAATACGAGCCTCATACGCGATGCGTGACCTTTCGTACTTTTTGTTAAGCGTAAGTTTGATATGAAAAAGTTCAAATAAATAGTATGGATAAGGCTTTTAGCATTTGCTTTGGTTTGTATATACTCTAAATTAACCCTTCATTTGAATGTGAATTATAAGGGTTTGCAAGCTCAGTGGTCTTTATTACAGTGATCGTTATTGAAATCCAGTCAGATGTTATAATTGACTTTGTAGTGGTTCATAATTCTCAGAAATAGAAAGCGGAAATCTGCAAAAAATGACTAGATTCATAAAAGTTATCCATTTCAACATCCTAGATATCCCAGAACATCACATATTTTGATTTTTCTGCAGTCTTAACAATATTGTGGCATCTTGGCTTTTTAACTCGTGGATTACCAATCCACGAGTTATTGTGAGGGGGCAGGATAAACAGATGTGTCACTCACTCACTCACGCGCTCACTCACTCACTCACTCACTCACAAATTTTAAACTTTTGAACCCGAATTATAATGAATGTTTAGCCCGTTTTTCAAAGCTGTATTCCAGCCCTTGTCCGCCATTAAATCCTGCTCAAATCTTTAGTCCCCAGCATCGAAGTGTTCGCACTTGTCTTACTCCTCAAAGATGACTGATGAATGAAGAGCATTGTCGTTTTACATTCTTAACCAATCAGGAGTGCATGACGTGACCGACTGCGCAAGAATGGCCTTTTCTCGAGACGAAATCACACAAAAAAGAAAAGAAAAACATTTGCAGTTTATTCCTCGGATTTTTTTGGCTTGAAATTGCTGCTAAAGGCTAAGAATCACACAAAAGACACTTTATGGAAATAAAAAAATACTAACTGGGGATTAATCGAGTACCTTAAGGCCAGGTTTGTGGCCAAAATCTACAAAATATACCTATTTTGGTTACTTGCAAATTACTAAACGACAATTTACCAAAAATGGTCCATGAGCAGACATCCTCCTACTGATCAACATTGAGTGATGATGCCTATTTTATGAATTTCGGTGGTCACGTGACCAAAATCTCTCAAGATCTCTTGAATGATTGAATGAGAAATATAATTGATTTGCCCCTATGTGTGTTCGTTTAGTAACATGTAGGGTGAGAAATTCGTAGGTTTCCAGCTCAAAGGAAACACTCTGAGTCGCGGAAGCTTCGTTTAAAGTACTCCATTTAGAGTTCGATATTTGGTCAAAGTATTGGAGATCAAGCTCAAAATAACAGCCCATTCTGAAGCTCTTATTTAAGTGTATATTTATATCTCGAGTTAAAAGCTCCTCTTCACATTGTTTTACTGCTGGAAGAGTCCGTCTCTGAAAGCTATTTTCTTTGTTTTCGGCCATCTTGCATTCCTAAAGTTCCTGGCTTGCGTTCGCAGTCGCTCCAAGGTGATGAATGAAGGGCATTGTTTTTTTACGTTCTTAACCAATCAGAAGTGCCTCAGGACGAAATCAGAAAAAAAAAACATTTGCAGTTTATACCTCGTTCCCGGCCTACGGCCTGGGCACGAGTAATTATACAATACAAATTTACTAGAGTTTTTCATCACTAATTTACTTGAACTTCAACAACAGATTCCTCATCAGCATCTTGGATTCCTCGTCATCATAGGGGGAGCATGGGTTGCCGAGCGTTGTAAGAGCCCCGGGGCATCACATGTGACTTGAGTTTTGTTGTTCGTTCTCTCTCTTGCTTTGAGGTTTTTTGTTTTTTGTTTTTTGTTTTTTCTGCGGGTATTCCGGTTTTTCTTCCCCCATTAAAAACGAACTATTTTTGATCTAAGTGTTGCTTCATGATCAGACTGACATGGGTCGGATGGTGGCTGCTACGTGCGTGTATGTGTATTTAGCTGTATAACTGCCTTCGTAATGAAAGCGCCCTTATATACCATCGACTCGATCACGTGGAGCTGTGACCTTCGTAATTCAGTTCTTGTTCTGCAAGGAGGGTTGATTAGCTACCCCAAATTTATTTATCTGTTGGTAGTTTTGTGTAACTGGTCGAGCCTTTAACTTTTGACCTTTGTAGACCCTTAGGCAAACTAAGCTATCCTTTTTAACTCGTGGATTGCAAATCCATGAGTTATTGTGAGGGGTCGAATATGCAAATGAGTCAGCTTAGTACTTCGTGTATGACAACATGAAATGGCACTATTCAATCTATATCTATTGTCTAACTAGAATATTGCATACATAGGGTAGTAACCTATTGTGTCACTCACTCACTCACTCACTCACTTTCCTGTAAACTTCCGGTCTGTGAAACTTTACTTCCGGCCTATTCCCGATAATAGGATACGGTGATAACTTCTGTTATAATATAATAATATTGCAGGCTCGTAACATGATATATGGGATCAAGCTCCAAATTATGGCCAGGATCAGGGATCAGAGACTAGGGCTCAGGGATCAAATGGGTGGGATCAAGGATCAGGGACATTGGATCAGGATCAGGGATCAGCTCAGTTTTTTGCACCAAGGATCAGGGATCAAAAATTTCTAAAAATATGAGCTCAGGAATCAAAATTTTCGCCGAAAACCCAGGATCATTCAAGACGAAAATATACCATGTTTAATACGAGCCTGGTATAGCAGCCTCGAGAAGCTTTGAACGTAATGTAACTGTTTTAGATTTGTGTACAAAGCAACACTGAATTTTTAGGAACACGATCTAAGCTCGATGTCGACCCTCGACATTATACCTCGTGGTCTACATGTACACGGGTCTCATGACACTCCGCGAAGATAGGCAAAAATGCCTATAGATCTGAATAGATAATTTCTTATTCCTTGTCACATTTTGTACTGAACTACTCTCAGCTCCCTCTGCAGCTTGGAATTCGTCATCTCCAAGTTGAGCTGTTCGATTCTTGGATGTGAAAACAATCGGGACTTTAATTTGCAGTCGCTGTCTTCAAACAACATCGTCGCAAGTCCAAAATCAAAAATCGTCGCCAGTCCAATATCAACGAGCCATCCAAGCATTTAGTGTTTGTGCTCTATCAGCACGAGAGTAAATGTTGAAATAAAAAGCAAACAAAATCATAGTTTGAGTACGAACTGTGCCACCTGCCGAAAAAGTAAACTGGCCGTGCCGAACCGCTACGGCCCCGCTGGCCGAAACGGCATCAAAAATGCGTATTAAGTTTAAGTTTGGTGGCTATCATGAGTACTTTTATGGAGTAATTTATTTTATTAATAGCGATATTTGGTTCATAGAGAAACTTCTTTCATAATTTGTACATATTTAACAGATGTAAGGAAGTTACAAACGTAAATTAGCAATATGTACAAAAAATATCATCTTGAAAACAGTGAATTGCTCATTAGCTCAAGCGGTTCGTTGCTGGCTCGAGTTCCGAAGGTCGTGGGTTCGACTCCCGGGTGGTACATATAATTTTCTTCTTTTTTTTTTTCTTTTTTATCTTTTTTCTTTGCTTCGTTATCTTTTTCTTTTGTTCTTTCGTACTCAAGTCTATTATTTTTTTGCTAAAAAATTACATTAGCTCATATTATTAATGATTATCCAACTGACTCCCTAAAAATTCCTTTAAATGCTTTACAGGTGGGCCCAAACTTAATGTTTAAATTTGTGAGAGCAATGATCTATCATTTAAAGAAATATGTATTGCTTTAATTGATCTATAATTTTGCCTTCAAAAAAACCTCATTATTTAACTAAAATTAAACTAATTTAACTAAAGGGGACAATCCACGAGTTACTTCGCCATTGGCGGATTGATTCTCTTCTTCTCCCTATCCTCTCCCAAGTGCGTTATCTTACCATCCAAAACTCATGATAATAGTCCAACGACGTAACTTTGGAGTTCGTAAGAGATCCAGTGGTGTGTATCTCTTTGTGTTCGAGGTTCGTTCAAGTTGATCGTTGTAGATGTCATCTAACATGGAACTCAGCAGCTCTGGATCACATGGCTTATCCTTTTTTCCTCCATATTTAATGATGATTTTGTGGGCACGTGCTAGTTTCCCTTTAACGACAAGCCAGCGTGGAGATTCAGGATAAACTCTACAAAACAAAAGTACTTGATTTTTCTCAGTAAAATGTTTCAAAGTGACGGTAACTCATGCAAATATGCTATCAAATGGTAACCAAATGGTAACCAAACGGTTACCAAATGGTAACACCAAAATGATAGATGAGCGTTTACGAATATAGTCACTTTGAAAGGCGTTTTCATAAATGAGCGTTTACAGTGAAAACGCCAGCGTTTTCGTATGGACGGGACATGTAAACGTTCAAAAGCTTAAGGTATTTTGAGAAATACGAATTGAGGTCAAGTTGATAGAGCTGCGCCTTTTCATCTTTTGTTTATCATTTCACTTATCTTTAATATAAAAATTAGGTACTACCTAATAGCGGAGCTCCCATTTAAATATAAAAATAATTTCAAATACTTTGTTTTATTTTTTGATGTTTTTGATTTAAATGAATTGGGCTTCCTGTGGTAATAGGCAAACAAAGATTGCATTTTGTTGTAAAAGTCGAAATAAAGATTATAGGTCAAGCTTTATTTCTTGCCCTTCAGTCTCCTGAAAATTATAAGGCTTTCAGCCTCAGTCACCATAGTGATGCTTATTCAGATTCAGTCAGATTTTAAACCCGTCGACTTTAACCGTGCATGTTGACAAAGATAAAGAAAATGTACTACGTGTCAAAAAGTGTTTCCCTTTTATTACCAGCAGTGTGTCCTGGGGTATTAAAGTGTGAGGTGTGTGAAAAGACTTTTGTAAACCAGGGTAATTTGACGCGACATAAAAATAGAAAAACACCCTGCCGCCCTAAAACTGAGAAAGCTAAGGTTTTGAAATGTTTACATTGTGGCCGCGTTTTTACAAACCAAGGTAATTTAACTATGCACCAGAAAACTCACCCGTGTGACAGCGATTACGAATCTTGTTATGAACCTAACGAGTTAGTTTGGATGCGGGGTTTGTAATTGAGTTAAAATGTTTTATATTATATATGGACATCATTAACAGATTGCTTTTAGAGCAAGATGAGTGGAATTTAGCTAAGCAAATTCAAAATAACCAAGTTAGAAGATTGACACAACAAACTTTAAACTCTTCGAATGCTGAATTTAACTTTATTTCATTCATCGAAGGAGATGAAGATTATACAATTACCATGGAAAGAGCTAAAACTATTATAGGTTACATTCAGAGTGGTGATTATCGTTTGGAGGTAACCTTTATTAAAGAAGATTTTAATGGAAGATTGGGTGGTTGAAAAAGGACGTAATCCTCTAAAAAACAGTAGAAAAAAGGATATATTTACTTTAAATAAAAATACCAAACCCGGTGCATTAGTAGGTATTGATAGTTTATACTACGACGCTGCTTATCCCGTAACGGTTGTTATTTACTCTGCTTACCAAATTGTTAAACCCAATGTTAATAATTTACAACCTATGAGACACCCTGGTAATTGTGTTGCAAAGTTAGTTAGAGAATTCTTTAGCGATGCAGCCAGAGGTGGAAAACTTACTAAGCAAAGAGAAGAAGTTATTGACCATTGGGAACTTTCAGTAAAAAGATCTGGTGGTACCATAGAAAATATTAAAAGGTTAGAATTATTAATTAAACGAGCTATTACAGTTAAGGATATTACCGACGGTATTATTTACCCTGGTACTCATAAATACAGTAAAAATGGAAGACCTATTGTTATTTACCAGCACAACGGACATGCTTGGCGTGAGGTTAAATTTCCAAAGAAAAAAGAAGTTAAAGTTTATGAAACCTCTCCACTTTACGTTTCACAAGAGTTTTTTGATGGTGTTATGTTAGAACCCAGTGACTTTGTACATGAAAATTCTATTTGGTTTTTAGACCCTGAAGGTAACCAAGTTTATAACACAGAACGGTACGCTTTACCGTCCAGAAGAAGAACATAACAAAATTAAAGCAGCTTGTGAGGAATTTGGAGAAGATTTTGAAGATGAAGTCTTTAGTAGTCGTAGTTTAGACTTCTTAGCTGCTAAAAAGCGTAATGGTTGGAAACCGACACCAAAAGAGTTTACAAGAAGATATTGCTGCTGCTTGTGTTGAACACGGACACGGCGGTCTTTGGAATATGGAGTACAACAAAGATGAATACATTTCTTTAGACATGAAGCATTGTTATCCGGCTAGTTTTAAAGGGCTTGGTGATTGTGCCCCCTATTATAACCGTTATGGGCATCCGGATAGTCAGTTCTTTCGTGTAAGTTTACCGGGTTATTACGATGCACCTGCCACGGGTTTTGTAAAATTAACAACCTGGAAGTTTAAACCTAACCTACATCCAATTGTTTACGCTTGGTATGGTAAACATTTATCTAACAGCCCTTGGATTCCGGTACCGTTGTTAAAATTCTTTGAAGAGCGTAACCTATTAACGTACACAGCCCACGAAGCTATACTCTGTCATTCTGTGCAAACACAATGGTTGCCTAGTGATAACCCCACAGCAAGAATTGTTATAGGTAAATTTACACAAGGTGCTAAAATGGGTGAAAAACATATGCAGCGTCGTTTAGTGACAGACTCTGAAGAACTCAACTTTCTTATTAAACGTGCTCATAAAGAAGGTGTTCTTGTAAACGTAGAAGATTCTCCGCTGGGTCATATACTCTGCTACTATCACGACTACAAAGCACAGTATTACCATCTTCGTGCTAGTATGTTAGCTTACGCACACATATCTCTATTAGCTATGCTGTTAAGATTTGACAAAGAAGATGTACCGCGTGTAGCTACAGATAGTTTGTACATTAAACCAGAGCTGCTTGAAATGATAAAAGACCACTATGCCCCAGAAGATTACGCAGAGAGCGGTCAGTGGAGGGTAAAAAATGAGAAAATTAAAGCTTGGCGTGAAAGAGTCAAGTACAGCGATAATCACATCCAAGGAGAGTTGGAACCTACTGTGCAAGTTTACCCATCCGTAGAAGACCCAATTAGCTATCACAAGTTTTCTTATATTTACGGTACCGGTGGCAGTGGTAAAACAACCCGCGTACTACAATTATTTGGTAAACCAAAAGTTCTTACACCCACTCACCGTTTAGAACGTGAATTATGTAAAATGGGTTACGACGCACAAACTTACCACAGCTTCTTTCGCTATAATAACCAAAAGTGGGTGCCGGAAGCAGTACATGACATTCCGCCTGTAATACTGTGGGACGAAATTTGTACGGTGCCCTTAGGAATACTAAAGGAATTTGTAGCCTTCTTAGATGGGAAAACGCAAGTTATCTTTGTTGGCGATCCCTGTCAGCCACCGCCTATTGGAGGAGAAATGCCCCATGAATGGTTAAAAACGCTGCCCAACTGTTATGTAGAAGAAGTGAACACTGACTACCGCAGTAAAGATTCAGTTAGGGATTTTAAAAAGTCCTTACGTGGGTTAAGCGACGTAGAGCAGTGTAAGGTAATGCGTAAAGAACTGAAAGCCTTAAAATATCAAAAATTCTTATCCCGATGGCATCCAAAAGACTTAGTGTTTAGTAGTCGACGTGCTACACAATCCAGAATACAAAAGGATTTACTTAATTTACATCGCACAAAATACCCTAACCACGAAGTACCTGTGGTTTATAAACCGCGGGACACGCGTTTTCAAAGAAAAACAGTTACGGTACCCTACACTGACTTGGTTTTAGAAAATGCTGTAACACACGATAGGGCTTGGGTGCCGCTATCTGTAGTAGAAAAGGTTATTTCTTCGCCGGACTGGCGGTTAGGTTATTGTATGACAGTACACAGTGCTCAGGGATTAACGGTTAAAGAAAACTTATGGATTATAGACCAGCGTCTTTGTTGGAGTAATCTTATTTACACTGCAGTTAGCAGAGTTGAATACTACAAACAACTAAAAAGAGCGTGGGGACCGCAATTACGGTACGATAACACTCCGCCTGTGGTGGCTAAAGCAAATATACTTAAGAAATTACAAAGGTATAAGAGAATTGATGAGGAAAAAAATAAGGTATTTGACCTCACAGTCGATGATGTTTATAAACCCAACGCAAGGTGTGCTAAGTGTAACATACCGCTACTCTGGGATTTTGAACCTAACGACGATCAGCAATTTTCTGTGGACCGTTTAAATAATAAGAAAGGTCACTCTGTAGGTAATATACGTTTGACGTGCTTAGAGTGTAATCAGACGCGTGGTGCAGCACTACTCTGAATCCTTGGGGACTATGAGCAGCTCTTCTTTAACGAATCCACGGCTTGGACCATCTGTTAAGTAATACAACACAGGCTGTCCTTCTTTTGTGACGGACTTTGAGATCTGATAAGTTTTCAAAGACCAATTAGGGTCCGTAGCTCTTTTGGATCCTCCTTCCAATTCCCCAGGCTGATAAAGATATCTGACGTACTATGCCCCTGGGCAATTTTTTTCTTTCATTCCTACTGCTCTTGAACTCCTAACAAAGGATTTGTGTTCGACGTGTTTCTTTTTATGGCATCCTTAGGTTTCATTCCCGTTGCCCTTGTTTCCTCATCATTTAAAGCCTTAATGACCTCTGGAAGTCTCTGCACCCACTCCCTGTTGCTTTTGGATGGATCTGCTAGTTCTTTCCAATACTGATATCCAAACAAGCGTTCCGCTAGGGTGCGATTAAATCGTTCGACGATGCTTTGGCCCCTGTGGTACTCTGCTTCGGCTCTCCTTATAGTGGTGTGCTTATCTTTTAGCGTTTTAGTGACGACGCCCATAAATTCTGTTCCCGCATCTACCTGCAGCAGCTTGGGCCATTTTAAAACGCGCTTATAAATCTTACTTAGAGCCTCGGCGACTTCTCCAGAGTCTTTGCTGGTTAGGGGTTCGGCGTCTTTGTATCGGCTGGCGATGTCGACGACCGTTAAAGCATATCTGTAGGTTTTTCTTCTCACCTTATCGTGCGGCAAAAAAAGTAAATCTGCCTGATGAACTTCGTTTGGAGCATTCACGGTAAAGCTGGGTCCTAGGAATGTATTTAGGAACGGGAAGATAAACCTGCCAAAGGGTTTGTTTTTTTAACCAGTTCTTAGCTGTGTCTTCAGAGACTCTAGCCGCTACAGCAAGTTTCTTAATAGCCGAGGCTCCTCTCCAATAGCCTTGAGGTCCATAATAAATCCTCTTAAGTTTGTCTTCGACGCAAGGCATTATATGAATTCCAAGACAAGGTTTATCTTTCTATCGTTAAAATTTACAACTTTCCCGTCAACTTTAATGGTGATGTTAACGCTGCTTACCAAGTCGCAAGACAAATCGTAAGTTCAAAGAAATGGGAGTGTATTCCACTAGGTCAAATGGATTACCCTTCGGTGGAAACTTCGACATCAAATGAGAGGGCTTCCCTTCGTTGTAGCTTTGGACCAAATCGCAGTAGACTTCGTAACTGCTGGCGACTTTCCATTTCACAGGAATGGCTGTGTTAGTAATCGTCTTGCCTGTGATCCCCAGCAGAGATCCCAACGCGTCAAACTTTCCAAGGCTTACTGAAAAATTATTGGGTAAATCATGCTTGATAGTCATTTCATGAGGCAATCCTGTGGTGAGAGTATATCCACGTTTGGCTAATTCCTTAGCCAGAGTGATTGGTGTGTAATGTCCATTGGGCAGCATTTCGCCTTGGTACTGGTTGCTGCCTTTACGAACTGTGACCATGCCATTAATTAAATTATACCAACTGTTGTAAAGACTACAACTTACAAGACGAACTTTATGGGCTTTAATGGGGGGATTTAAATTCACAGTAAAATTGTTTTTGTCACTTTCTAAAAAGACAATCATTATAATAAATAAGCTACAGTGCCTCCGATGACCAGACCTGAAATACCAGCAAATAAAAGTTCATTATTTTTTTGTCTCTTAGAAGGGGTGTAGTAATTTTTCCATTGAGGCCTGGATAATGTGAAATGGTGTTCTGGATGGGCTTCAGCATAGAGTTTAAATGCATAGTCGGTATTTTGAAAATTCTTATCAGCCTGCATCTTATCCCGGTAGTTCTTATCCAACCAGTCCTGATAGGCTTGTCTTTTTTTATTCCATGCCTCCACATCCCTCTGATATCTTTCCAAAGCTAAGTCATGACGTTTTCTCTCTGCAATAAGATCTTTGTTATGATCTCCGCGGACTAAACGATCTAAATATTGACCTCCATAATTAGCGCCTGTAAAAGCTAAAGCTGCAATAACGCCACCTGCAACTAAACTTACCATTATACAGTAGGTATAATCTTTTCTTTCTGTAGATAATCTTTTAAAGCAATACTTCCTGCAACGGCAGCGGTCATTTTAACATAATTCATAACATTAGTGCTTGGGTCTCCAGTAAAGGTTTCTTTTAATACTTTTTTACCTACCCAACCTACGCCTGCAACAATAGAAGTTAGAATAAGAGCTTCTTCAACGGTTTTCATCACTTGAGACGACATTATATATAACAAAAGTAAGATTTATTCCATGTCGGGTATTTTTTTACGCTGAGGCGTTGGTGAGTTTGCAGGTGTCGGAGGTGTCACCGGTGCTGGCTTTTTTTGTCCTTTCCACTGCAAATAAAGACTAGCTCCACCTATAAATAATCCTATGGCTCCTATGACGTATCCAGGGTTGATGTCCCAGCTGCTACCACCGTCTTCTTCTTTTTTGTCTTTCTTTGCTTTATTTTTTCTATTCATTTCTGCCAGCTTCTTTCCGGCTGCTACTCTGCCTGGACTCTTGGGCTTCGTAATCTTAGCTTCTTGGTGCTCAACGGTCTGTTCAGTGTCACTCATTTATATTAAGGACTTGACAACTTGATAAGTAACCTACGACGACTTGATAAGTAACCTACAAACGACTTGATTAAGTACTTACAGATGACTTGTCTTCAACTTCTTCAAGAACTTGTTCCTGACTTATCTTTGACTTCTTAAAGTCGCTCCAAGAAGTGGTAAGTTCTTTCAAGTCAATAGTGTTGGGCAACGTGAAGTGCAGCACTGGCCACTGCCATTAACTTACCACACTTCAAAGACAACCACCCACAAGTTATCTTAAGTTCTTGGGCAATGACATAGTCTTCTCTTATGTCCTTCTGAAGTTGCTCTACGTCGTCTATAGGTAGCGCAAGTCCCAACATCTTAGTGGCTAGCTTAATGGCTGAATCCGCTACGGCGTCTGTAGTCTTACTTGCAAGTGCAGCCTCGTATCTTTTGTGGAACTTCTTGACTTCCGCCTCGGACAACTTACTGACTTGCTCGTGGGTTAGGCTCTTTACCTATCATTTCTTTACACTTACCAGAGGACTACCTAGACATTAAGTTGTTCTTTGTAGGTCATTTTCATCCAGCTGTGTGGGAACTTCATCAAGGATCTGCTCAATCTCCATATATTTAAACTATAGAAACATTATAAGGATACCTCAAAGAGAAGATCATCTTAGAATGCTGATGGGTCTTCAAATGCCGCATGTATTTATGTAGTTCTTCTTTGGTGATTTCTCCACCATAGTCTGAAAGAATGGTCTCCAAGTCGCTCTTACTAGGAGTGTAAAATACCACCAGGGCACCAATATTTTCCCTGAAGGGCTTAGAGACGCTTGTCAACTGCTGCGAGAGTAACCAAACAGAGATGTTGTCATGGCGACCTGAGAAGGCTAGCTTAATTAACTCCGACGTGCGTTTCTTAACGTCGTCACCACAAGCAATGTCATCAAGAATAAGTAGGGTCTGAGTGTCGTGTGGGAATGCTTTATGCCAGAACTTCAAGTGGTTAGCTAAGTTCATTGGGGTCTAGGATATCTACAAAGAAGTCCTCGTCTTTTGTTCCTATTACCGATTCCAAGGTTTTGTTATTTACATAAGTAGGACAAAGGAGTACAATGTAGTCAAACTTGTATCTAAACGGTACCTAAAAGTTGTTCTACGACAAACTGAGTCTTACCGCAACCTGTGGGTCCTACGATAAGAGCATTACAAGGAATATGTTCTGCATTCATTTATATGGAAGTACCAACTGAAGCTGTTCACAAGGTGGCTGATATGATAAGATTAGAACAACGCGTATCTGACTTAGAAGCAGGACAAAGAAAACGAACTAAGAAAAGAAAGGTTTTAGCTCTTATCGCCGAGGTAGAGCGGCTCAAAGAAGAGTTGGCGGCCAATAAAACGGCCGAACGGTTCTCGGCGATGGTGACCTTAGCTATGTGGGGTAAAGAAGCCGTCGTCGACTTTATGAGGCTTCCGATGTAGTATATATGAATCCTTACGGCCCAGGAGCAGATTGTGTTTATGCGGCTTTAGATACCGAAGCAGATTATAATCTGGGGTCTTGGCAAAATGTGGCCGGATTGGGCGTGGATGTGAATTATCCCGGCCGAAAATTGATTCTTTGTAGTATTTGTATTAGTACCGAGAGCCATGTGAATGCGGGATTTCAATTTGTGGATCACGACGGGAAACCCTTTCTACCTATGCGCGCTAAGACGAATAAACGAGAGCCGGCCCATTTTTCATTTGAACCGCCGATCAACTCTACAGAGAATTTAAGCGTCGTCACGTTTCATATGGTGGCCGAAGTGAAGAAAAAAGTCCAGCTTCAAGTGCGGGCCGATGACTCGGGCAAACTTCGCGTCAATGGAATTGCCGACAAGAGAGATAGGCCTTATAATCACATGACCATTAGCACTCTGACGGTTCTTTCGCTATAAAAATATAATGGAAAATCCCTATTCCACAACTCAAGAGGTGAGTTATTACTTAGCTGAAAAAGAATATTTTGAAAAAGATGAGTGGATGGATATTGATGGGTTTTTTGTAGATGTTGAAGGCTATTATATCATTCTTTGCTCGGTTAGTATTAACACCGGCAATGGCGCCAATGTGGGCTTTAGTCTTGTCGACAGTGGGAATCAGCCCATAATACCCTTCAGAACCACCACAAACAAAAGGGTGCCAGTTCATTTTTCTTATGAGCCATGTACTGTGAGCGGGGAAGATTTGACACCTGTGACTTTTCACTTAGTGGCCCATTGCAAAGGGCTGGTAAAGCTTCGCCTTATGTCAAGCGATGGCGGCACTCGACTCAATGGTGCGTTTGTTAATGGAAAACCTGCGGCGGACAAGATCTACAGCCACAAACCCATCAGCGTTATGAGCGCCATCCCACTTTGTGGAGCAATAAAACAAAAAAATAATACTATGGCGCCACAGCCCATCGGCAGGGCCGCCTTACCACGGGTCGAAGAAGAGGATAAAAAACCCGCACCCAAACACCCCGGCAAAAAGCCCCCAGGACGCACATCAATGCTTTAGATATATGGACTGCTTAACGTCGTCGCCGTCGAGTGATTGTGTCATTCCCGAAGAAGAGAAGAAAATGCGCTGTTTGCACTGCAATGAAATCTACAGAGAAGCAGAGTTTGTGGGCCACCGCTGTACGGCCGATCTAAAGGCCCATCGGACTAAAGACGATGGAATTTATCAAGGCGAGGGATAGACTACGAAAAAAAAAAGTTCTACGGCGCTTTAACAACAGTATGTATTTTTGTATACTTATTCTAAAAAAAAGTTCTACGGCGCTTTAACAACAGTATGTATTTTTGTATACTTATTCTAAAAAAAAGTTCTACGGCGCTTTAACAACAGTATGTATTTTTGTATACTTATTAAGCCCGCCGTAGTATTTTTTAACATTTATTGACATACGAGGTGATCTAAGTGATATTCTAATCTCTGTTTCGAAGAAAATGATTTACCGCAGCAGTAACAGCTGTTGTACCCATAATAACCCTCTTCTATAATTATATCTTCTTTGGGCTGGCGGTCTTTAACAGGAAAGAGACAGCCCATTATATGTTCTTCAGAGTTTCTAACGGCGCCGCAGCCACCTATATGTTCAGAGGACCAGTAATTAACATTTTCCCAGGGCACTCCTTCTATCTTATCAAAATAGGCACCCGATGTAAATCGCCGGTCAATGGATTTTTTTTCTAAGACAAGGGCGCGTATATAATCTTCCCGGCATTTGCATCTGAAGAGTAAGTCGCCGCAATTATAACAATCTACGTCGTCAAGATTATATTCTTCGTTACATCTACTATCGTGCCATTCTTTATCGCCGCAGAAGTGATTAACACACTTTACCATATGCTTTTTGAGCCGTTGTTTACAAGAGAATATCTTTTTACAGAAGCCGCATTGTATTACTTTAGGTTTTAAACACACCTTTCTTTCTAAATGGTTTTGTAAACTCTGCGGTCGGCAAAAGCTCTTTTGACAGTGACGGCATTTAATGCCACAGGAATTGGTTTTTATATGTTGTTTAAGTCGCGCGGAGGAAGTAAATGTTCTCTGACACTTTGTACAGCGTTCCATATATAGATATAAATAAGTTTACAAAAAAATATACAATTGTTAAATCCATTTGAAACTTTTTTTTCGTAAAAGTATACAAAAATACAGACCATTGTTAAATCCATTTGAAACTTTTTTTTCGTAAAAGTATACAAAAATACAGACCATTGTTAAATCCATTTGAAAGTTTTTTTCGTAAAAGTATACAAAAAAAATACATCGCTCAATGTGATTTTTATAAGGCCTTCCCGTGCCAACGGCGTCGGGCGGATATTTAGCTTCCGCATCTTTTTATTACTTTATGAGATTCAAGCCGCCAGGCGGATGAGAAGGTATGATTACAAGTGTCGCATGTTGTATTTGGTCGCTTTTTAAGACAGATTTTTGCCCTGGTATGATATTTAAGCCTTTGCGGCGTAGTAAAAGTCTTATTACAAGCGCCGCATGTCAAGTTTTCCTTAAGACATACTTTTTTTTCGATATGATATTTAAGCCGTTGGGGCGTAGAAAACGTATGATTACAATCACCGCATGTCAAGTTTGGTTTTTCTTTAAGACATACATTTTTTTTGATATGATATTTTAGACTCTCAAGGTAGATGAAACTCTTATTACAATCGGCGCATGTCAAGTTTGGTTTTTCCTTGTGACATACTCTTTTTTGTAGATGATATTTTAGACTATCAATGGAGGTAAAAATCTTATTACAATCGCCGCAGGTGGGCCTATTTTTAAGGCAGACCCTATTTTCGACATGGTAATAAAGATCATCAGTATTATAGAAAGTT
This sequence comes from Telmatactis stephensoni, assembly GCA_029948255.1. Lineage (NCBI taxonomy): Eukaryota > Metazoa > Cnidaria > Anthozoa > Actiniaria > Isophelliidae > Telmatactis > Telmatactis stephensoni. The sequence continues at coordinate 109,426 of JALIZF010001751.1, read as the reverse complement.
TTTGGACAATTTGGACAGTTTTGCATTATATAATAGAAAATATTTTAACCTCAAATAACGATACGCCTTAGAATAAAAAAAATGCCCTAACCGGCACTATATAGTTTTTTTTTACTTCAACATCCCCCTTCGTCAGTGGTTTTTTCTATTTCAAAAGGCCCTGGTGAAGTAAATACATCATCTTCGCCTTCATAAGATGACAAAGAGCTGTAGTCGCTGTCTGAAGAACTTAAAGTCCATTCTTCGCCGTCAATGTAAATCTCTTGGAAGTCGCTCATTATATATTAAAAAATCTTTGATTTTTAGGAGAACATATCTTTCTTTTCTATTTTGACCGCATTAAAGCTCCAATAGCTATTATTACGGCCCTTTTTAAGCCCATTGCTCCTTATATGAGTATAATCTTTGTCTTCTAAAGTCTCTTTCACCCGCAGCGGCGCCCACATAGTATAAAGCTTATTATCGCCATCCTCCAGGGTCAGCTTCATCGTCTCGGCCGCATGTAACTCATAGACATCATAGTTCACAATCTTATAAATGCGCCCGACTTCTAAATCGCGCCATTTTGTCATAGGTTTCGGCTTCTTTGATGGCATTTGTTAAATTCTGATGACGCTGATCATTATATCATAGAATATTTTTAACTTTGAACCCGATGTATAACTTTCATATGCACCGCCAATGTTTCTTCACTTTTAAACCGCCGCGGACACCGCGGGCAAGAAATCCTAAGGCCGCTGCAGTATTCTTTGAGGGCATCAACTAATTTCATCATAGTCGTGGCTGACCAAAGTAAGATAACCTTGCTGTTCATATCTTTGTAATGATTCTTTTTGGGCTTCAGAGACTCTCACCAGTGCCCTTAGGCGTCTTTAATTCTATACAGAAGCCGTTATAATTTTTATGAGCATTTTGCACTATAAGATCTGGCTGCCCCTTCTGATAGCCCTTTTGCCAACTTTGTATTCGCTTTTGCTGGGTATCTTGGTTTTCTCCGAGGCCGGCGACGATGAGAAGATTATGAAAGCGACGGATGTAATCTATTACTTTTTTATGTAGGTCAAACTCATTTTCGATCTTAAAACACGTGATGGCCCTTATATCTTTTTTCAGATCATAATGGCCCGTTTTACGAATCTGCGGCAACACCTCTGAAAACACCCACTTTCTGAATTCTACGGCGCTGGGCAGCTTACTGCTAAAAATTAACTCATACAGGCCAGGCTCAGTAACATAGACGGTGTTTGGCTGCTCATTCAAGGGGGCATTATTTCGATGCCCCCTTATATCACACAGGGATTTCTTGTACTCCTCAGATACGTGGTCTCTTATAGCATTTTTTGCACAACTGTAGCCTAAGGCCTTAGCAACGTCTTTTGCTTTAAAATACAATTCATCTCCCTTTTTGAGGGTATTGAGTTTTAGATTTAGTTTTGGGTTTTCAAAGACGCGTAACATTTTTTATACCTAACGGATATTTTAATCTTAAAATCGGGTCTTATATTTTTTTAATCTTAATAGGCAATGGAATGAAGTTGATTACCTTCTATGTTCATTTGCGCATCGCCGACGACAAAGATGTGGCAGTTGATCTTGTCATCATTGCCCGCGGCAGAATTTGTTGTGCGTTTTATCTCCAAAGTGACGCCGTCTTGTGTGCTGACCAGTTTTAAGCCCTGGCCGTGAATATCATTGTCCTCTGAGGTTCTTAGATCCACCCACAGGGCATATTTATTGCCATGAAAGAACTGCGCGGGGCTTATGTGGTCGCCAAACCGTCTTACTACTTCTTTGTAAATGTCGGCCGGCTTTAATCCCTGCGAGTAAATCTTATTAGGAACGCCGTTGATATTGACTTTGACGTCGGTAATGTTCGGATTGACAAACTTCTCTGAATCTCTCTGGCCGGCCGAAAACGGCTTTACGAAGAGCAGCAGCAGCCCAGACAGAGACCTGCGGGGTATATTCACCGTTTCGGTAATTAAATCTTGGGTCTTGTCTAGAACGGGGATGGTCTTGTGATGATGCACGTGGTCATAGAGAAAAGCCTTGCCAGCAGAGTATTCACCGGCGGCACTGCGGGCTAAGGTATCGCTGTGAATGGTTTCATACTGCAGCTGTAGATTGGTCATACTGTAGTCGTGAATCGCCCCAGACAAAGCCGAGTCAGTGCCCTGCAGTAAGTTAGTGGTGTCCGCCAGCGTCACTTCAAACTGCATATCAGATGATAAGATTCTGGGGTAAAAGACACCATGGGTCTTCAGAACTTCAAAATCCAAAGGGATGACATATTTGGTGCCATAGGCCGTTGATAGCGCCGTAGCTTCTGCATCGCTTCCCTTATTGGATGAAGCACTTCTCATCTTTCTAACGGTATCAGTGCCAACGCCCTGCTCCACCAGCACATCTCTCTCTTTGGGCAACATGAATAGATCTTTGTAAGTGTGGTAAAGGTCATACCTGTTGAGATCCAAAAGACATTCTCCGGCAAATTTAACTTTCATCCTATTGACGATGTTGCGGCCGATGTTGTTAACGCAATGGCGTTTGTCGGCCGTTGTTGGTTGTATGGCCAAATCAAACCTCAGCGCCAGGGTACCAGGCACTAAGAGAAGATTTTCCGAGAGCGTGGGGACGCTGACGTATAATGTCTCCCCTGGGTTTGCACTAGAGGGCGTAAAAGTAACGCGGTGAAAAGTCCTTTCGGCCTTTAAGCCGCCGGTCTGTTTGGGCAGAATACTGGGATCTATCTTTGAGCTGATCATTATATATATATGGAAGGCGAAATAGATCCTGATTTTGACCCCCTCACACACAGGGATCAAGACGACAATAACGAAGACGAAGAAGAATTAAATCTACAGATAGAAAGAGGGAAAAGAAACAGGTTCGCCGTCTTTAGAGATGCCCTTCGTCGTTTTGGCAATGACGCATACAAGTATATCCGCGGCCTCGAACATGACTACGAGCGTTTGCATCCCGACGAGCCAATCCCTGAGTACCTTCAAATGGAAGAATTTAACAAATTTCGCGATGAAGAAGCACTAAAAGAAATTCTTCAAACTCCGGTCGAACTGGCCGAAAAACGCCTCTTAGAATTATACGAACACTTCAACTTCGATTATGTAAGACTAACTGAGCAGAAGGGCCAAGTTTACATCTCGTTTCCCAACGAACAGAGGCAAGGCAAATGGACTAAGCCACAGCCCCTTTTCACTAAAGAAGGCGAGGTTAGAGAAACGGTAAAGGCGCTCAAGGGATTTAAAATGGCATCGAGAGGCCTCTTAGAGCTATTGGAAGAGCACAATGCAAAGATCGCATTACAAAAGAGAGCCATCGACCTAGAAGATCAACTAGGCGAGGCCGAACAAGCCCTTGCGGTCAAAACCCAGGCCCTGTCTAATCTACAATCCCGATTTGACCGCGTCCAGGAAGAATACGAAAAAGCCTTGGCGGCCAACGAAGAACGCCACAACCTAGAGACAGAAAACTTCCTCGAAGATGCCGAACAACGCTACAATTCTGTTTTAGAAGAAAGAAATATCATTGTCACCGAGGCCAACAAAGCCCTGCGGGAAAGAGACCATGCCCGCGCGGCGCTAGACGAAACCACCCAAGAGTTAGGGATGGCCAAAACTGACGCCGCCACCCTTCGTTCTGAACTCGCGACCGCGCAAAGAGAAAAGGCCGAGTTAGAACATAGAGTCCGCACCCTTGAAGAGCAATTACAGCAAGACCGCCAGGCCATCGAAGACTTAGAACGCCAAATAGAAGAACTCCGTCGAATAGCCGACGATGAAAACCGCACCGAAGAAGAACGCGAGGCCGCCGAAAGACGGGCCCAAGAACTCCAAGAGCGCTTAGAAGAATTAGAGCACCAAGTAGAAAACCGCGAGCGAGAATTAGGCCTCACCACCAAAGAAAAAATAAAACGCGCCCTTTTAAAATATGGCATTCCTGCGGCCTTTGCCGTGGCTATAAGTAGTGTCATAGGAGTCATATTAACCTCTTTAAAAGGTGTCGGCGCCGGTGTTAAAAAAATAGGTCAAGGCCTGACCGCGCTAGGTAAAAAAATGGCCGCCGCCGTGCCAGGTCTATTAGGCAGCGTCTTATCTTTGGTGTTGAAGACCGGCGGCGAATTGCTGAAGTTTGTCGGCAACAACATTTGGATCCTTGTCGTAGCTATAGGCGCCGTACTTTTAAAGAAGTTAAAGATATAATTACCGCAGCATAAAATAACCCAAACCAACAGCCGCAGCAGTAATGCCGCCCTTTAAAAGATCATGGTCGTATTCTTCTTTTATAGTCGGCAGCGGCTTAATAGGCTTTTTCTCTGGTGGGCCGAGGGTGGGTTTTTCTTTCTTAGGCGGTGGCTTTTTCTTCGGCGGCTTATCAAAGTGTGGCACTTTACGCTGCTTCAAATCGCCGTTGATGTCATTGATGCCAAATTTCATCACCTCAGTAGCCTTTTGTAAAAGATTGTTATAGCCCACGACAGAGTGAGTATTAATCACTAAATCGCTAGGCATTAGCCAACAACCTGGGGCTATGGCGTAGTCTAAGCGCACTTTTGCCTCTTGGACGGCAAACTGATACCTTTGTATGCTCTTGGCAATGTCGTTTTCTATGACGGCCGATTCAAAGAGCACTAAGAACTGTTGTTGTGTTTCTTGACTAGCACCACCAGCGGCTATGATGGGCGAGCGTGTATCTACCTGCGCCCCCAGCACACAATAAACGTAGGCCTCTATGCTTCTATTTAGGCGGGCCAGATTTACCAGACCTTCACCTTTTTGCAATACAAACCAATCGTATTGTCTAGGAGTGCGGGCATCTTTTAACACTTCTATCTCAGGCCCGCCATATTTAGGCTTACCCTCATCTCTAAATCTATTCTCAGGGTTAGGCCAGCCGCCTTCTTCTATGTTAAGCCCTGCGTAATCGTAGCCATAAGGATCGCCAACGCCGCCATTGTTGGGCGCTAAGAACCTAAAGTCCTTGTGGATTTTAAATTCATTACATAGCCTCTCAAAGGCCGCCTCTTTATAATGTGTGTCGTAGGCATCAAAGCTAAGATCGCCCGGCAAAGGCGCTCCCAATTCATGTAGAATGCGGCGAATAGTAAAAATTACATGAAACTGTAAAAAAGAACACCGCTGTAGCATATCTAAACCCACACCGCAGCCCGCCGTCGCCGCCCATACGGCAAAGTTTAACTGTTGCGCCCAGTAAGTCATACTTGGCCCTTTTAGCCATTTTTTTGCCGCCGCTGCAGATTTAAATTCTGTCTCACTCTTTTTAAACACGTTACGAACTTTTAAAGGTATCTTTTTACCCGGCGCCACTTCTAAGGTCAAATGAGAGAAATTAGTCTTAGGAGGCATCGTGTGCCAAGCCACAGCGGGCACTGGGTAATTTATTCTAGCGACTGTAAAATCCTTAGGCCACGACGATGGAGATATCTTAACGGTCTTGTTTTTAGGATCTCTAGGACCTAAGGCCTTTAAAAGCGCCGCATTTAATTTTGCGTCGCCATAGTGATGCACTGCCGTTGGAAAAGGTCCATCTGGCGTAATATCTTCTCTAAACACATCGACAGCAATTCCATTGTATTCGAATTCAATACTCTGAGGCCCGGCAGAGAACTTTTTAAAATCGGCGTGCGGGTAGGCTGTCCTAAATCTGTGCCATTCGTATTGTACCATTATATATAATGACCGATGTGATACGAGAAGAACCCTCTGCCCCATTATACCCTGTCATTTCTGATGGAGAAAGTTTTCGACTTCAAAAAATCAATATGATCCTTTCTGAATTAGGCGCCGAGGTCAAACATTACGACGGCGTGCGTAAAAAATACAATAAAACACGCTCTGTGACCCATGCCATTGCTTTATCTTCCGGTAGTTTATCAGCCCTTTTAACAACTTCGGGGATTGCCACATCTTTAACGGGCCCAGGAATTCTAGTAGGAATCCCTTTAAGCGCGATTGGGGGACTCTGTGGAATTATTTCAGCCGTCGCCACGGTAGCGACTAAAAAATTAACCCAAAAGGTTTCAAAACACGAGAAAACAACAATGTTATGCAAATCTAAAATAAATACAATCTCAGACCTCATTTCGAAAGCTCTCCACAATAACAGAATCGATGAGAATGAATTTGCTTTAATTATGGCCGAGTCAAATAAATACGAGCAATTAAAAAATGAAATACGACAAAAAACTAGAGTTGAAGTTTTTAAAAAAGACGATCCCGAACTACGCAAGAAAATCTACAGCGAAGCCATGCAAGAAATAAAACAAAAACTAAATCAATAAATATTCATTTTCAGCGAAGCGAGACAGGATTTAATTTGCATGTGTCAAAAACCAGACAATGACGTCACGCGTCTAACATAAATACTATTTTGGAGTCAAAAAATATTGGTTGTGCGATGTGGCCGAACGGTTAGAGCCTTGGATCTCTGAGCTGGAGGGCATCAGAGATTCTGGGTTCGAGCCTCGTCGGGCGCATTTCACAGCCCCTCACTAAATGTGAATAAATGTAGCCCTCCCATTTATTCATGCTTAGTGGGGTATGTGTCTGTCGTGCCCAGGACCTCTGGCGCGGGATGAAATAAGCCCCGTAAGTCCGACCTATATGTCTGTCGTGCCCAGGACCTCTGGCGCGGGATGAAATAGGCCCCGTAAGTCCGACCGTTTCCGTAGTGTTGTCTGTGATTTAACCTCGCGATGAGGGATTTCACGCGCAAAGACAAAGTCAAAAAACCCCGTCGGGGAATACGCATTAGCTTCCGAGTCGATCTATTCCCCGACGGGGTTTCTGGCCAAAAAGCCAGTTTTGCTCTTTTTTATTCTCAAAGGGGAAGTCCCGATGAGTCATCAACCAGGAATCCATCTCAATAGGGGGTGGTTGGGGTCGATGTCATAAAATATTTTGTAGATGACGTCAGGGTAATAAGGGATTTCCCCCCGCAGCTGAATAAACATACTCTCGGCCCTACGCATAATTTGCATAGAAACGTCGGGAATTTTTTCTCCGGTTATTTCTGACAAAATATAAGAAATGCCATTATTATATTTTTGTAGCTTTAATTTTTTTAGAGTCTTTTTCAAACCCTGTGGCGTGGGTTCTTTGAGATGAGCTTTTATCTGCCGTAAGGTTTTCTTATCAACATAGACTGGCTCTAAACCTAAAATAATTCGCATCCACTTTCTAAAGTAAATAATTCTCTTATATGGCGTCTTTTTACGACCGCCGTTAGCATAACATTGACCAAAGGTAGCACAGGGCACCGCATTAAAAACTATACGGCCACAGATTTCACACATGGCCGAAGTGTCTTCTTCTATGGTCATTCGCCTACCACAACACTTTAAAGGCCTCGGCTCTGGGGGCTTAATTTCACGTCGCAGGCAATTAGAGCAAACTGTATACTTTTCGTAATCTACTTGAGGGGCATTGCAACACATTATATAACACTTATTTCTTTTACTCTCCAGCAGCAGTCTTTTAATCACTTTGGCCAAAAACACCCTAGAAATATGCAGAGAATCCCCGATGTGGACACCCCTAGATCTATACAGGCAGGCCCTGTAAATCACAAGGCGCGATCGAGATAAAACTATACTGCTGCTAGGTTCCACTAATTATGACTTTAGATGAAATTGTAAAACAACTCAAAACAACTACTACCTAAAAGCAGAGCTCCAATTTCAATTTCAATATTTTTATGTTCTTGATTCAAATGAATTGGATTTCCTGTGGTAATTGTAAAAGCATTTTTAAAATAAGTTTTGGTTTTGGTTTGTATAGTGGGCTTGTAAGCTCAGTGACCTTTATTACAGTGAATTTTAATATTCAGATTCACTGTCAGATTTCATAACTGACTTTGTAGTGGTTCATAATTTTCAGAAATATAAAGCAAAATCTCCAAACCCTTTTTTAAATTGATACAAGTAATTAAACCTTTTCAACATCCTGAATATTACAGAACAACATATCTTCATGTGTCTGTCTTTACTATAGTAAATTAATGTGACATATCTTGTTTTTTTTGTGGTTGTTGTTGTTGTTTTGTTATTTAATGTGGAATAGAATGACACACTAGCTAGGTGAATACTTGTCTCCCACTTGTCTCTTCCAGATTACACTGATAATACAGTTTTAAGTGACTATAAAAACAGCCACTCGACATTACAAGAAAACAAGGAATTAAGCATTTTCAGTCTGCATGCATTTAAGGTCTCGTAGGGTTCACTGACAGAGCATGCAAAATTCCTTCTTTTATTCCTGTCAATTTTTTTCATTAAATTCCAGACCCAAACTTGAGCTGTATTTACACATTAGTGGGGTTGAAATAAGTTCAAAATCATTTTTTTACTTATTTTATTATTATTAGAACTAGTGCAAAAAGTTCACCGTAAAACAAATGTCGTTGTACATTTTATGTACTTGATCGAGTGTTTGTTTAAACTTGGCCACAGTTCAACGTGCATAAAAGTTTATTTTTTTAAAGACATCAATCCCAAATAAAAGATAAAAGATCAAATATAGGTACAAGAGACGTTTTGACATCATTTTCTGGCCAAGGTCTTTACCTTGAAGTGCTTTCCTAATTGTTGTCTTTAGAAGCATAGTCCTAGATCCTTGTTTCACGCTCAATGCAGATGATTCTTGATTGCCAACTTTGGCTAGATTTTTAAGCAGCTTTACTGAAGGCATCTTCACGAAACGAAGAATACACGACCTCGATGACTCGTTTCATTATGAGAAGTTTTTTGAAGCTACAAATCCAACTAAAAAGTCGTCCAACTTTGAAAATGCTCTCTGTGTCCTTCGTCTTTCGAGCAGTTTTTGAAATGACACCGGGCCCGAAAAAATTCAAATGCACGTTGTTTTTCGCTTTAACCTGTCAAGATTGGCACAGATTAATGATCATGAAAATCGCTAAATTTTTACGAGGTTTCTAGAGTAATATTTTTAAGTTTTGCAAGTTAAAACTGCAAGGAAACTGTAATTTGGCCAGCGGTTACCCCTGTGGGATGTACAGGGACGTACGTACGTATGTACGTACGGACACTGGGCTTCCTGTGTCGGTCCATGAAAAATCAACTGGATGGGTTACCATTTTTTCTTAGGTATGGTGCTCCGCTCGCGCGAGCCTTCGGCCCGCGCGGGAGCTCCGCTATAAAAAGCTAGAAAACTTGACATTCCCTCAATAATTTTTTTATCACCAGAACAACATTAACCCGAGAGTATAGCGGTCTAAAAATTCTAGATTATAATTTATTTTAGATATCTTACAATGCTTCAATGGCCATGAAATGTGTAGGATTAAGAAACAACTTCGTGAAAACGCTAAAGTTAGAAATAAAGTTAGAATAAAGTTCATTAAGGTAATTTTAAGTTTTCTAGCTTTTTATAAAGATAAGTGAAATGATAAACAAAAGATGAAAAGGCGCAGGTCTAGCAACTTGACCGAAATTCGTAATTCTCAAAATTGCGCAGAGAGATTTTGTTCTGATTCTCCAAACGAACAATTAAAGAGTATGTCAACAAAATGAGCTCAAAAGAAGCTGTTTCTCAGTCCTTTAAGTAAGATTTTTGGCCAAGTGAACTAAATGCTGGAATTAGTTACTTTTTTGGTGAGTGAAAGTTCGAGCGCGTTTTATTTGAAAACGCTTCCATAGAAATCTTTTAAACATAGTAATAGCGGAGAACTTCATCTGAATTCTATGAACCAATAAACGCAGTTTTGTACAAAACTTTATTTTGTCTAAAAATTTCATGTCTGTGAAAACAGCAATGCCGTCACTATGAATTACTGGTAGCTGCGATTATAATGATTGAAGCATCAAAAGTAACTTGAAACGTAAACTATCCCTAGACTTGCTGTGATCAAAAAGCGGAGGTGCGCCTCAAACAAAACCCTGTCGAGCCACCTTAATTGTTTACAGATCAAAACGTGTGGACAGGGCCTCAGAGTAATTTTAATATAGGCAAGAGGTAACGATGTGGAAGTCCAAAAGTCCAAAAACTTGAATTGCAGTGAACCAATTTGGTTGAAATTCATGCGTCTTCGTTGCCGAGATTAAATGAAATCAATCGCATGACTTTCGAAGCTTTTACATAACACAAGTGCATTATGGGATATTTTTGGGCTAAAACAAAATGGCGCCAAATAAGTTGGACTGCAGAAGGATGAACAATTTTTTGAAAAATTAATCAGTTTTCTTCCCTTTTATTTGTCTCTAAAATATTGAAAGTTATTTACAGTATTCGTGAATGTGTTTTGAATCACAAAATTTATCAATTTCTGGAATTGTCAAGCCCAATGATAGGGGCTCTTAAGATTTAATTGCTTGGTTTTCTGACGTTTGGCTTAATTCTACAATCATCACAATAACAAACTTACAAGTTCCCTTTAGAAGTACTGGATTAAGGGAAATTTGGGGGTCTTTTGTCAGCTAGTTTGTTCGTACTAGCATGAAGCTCGAGTTTCCGATAATATTTGGCAATTCCTTTTTTCTCTACTTCCTATTTTTAAATATTACCGCTGTACCTGCATAGACATCATTTCTTTAGCCGCCTTTAAAGTGAATCATTTCAGCAGATCCACACTCACTACAACTCACACTCACTACTTCTATATTAAATATTTTACATACAACACTCAACTCTCTTGTTGATTTTTGCTGAGGGAGGAAAAAGTCATTGGGGTAAGGGAGAGAGAGCATGCAATACATGAATGAAAGTCAGTTCACATATGATCCAATGCCCGAGCTAGGACTCGACCCCGAACCCCACAGTGGTGAATGGCTAGCGCTCTCGCCGCTTGACCAACCATGCCAGCCATAAATTACGAGAACTAATAAATTACGCATGATTTACAATTCCAATTACCTCCAAAAGAAGTATAAAAGAAAAGGAGGAACGCTGGTCACCCATACAAATGTTCTCCATTCTCTTATGAAGTAAGCTATCAAGATTTTAAGGACACCTCCGGTAAACCAGTAGAAGCCGTCAACGCTTCCCATCCTTGCTCGAAAGCCTGGTCCAATGACTTCCACCATTAGGATAAACTGAGATAAGGTGGCACTAATCATAAATGCACCACTCCCAAAACGAAGAACGGCGAAGAGAGGAATCGATGTCTTTACAAAGGACTGGCAAATACCACATAATGCCTTAAATAATCAATACAAAGTTATATTAGCGAACTTCACGATGAGTGCCCCTGGCAAATTGATTATAAGGCTGTGATTACATAGCGTATAATAGAAGGTGATAGTTGCTGGTGAGAAAACGGATAAGTAGACAAAGACAAAGTAACTTGCAATAATGTATTGGAGTGTACTTGCTTCTGGAAATGACAAAAAATGTGTATGTTGTGAACTCAATTCATGGAGGGACCGCTCCCATTTTAGATTTGCGAGCACTCGTAAACATTGTGATCATTGATCTCAGAAAATTGTTCTACTGTGTTTGAGAACGTCTACTTTTCCTACGGAAAAATCAATAATTTGTACCAGCAAGTAGAAGCAATATAGTCCATGAGTAATTAAAGAAAGAAAGCGCGCACTCAAATTTCTTTCAAATAACTACTATAATTGCAGTAGAACACAATTTCTTTGGCTATGAAAAAATATCTTCATTGGTGAAATACAAAATTCTTGTGCATTTGGCCATATCTGTTTTTACTGTAGTAAAACATTAACGATGGTTTCTTGCTGTACAGTATTTACGATGGTTGCTCTATTTACCATGATTCCAAGTGTAGAAAAGATGACAGTCTTTCGTCCAAGTGCATCAGATACGATACCAGACACAAAGGAACCCACCAACATGCCAACAAAGAACATGGACTGAACAATAGCAGCGAGGTGAGAACGATCACAAATCAAGTTCCACTGAAAACAAAGTGAATGAATTAAAACATAAATGAAAATAGATATACAAATGCATTCCCTCTAACTATAGAGTAGCTTTAAATAGAAACAATTTTCTTGTTATATTATGTTAAGAATGCCATTGTACGTGGGGTTGTCCGTATTGTTGAATAAATGCTTCAACCACGTAGAATTAAAACAATTTTAATGAGCCAAGCTTTCGGACGAAGTGTCCATCATCAGGGCAAGTGAAAAAGTACAATACGCGCGAGGTGAGATAGCATACAGTAACTATGGTGATCGTAACGGTAACTAGGTAACTAGGTAACTTCTACTGTGCAAAAGTTTCTTCTGAACCCTTTCCTTTGATTTCAGCAAGGCCTTTTGATTCTGTAACACATAACATCGTTTCTGATAATTTTCTTGTTAACCCACGATCAATGTTTAAATGTTGACAATTCAGCTCTCCTGATCCTGTTCCCATTCCAGATGGCACCCGTGTTCCAGTTTTGTCTACTTCTACTGTGCAAAAGTTTCTTCTGAACACTAAACGTACTAGCTCTGGCCCTGATGAACTACCATACTGGTTATGGCGTGACTTTGTCTATGACTTAGCACCTATTGTCACTTCTATCTTCAACTGCTCATTGAGACATCAAACTGTACCAACTTCATGGAAGTATGCTAACACTACTCCACTTCCGAAGGAGATTCCTTTATGTGGGCTGAACCAACTACGACCTATCTCCTATATCAATATCATCATGAGATTGTTTGAAAGAGTGGTCTATTCCAGCGAGCTTTCCCATCTCAGTACTGAGTGCATCGGCAGTAATCAATTTGCATATAAGAAAGGTATCAACTCAACCATGGCCCTCATCAAGTGCCAGCATACATGGTTCCAGTGGTTAGACAAAAAAGCTAGTTCTGTAAGAACCCTTTCCTTTGATTTCAGCAAGGCCTTTTGATTCTGTAACACATAACATCGTTTCTGATAAGCTGAAAGCCTTCAGAATCAACGTACCCTACATTAAAGAAATGGATCATGGTTAGCGTGCGTCCATCGTGAAATGGATGCACGCGGGAGGTTGCTAAGCACGAAAGAAGCGTAAGAGTCGCACGACGAGGCGTTAGCCGAGTGCGACTCTAGCTTCTTGAAGCTTTCTTGAGTGCTTAGACAACCTCCCAAGTGCATCCATTTCACAATGGACGCACGTTAACCGTGGTCCATTTCTTTTATAACATAGCCATAATATTAACACGCGAAAATAGAATCTAAAAATTGTTTATTTGTCGATCAAATGCCAAATTCTCCACACTAAACGGAACTGAAAATTCGAAAACATAGAACTAGGAAGTTTATTTTTAATTGCATTTTATCATGGACGCTAAGGGCATTGTGCCAAACAATTTCTTTCATGAAACAACCCTAAAATTAACACAAGAAAATTCTACAAATATCTGTTTATTTTTTTATTTTTTATTTATTTATTTTTTTGATCAAGTGGGAAATTCTCAAAACGTTACAGACGGAGCAAAACGAGCGAAAACGCGCCTACATTTGACAACCATTCATTCACAAGTAATAAAGATCTTGACCGAATTCTTTCGGAAATCAGTCATACAAACTCAAATTGGTAAAATGCTGAAAAAGTTCAAAAACGTTTGTGTCTTTAATACAACTTTTTGGACACTAAAAACGGCATAAAGGCAGACTTATTTGAAGACTGAATGACTCTCGTTGGTGCTGTAAACAATGTTGACATTACCAATCGTGCAATAAACAAACGAAGCCTGCAGCTTGACTTTGTGGAAAGGATGAAGACACACAGGCCTTGAGTTGTAATGTATCAGAGAGATAACTCGCTCCTATGACCTGATATTGTCATGATGTGCCTGTTGGAGACACCAGCATTTGACCAGAGTGTAATAGCCGTAGCTCGAACTGAATGATTAGCGTACTTCTTTGACAAACCAGCTTCTTCGCTAATGCACTTTATCATGTTTGCGAGTGTATTCACTCCGACTGGTCTCGCTTCGTACCACACTTCTTGGTCAGGACTCCAGTTTCTCTTTGGATATTGGAAAAAAGCAGTGGAATTGGGGTTTACCTTGGAAAGGTAAAGCTTGAGTGCTTTAAAGCCGTAGTTCTCCTCTTCGATCATATTCAGTCTCATATATTCTAGCTTCTTTTTCGACGCTGCTGACATCTTTCAATCCATCTGGATGGTTTTCTGAAGCTTCATCATGAGTCATCGTGGTGCATGAGCGGCCATTGGCATCAACTTCAAACTTGATCGCTTGTGGTGGAAAGGCCTCTTTGTCCCTCTCGACCTCTTCAAAAAAAAAAAAAAAAAACCAGGACAATGTTGAACCACACGTTTCGCATAAGGGAGAGAGGTGTCGCTAGAGAAAAGATTCCACTTGTTTTGAGCTTTTGCAGGTCATCCACTTCAATCGTTGGCTTGTTTGTAGTGTTTTCCTTCCCACTTCTTTTGATATTCACCAGTTGGGCGTCCAGCATTTGGTTAGACCTTGCAAATCTTGGATCATTGGTTAGTCGTAGACTTTTATTCAATGGTGGGGCATTCAAGTAACGCTCAATGAATTGGCAAAAACCAAGTAAGGTTGATTTACTGTAATTTTCTCCATTTCTTGTTCTTGCTTCAGCGTAAAAACGTCGTAGATTTTGATCAAGTTGGTCATATGTCATTTGCTCTAGTGGCGTTTTGATTTTCTTTTCAGCACACCACTGAACTGGTTTCAAATGAAAGAATATTAAACAGAAAATTATTTAGTTTGCATAGCTTTAAAATTTACGAAAATGAAATAGGTCCTGTCACGGCAATATGAAAAGTTTTTCACGCTTGTATTTACACTGCAGTGGCAGAAAAAAAAATTTTTTTTGAGTGTTTTTTATGTCTACAAACTTTTCAGTATCGTAGCTTTTTACCTTTAAATGTCGACACTGACCAATTAGTAGTTTTCTTAGTCTTGTCGGAATGTCTCTCAGAGACAATTTTGTCAAGATCTTATCAGACAGCGTCGGAAATCGTGTAGTTGGATGATATTTTGCTTGCTTAGGTTGTTGCTCCTGCTTCGCGGAAAACCAGACAAAATTGACCTTAAAGTTCGGAAAATTTTCAGCCATCTAATAGCTCTTTGGGTTGTTTTCTTTCTTTCTTTCTTTCTTTCTTTCTTTCTTTCTTTCTTTCTTTCTTCTTTCTTTCTTTCTTTCTTTCTTTTTTTTTTTTTCTCATCTTTTTCTTTTTTCTTTTGGTAAGAATATTTGATCTAAAACACTTTTAAATTTTTTGCCGAGAGAAAAAGAGAGAGAAAACATCTGACGTGAGCGTGCATCCATCGTGAAATGGTTCACGGTAAATTAGCCAATCAGAGCGCGCACTTTATTGTAACTAGCCTAATTGACATTTAGTGAGTGCTGCCTAATATTGTTTTTCCTTATACAATAAACCGATTGCTCAAGGTTGTTCCCTTCAGAAATCGAAGCGCGAAATGAAATGCATGATTACCACAGAATATGCAAAAAATATTTCCAAAGAACGGGAATGTATTTTATTTTCAAATACCTCATTTTACATGTGACTACCATTAGCTTTTTTTGAAAATAGTGACAAACTATTACGTGACGCCGGATTGCTGTCATCTTGTCTTTCACGCCGTTGTATGCCCTTTGCCCTCTATTTGAAACTAAATCTTGATAAACATTAGATCTGTCATGAAGATGCGAAAAGCACGAGGTGATTCAAGGCAATTTAAAGGCACCAGATGAACTATTTAAGCTATTATTTACCGTAATTATTACTTCGAAAGGTAGTATAAGAAATTGTAATATAATGAATTGAATATAACATATGGCATCGTTTTCAAAGCATTACACGAAGTACTCAGTTGACACTCAACGACGAGAAGACGCATGCAGACCACGAATTTTTATATCCTAGGCTCGCAAAGCATGGTGGTAATTAGTAATTTTGCATTGTGGGATAGCAAGAACAAAGAAATCTATTGTTTTTTGCGACACTCGCTAAGCATTGTGGTCGTATCGAAATCTCGATTTTAGCTAGCTACTGAAATAGGATCGCTGCCTTGCTCCGCTCTCTCAGGCTCGCTCCGCTGCGGCAGCAATAAAGAAATGGATCATTAGTTTTCTCTCTGGAAGCTGGAAGGCTACAACGTGTCAAAGTTGAAGGTCTTTTTCAAGTTCGAGCAGTGAACGACAAAAACTCCTGAGTTGAAGAATAGCTGTTGTACAAAACTAAAATCATTTCTGTCTAAAAGTTTAAGTTATTTGTAAGTGGTTTTGGCCGATGAAAGTTGAATCAAAGTGTTAATCCAAAGCGAAAATTTGGATCGAAAATGAGGTTTAGGCCATCATTTGCTCATTTGCTATATGTTTTCTTTATATTCAGCTTGAAAAAGCATAATTCCAACACAACGTCAAGAAAAAGTATTTGTACAATTCAAAAATCCGTTTTAAACAGGTATTTTATCTTGGTACATCAGTTTTTAACCGGTAGAAAAAGGATTTGAGTGTAAATCCAGAACGAATTTGTATTAAATTAAAAACTCAAACAAAGGTCTAGTTTTTGGCGCTTTTCGCCATTATTGCTCGTTATTGAAGAAAAGTATCCTTTTAACACTCTTGATATCCTTCAATTCTACCCAATGAAGAGATTTAATAAAAGGGTGATCATGAGATCGTATCAGATTAATAGATATGTACAATCTTACCTCAGATACGATGGTAGTATACATGGTATCAAATTCGTACGAAGTACAGTTTGTACAACATTTATTGATACCACCACACGTAACATTGGGAGTAGAACACTTGAATTTTGGGCTTCCAGTCACAAAGACGAGATGTGCGAATTGGATGGCTTGGCCTATCAGCATAACACAGGTTCCATAAGCAACTTTCTTCTGATAGGTACCAAATGACTTGACGTGGTTGTAGATATCTTCGTACTCGACATACTTTCTGCCTTTGCCTTCTTTGTCCATCGTGTTCGTTATGCTGTAGTTATATATCTAGTCATAGATAGAGAGAGAAATTTGATGCTGTAAATCCTCAAACACATGGAGGTCAGTTAACTAGGTCAATAAATAATAAATCCTAATCTTTTTTTTTTATTTTTATTTTTTATTTTTTATTTTTTATTTCAACGCGCGAAAAAATAGTATGCATAGTAGTTAGTAGTAGACTCAAAAAATTATTGATTACCATAATGCCGATTAGACATATGCTTACGAGCTCGTCGTATTTTTTGATATTTATAGTGATTTTAACGTTTTTTATATCTCTAAAGCCTAATAATGGTCTTCACAGTTCACAGTTCACATTTATTCACTCAATATAATTTTTTTGATACAAAAATTAAAATATGATAATATAATACAATAAATATGATTTACAATAAATAATTAGTCATCTTATAACAAAAAAAGTATAGGTATTTCTATAATATTGAGCTAGGGTCATCCTAATAGCAAAGCTAATCAAGAGGATGAACCTATCAATAGTATAATAAGGAAAATATTGATCAGACAAAGAGGGAGGCAAGCGCGCCCTCTTTGTGTGGTCAATATTCTTAGAAATTAAGTTAAATGGGTTAGATTAGAAATATTTAGAAGATAAGTGGTTAGTAAGGAGATGGCGAAAAGAGGCAACTGATTTAGCAGACTTATAAATTAATAAAGGTAAGGAATTCCAGAGTTTAGATCCAGTAAATTGAAGTGAGCGAATACCGCTCACAACGCTCACTCTCTGATGGTAAGTAGTGGTTCAGATGTGAAAGTTTGGATTATTAAATTAATCTAGCGTAAATGAAACGAAACACCTACATATTAGCATAGCATAGCAATTAGCATATGGCATACGAATTTTCAAAAAACGAAATTTTGTATGAAAACACTTACAGTTATGCAAGAGATACCAACAAATTTCGATTTTTGAAAATTCGTATCTCCTTGATTTTTCAACTGATATCCTTCAAACTTCACAGTTTTACTGATTTTGATGTGCTCTTTTCAGCTATTTTTATTGTTTTTAAGTTTGGGAACTTTTGGAATTACATGAAAAAGCCGTTAGTATGAATGACTGTAGCAATTCACAAAATACGTCATTTACACGTATAAGATTGCAGAATACGTCTTGGTAACAGTCATATTCGCATTCAACATGAAAAATCAGTTTAGAATAGTTATGTTATGTTACCCTAAAATGCCTTCTGCACTTTTTGCGATCGACTTTTTCATTTTTGCGCCTTGTCTATAATTTTCAACCTTGCTCAGTTAAACCACTTTTAGACATGTTTAAAGACCTGGCCAAACTATATAACTTTGTTGGGGGAATTGAAACCATCTAGCTTTGTTGGATTCAAAAATGTTGGAGTGTTTGTCATATCATGTTGGATCATATTCGTCCAACATCTTTTGTTAGATAACGTTAACGTTGGATGAAGTTTTGTTTTCGATCAGGCAGTTTGCTTCAAAAATAAGTGGGATACAACAATGTTGGAGCGTTTAGCCGGGTTTCTAACAATGTTGGATTGATCAACTGCATGCAGTTTCATCCAAGCAGAAAACGATATTTCAAATTGATTACCAGCCTTCACGCGGCTAGAAAAGCATGCGATGAAAACAAAGTGCAAAGTTAGATCGTTTCATCCAACAATTTTAGATCTATGTTAAACGGGTTAGGCTAGCATTGTTAGATCTTTTGGGAACTATACTGACCGTTGCTTACAGTTTATTCTCTAAAACCTCACATATACTCTAACTGAGCCGACAGTCGGCCCTTTGCAGCATGTTGGAATGCAGCTCAATTTGAGGTCAAGACAAAAGAATTTCAATGTACTGTTAGCTGGAAACCATTGTTTTTGCCCTCCAAAATGCGCTCATTCCCACGTGCTGCAAAGGGCCTATTACGCTTTTTTAAGGGGGTACTTGGATGAAAATCAATAAAAATTTAAGATGACTTGAAACTTGGTTCAATGTATCTATATGTGACCAATAGTTACTAAGCAATATATTTTCATCAAATTCCAAAGGTACAGATAAAAAGTTATCGCGTAATTTAGCATCTACATTGTGTATCTATGACGTCATAAGTACAACCCTATTGTTCTTTTCGATCTTAAACCAAAATTTCTTGGTGATAATATGATTAAAATGCAGAATTTTTGGGATAGTAGGTTTTAGATTTATCTATATTGGTCGTTAATTGACGTCAGCTTAGGAATTAACCACTCTCCAATTTTGACCTATTTTCATCCAAGTACCCCTTTAAAATATACTGAAATAGATCGATTTCATCGACGTCATCGAAAAAATAAAGTCGATTTCAGAGCATGAAATAAAATAAAAGTACTTGTACCTAAAAGAACAACTAAATCTATGCAACTCTAGAAAGAATTGAGTCAAAAGAGCTTTTCACCGCGAATATACGAATGTTTGAATGTGGGCTTGCTGTTGGTAAGAATGTATGGGGCCGCCATATTAGAGTGTACCTTTCTGGTATCGAAATGATATTATAAATGCATTCATTTGTTCTTTTTTTTTTTTTTTTTTTTTTTGACCACCATTATACAAACAGCAGATCTCTGGCACCCTACAGGATTCTATCAAAATTCATTACGAATGCCTCATCAATATGCCAATCAAACCGCCATTGATGTAGATAACTCGTGGATTCACAGGTAGCCCAAGCTTAGTGGCCAAACATTGTAAATGTCTGAAAATTTCTATTGACTAAGAAATATTAGAGTGCTTACAATATATCCGTGAAAACGTTAGCGAACTAAATTGTACGAAACAGCGCGAAATTCCTTTGTTTTCTATTGTTTAATTAGTGCAAATTGGTGCAATTTATTAAAAAGGTTTTGCACGGATATATTGTAAGCACTCTAACAATGACAAAACAAAGCTTAGTACCAAGTAACTTGTTGAGTTTTCATTTGTAGTGATTTTGAGCAAAATCGAGCGAGTGAAATTACAGCGATTTGAAAATAAGCCCAAAGGGTGTATGCGCAGTCATCTTGATTTAGGAGAGCGCTGGGCCTAGCATCTACTGTACATACTTGTCCAAAAACTCCTCCGCAGTAAAATACGCACCAAAATATCCCTGAGAGGCTTATTCATGCTATATTATGCTAGCACTGTTCATTTGATGAAATCGGCAAAAATTATGCTATTTTTCAAATTATCATCGTGTAGAATCGGTGGTCACATCCGGGACATACAAAGGCGCGAAATTCAAAGTTTTAATGAAATTCACCTAATTAACTCTCAGAATTACAATAAAATACGCAAAACCTACAGTTTCAAATCATTTTTGGTCATTAACTATCTTGAACTTTTAAGTTCCAAACCCTGGAAATATTAGTATGTTACCTGGAGAATATGCCCTGTTGAAATGGGCTCGTAAAGTCAAGTAAAAATAATATCGCGAAGACCATGAATATTGAAAATTTTCAGTTGTCTGTGTTTTGTGGGCAATTTGGAAGACAGCACAATTCAAAACTAAATTAACAAGTTGATCGCTGAACACACTTTTCGACAATCCCAGTGGTCCTTAATTACGAACCAGGGACCCATTTCTCAAAAGACCCGATAACTTTACAGACCCGTTAACTTATTCGATTTATTTAGGTTAACGGGTCCGTAAAGTTATCGGGTCTTTTGAGAAATGGGCCCAAGGATTCACTGAAAAATTTACACACGAATTAAAAGAGAATCGTACTTTATTACAATGATAAGGGTTCATGATAAGCATTGGTCATTGAACTTTTGCATCATTTGGTGGCTCCTAGAAGAGCCGTTGTTATAATTGCATTAAATGCCCAGGAATCAAAGAGCTATTCTTGTGTGGTAGCCTTTGCGAAAGGTCACTTTGACTTTTTCAATGAGACGGGAAGGAAGCTTTCTTTTTACATCGTTCTGTAGGAAAACGGGTATCTTGTTCAGGAACATCTTTATCTGGATCGGAGTAATGCCACTACAGCCACCACCAGTCACTGTTAGGCATTTCTTGAGGAAGAAGATAAACTGCGTCAATAAGTTCTTGCTCGGTAATATCGGTTGTTCTGAGGTCTGATGGTAAGGCATCGTACAGCATCATGTCTGATAATTAGAGTCTCGCTGTATTCGGAACTTGAAGACTTCAGACCAGTTTCAAGTGAAGAACAGCGATTCTTTCTCGGCACTCCTCAACACGGACTGGATCGACGACAGGATACTCAAAGGCACTGATAAGTTCTTCAGACAAGTGTTCTCGTGGCTCCCAGGTATTTTCTGTGCTGTCAAAGTTTTTCCTTTTTATGAAGTACTCTGCAGTTTTCCCTCGAAGTCTTTTAGCGATAACACGTTCAACATCGTAGGTGCCCATCACAACTGGTTTTGACTCAGGCTTATACTTTGATTGAAAACACTCATCATCATAAATGGTAAAGAGTGAAGAGTAAAGCCAGGAGAAGCTCTAGTGCGTTTTGACATGTTGAATTAGTACGGCTGTTGTATGAAATGAACAGGGATGAGAAAGTAGGGCCTTTATACTCTCGCGAAAACCGATTAACAAATCAAAACCGAGGGGCGGATCTGATAAAACAAAGGAGGCGGTATCATGACTTCGAATGAATTACAGAAGCGTGTTCGGCAGTGTTCTTTGTATTCTTTGTAAAGTTGTCGTTCCGCTAATGAAACAAATAGCTTTAACTCTAACAACTGCACTAATACAAAGTCGGCTTGAAAAACACGTGAAAAGTTCATTAATTAGTCGAGACGCTTTATCGCTTGTATGAAATGACGCAAGTACTTATGATCAAAATTGTAGAACTACTAACCATGACAATAAAAAATAAGTTAAGATGCAATGTTTATCACAAGTCCTTGTATATAGGACAACAATGTGGTACGTTCCTTTTGTTTTGTCTCTCAATTAAAGACTGCAGACAAGTTGATTAGTCATTTTGTCGTCTTCTTCTTCTTCTTCGAACTGGTTGTACGACTACAGCACAAAAGGCAGGGAAATTAGTAAACTTCGTTATTTTTAAAGTTTGCCAAATCAACAGGCTCTGCTCGCATGGTACATTAGCACTTACATCTTAACTGTTCAACTCTTCCCAGACGGAAAAGCTCTTGAACCCCTTGAGGGTGTCTTGGCCGTGGAACACCATTAAGTTGCTCTGGTGGTTGTTGTCTATCCATTTTTTGAAAGCTTTCTGAATGCTCACGAAGTATATCTTTACAAGGTTTGGTCCCTTTTATGAACGATTCAGCATTCACAACAGGAGGCAATAAAACTGATCCACAAGACCTTTATAGCACATTTATTTCCGAAATAATTCGACACTCACGATTAGTTTTAACGATGAGTCGGTCCATATTTTTCACAAAACTCTATGTAAAATCGTAAAATGAATATGAAATATTTCTATACTGTAAGAGACATGACCGATGCATTACGGCCGGCGGGATTCTACTGATTTCATTTCTGCGCAAATGATAGCCTTTTCAGCAACAATTCGAAATATTGAGTCGGATATCCGAGCTTTGTAATAAAACGCTCTGAGTATTTCATTTCAGTTTTGATACTTAACTAATGCTAGAAATTATAATGGTTTTGAGTTTTGACGAAGCGCTTTAGCTTTTACAACTTCACGGATTATAGTAACTTATCTACTCAGTTTGATTCAGTCCCAAACACAAACACAAATCAACCGGAATAAATGGCATGTGGAATAACTATTTTCGAACTTTGAGTTAAATACAGTTCAGACATTGCATTTGAATGCTCATATGATGCCTGATCTCCCTTGGGAATGTATTGAACCAATGACAACGATATCCATATATTAGCATAGATATCCATATATTATTGTTATTCCTTATTCATTTTGTATCTTTATGTTATTCATTTATTCTTTTTTTCAATTTGCCTTTATTCATTATTCTTCAAGTTGTAGATGCAATAATTCATTATTCCAAAGCATTCTCAAACCGTTATTCACTATTCATTATTCTGCTTCCATCCCCGAACATGTAGCTCGGATACTAAATTAGTTATTAAATACTAAGTCGAACCAAATCGAATTTTGACGCTGCTCTTGGCTTGACGACAATCGAACCTAAGTATTCTTGTCTGACTTGTACAAGAACAACCATGCCATGGTAGAATTATAGTTGTACAATGTAGTAAGTGATGAACTACCACAGGCTATTTTTTTCTGGCACTTTTGTTGTGCACGAATTTTCTTCTTCGTTTAAGGCTTTCAGCTCGAATTGTTTTTTGATTGGTCAAAAATCTAATGGTCCGTCCTTAAATGTTGGCAAACGCCAAAATTTAGCAAAAAACGAGGCCGTATACGTTTTTCGTTATTTGCTAACAAAATCAATCCTTAAATAAACACGATTTCGACTAGTGCGAGTTTAGTTGTCCTGCATGGAACTGCTCTTTTACCTTCGAGAATTAGAGTCGCAATGAGTCGCAAATCAGGCTGAAGATGGAATTCTGTTTCCCAAAAGCTGACAGACAATCACTTGATTTCTAATACCACCTACCTTGGACATAATCACGCAAAACGACTGTATACGCAATCCGTATTTGGGAAGTGAGCGAATGATTGCGTGTTAACAGCTTAGAACAGCAAAGAACTTGTAAAACTGGATGTACAAGATTTACATACATATTTATATTTTAGCAGAATAATTTGACTACCATTATGATTATTCCGAAACATTTTTTCTGTAAAATTTAATATTCATTCTCGAATGATTCTTCGTTATTCCTTATTCATTTTGTATCTTTATGTTATTCATTATCCTTTTTTCAATTTGCCACTATTTATTTAAAAAAAAGCTGACAGACAATCACTTGATTTCTAATACCACCCACCTTAATCACGCGAAACGACTGTATACGCAATCCGTATTAAAACTCTTCTTTGGTAAGTGAGCGAATGATTGCGTGTTAACAGCTTAGAACAGCAAAGAACTTGTAAAACTGGATGTACAGGATTTACATACATGTTCATACTTTAGTTTACATTTTTCTTTGGCCGGGAAGTGAGCAAATGATTGCGTGTCAATAGAAGCAGAATAATTATTTGACTACCATTATGAATATTCCGAAACATTTTTTTCTGTAAAATTTAATATTCATTCTCGAATGTTTCTTTGTTACTCCTTATTCATTTTGTATCTTTATGTTATTCATTATTCTTTTTTCAATTTGCCTTTATTTATTTTAAAAAAAGCTGACAGACAATCACTTGATTTCTAATACCACCCACCTTAATCACGCGAAACGACTGTATACGCAATCCGTATTAAAACTCTTCTTTGGGAAGTGAGCGAATGATTGCCTGATAACAGCTTAGAACAGCAAAGAACTTGTAAAACTGGATGTACAGGATTTACATACATGTTTATATTTTAGCAGAATAATTTGACTACCATTATGATTATTCCGAAACATTTTTTCTGTAAAATTTAATATTCATTCTCGAATGTTTCTTTGTTACTTCCTTATTCATTTTGTATCTTTATGTTATTCATTATTCTTTTTTCAATTTGCCTTTATTTATTTTAAAAAAAGCTGACAGACAATCACTTGATTTCTAATACCACCCACCTTAATCACGCGAAACGACTGTATACGCAATCCGTATTAAAACTCTTCTTTGGGAAGTGAGCGAATGATTGCCTGTTAACAGCTTAGAACAGCAAAGAACTTGTAAAACTGGATGTACAGGATTTACATACATGTTTATATTTTAGTTTACATTTTTCTTTGGCCTTGAAGTGAGCAAATGATTGCGTGTCACCATGAACACCAAACAACCTGTTTAACTGGATGTACAGGATTTACGTACATGCTTATATTCCTCACAATGGCTGGTTTTCTTTACATGTAAACCTGTTTCACGAGCGTTATAATCAACCCGCCAATGGAATGGCGGAAATAACTCGTGGATTGAGCAGAGCGGAAGCCCATGAAGCATTGAGAGTTGAATGTTTTACCCATTTAGGGTTTTTTTGGTTTTACTTCCATGAAGTGTCTTTTGTGTAATCCTTAGCTTTTAGTAGCGATTTCAAGCCATATTTTTTTTCCAGTGAATGACATATATACTTTTACATGGAGCGTAAACTGGTTGCATATGTTGCATGAGCGTGACGGCCAAAATCTACAATACTATATGCTTTCTGGAGCGAAATTGGTTTCCTGTATTGCGTGATGTTGCAACAGAGTCATTGGCGTGACCTTGCATCACGGTCAAATGTCTACTGTATTCGACGCTTTAGATCAAACGAATGATAGATACAATTCATTACATACAATGTATATAAATCTCTCATTTTTTCAGTATCTGTTACAATATGCGTCTCAAAGTGTACAGTTAATCAATTACACTAGACTTTACAAAAAGTCAATTAGATCCACTGAGTTATTTTGGCCAAGTTACACAAGTTTTCCCTATAGCTGCTATAGCTACAATTAACTGACTGGATCGTCAAAGGTCACGGTGAATTCGAATAAAATGAAACATGCTTGCATTTTGATCAAAAAGAGTCGAGTCAAACTGCCGTTTTCGTTTCCTGCTTATTTCAACATTCTCTCTTGTGCTGATAGAGTACAAACACAAACTAGCTCGCTGAGCTCGACTAACGTACGGCCAGTTCTGTCTAGAGGAAACTGTTATCAATAGTATGTTTTCGTTTGCTTTTTATAAATCATAAACACTAAAAGCTTGGATGCCTTTGATTTTGGACTTGCGACGATTTATGTTGCTTGACAGCGACGTACAAAGTCCATACAGAAAAGTTTTCACGTCCAAGTATCGAACAGCTCAACGGAGATGCGATGAAAGTTATTCCAATCAGAGTAGTGCAATACAAAATGTGGCAAGGAATAAGAAATTAACTATCAGCATTTTCTCCTAACATCCGACACATCCAATCTTAGCGAAGTTTGAGCACGAGGTAAGTCAAGGAATCTCTAGGCATGATCTTACTAAGAGAAGTTCTCGTATAATTTCGTATAAATCATCTGACCATCTTGAAGGCTCCACAATTAAACTCATGGAGGAGTCACGAGTAGAATTTCAACATTTCATGATGATAATTCTACCTCTACATCAGCCCCAGGTCACTACAGAGCTCCACGAGAAGCATACGCATTCGTAACTAAGCATTGGTGTTTGTCGATTTTAAAAAAGCGTTCGATGTTGTCGATCATCAATTATTGTTAGCCAAATTGCACCTGTACAGAGTCAGCGCTTCAGCTATGTCATGGTTCACCTCCTATCTTACAGATAGACAGCAGTTTGTATCCTTAGATGGTAAACTGTCAGACTCTTTACCAATTAAACAAGGGGTTCCACAAGGATCTGTCTTAGGACCAGTTTTATTTATGATTTTTGTGAACGATATCCCACATAATCTATCCAATTCCTGTGTAGACATTTTTGCTGATGACACTACCCTTACTGCAAGTTCAAATTTCTCTGAAATACCAACTCTGACCCATGGTCTAAATCAAGACCTTGACGCAATACAAAAATGGGCTCAGGACAACAGGATGATCATCAACACGAAGAAGACGAAGTCCCTTCTAGTAACGGGAAAATGGATTGTAAAGAAGTTTGATAACGTAGATGGAATACCACCCTTGGCATTATCTCTAAAGGAAACGGAACTTACTGATGTCAAATCACACAAGCTGTTAGGAGTCATACTCGACACAGAATTATCATATGATTGCCATATCGATGAGCTCTGTAAGAAATTGTCTAAACGGATTGGGCTCCTCAAACATATCAGTCCATACCTTAAGCAGTATCAAAGGGAAACATACTTTAATGGCGTGATAAAACCGGTCATGATGTATGGAAGCATGGTTTGGGATAACTGTTTAAAGGAAAACTTACATCGTGTTCTGAAATTACAAAAATGGGCAGCGAGAATTATACTTGACTCAGAAAAGAACACCCCATCAATAGATTTGTTCAACAGACTGAACTGGCTCCCCTTTTCAAAGCAATCTTACATCAAACGAAATGCTCTGGCATATAAGCGTTTAAGCGATAACTATGCTACTCCAGGATACATAGATGAACTATTGCCAAAAAACTCATCTCTCCGTCAAAGAGTCTTACGATACACAAATCTAAATTTCATATGTCCCAAATACAAAAGGAAAACCGAGGGAGGAAGGACTTACGCTGTCAGAACGATCAAAGAATGGAACTCTCTTGGTATCCAAGTTAGAGAGATTGGGTCGATGTCCAGTTTTAAAAGCTGTCTATATAGAAAACTTCTCACAGACCAAAAAGCAGCCAACGAATTGAACATTTAACATAATATTTGTGATATATGACGAAATTGAGTATTTATTTATTATTCTATGATAATTTGATAAAATTTGAACATTAACTTATTATATTAGTATGATATGATATATCATAAAATCGTAATTTATCTTTGTTTGCTTTTCTATTTATAATATCTTGAAATGTTGTTTTTAATATGTGGTTTCGAAAAATACATTTTCAAAACGCCTTTATATATCTATATATTTATTAAGTAGTGTTTTTAAAGTTCAAAATTCATAGTAGATTATATATTTATATGTAGTTTTTGAGGGCTACAGAGTTATCAGTGTTTGTCAAACTGCTGTCATGTGTTTTACCCTCTGGAAATAAAGCCTATTATTATTGAATGCCTTGCTAGCAAAGCAGTTAAAGAAAGTATAACAAATGTTCTGAGATCGCTTTTCAAAAAAAGAATTTAAGAAAATCTTGTTTGGAAGATGGAAACGAGCAGAAGGTTACTATTCACACTCATTGAATATTCATGAGCTATCCTGATGACATAATGAGTATTATATAACGTGACATTAATTATTCATAGTTGTCAGTTGGCGCCAAAGCGACCAAAAGAAGTCGCTGAGTATCTGTCGAATTGGCTGAAGAATGTCAAATCCAGCAGAGATCATTGCTCCTTTACATTCTAATGAAAACCCTGCTACTAGCTCGGCGTCGCTGGTGCCACAAAGTTCTGCAATCATCAGTCAAGTCTCGGCCAGTATTTCAACAAGTACTGTCACAACTCCGGCCGCTTCGGGTAGCTCTTCTACGAGCACTGTCACAACTCAAGCCGCTGGTGCATCTACCCAGCCTTCAAATGACCAAGAAACCCAAGAGGTATATATAATATTTGGTTTTGATTTTTAATAGGAATGATCTTATAAATGTTAGATGACAATTGGTCAAGTTGTTTGATTCATTGTATCGTGTAGTTTGTCTCACGTTTCTTGGTTTATAGAGCACTTTCTTTATTTTGGCAGGTATTCTAGCCGCATTTTAGTGTAAGTTTTTCTACCTACTTAGATTATTATTATTTTTTCTCTTATTCTCCCAAGGTTTGCCGCGCGTTCGGCTTAGCCTTCATTAGCTTTGGCAATAGGCTTCGTTACCCGCTTTTCAAAGGCTTGTTTCGCTTAACTGATTTTGTACATACTTCTGTGCACTGGCGCTCGATTGCTGGTACAAAGGTGTTTGGTCTTACGTTTTTTGTTTTTATATTTGCCAGGGAATTGTTTCAAGTGGCATAAATGCCAGGCTTGAAATTAAGTGGTTCAATGTAAAGCAGTACTATAAGGAGAGGCCTGAATGTTAGGCCTAAGTGCAGAGTGGTTGAAACGGAGGTCGGAATGCCAGGCCTAAGTCCAGAGACAACTAAGGCTAAGGGAGGCCGGAATGCCAGGCCTAAGCCCAAAAGGGGCTGAGAGTGTGGCCGGAATGCCAGGCCTAAGCCTTGAGAAGGCTGAGAGGGAAGCCGGAATGCCAGGCCTAAGCCCAGAGGGGCTGAGGGTGAGATCGACATGCCGGGCACAAGACGGCGAGAGGGAGACTAAAAAAAAAACACATTTCCACTTTTTCGGTTTTTCAGATAAAAATCATATCTTGCGTAGGGAACTGGAGGATTTTAAAAAGAGTACTGGAAAAGGCTCAGTCGATTCAGCCATCACGAATCTGCAGGCGTTGATTAGGAGGCCTACTGCAATCTTTGATGCCTATACTGCTATCGCTGCGCTGGAGGAAGTGGTGTACTTGGCTCAGAATTTAGTTATGACCGTCATCAGCGTTTTTCGGTAATTTTGAGAAAATGCCGTCCCCTGGTTACTGAATCATCGCTGCAGTCGATCCTGGTTAAATTAGTGGCCACTAAAGAAGATGCGGAGGTTGCAAAGTCCATCGAAAAGGCCATGAAGCAGAAGGCTCCCCCACCAGCTCGTTGGCCAACCGCTGGTCGAACAAGGCCCTCCCTGCCTTACAAGCCACACCGTGCTGGGAAGGAGGGTCACATAGCCCGATTTTGTCCTCAGTCTAGGCGCTAATAAGAACCTAGGCCTGTCTCCGTTTTTGTTTAATTTCCTTTGCTCAGTGTACTATGGTACTAAATAAACATGTATGTATGTATGTACATACAAGGGTGCTAGGTATGGGTCAGCGTGCCCGCCAAGACGCCTTTTCAACAACTATGGGTCGTGTAAGGGTTTTGTAATTTTTTCCCCCAAACCCTGCCGGACAGAATTCGCACGGGAGCGCTTCGCGTTTGGGGAAGGGTCGGGGAAGTTGAACTGGCCCTGGTTGGTGTTACCGATGACCATCGAACCTAACAAACCGAGACTGTGTATTGATGCCCGTTTCTTAAATCTGTGGAAGATGGAAACCCCTTTTGAATTAGATACTTTGGTATCGGTTCCCCGATTTGTGGGTTCTTACCTGTGCAAAATTGACGATAAATCTGGTTACGACCACATTCTAATGTCAACAGACTCTCAAAAATATTTTGGTATTGAGTGGCAGGGGTGGTGGCTTGTTGGAACCACCCTACCCTTCGGTTGGAAAAACTCTCCTTTTGGTTATCAAACTGTGGGCCCGGGACCGACGAGTTTCTTTAGGCATATTGGTATTACTTGCAGTCTTTACATTGATGATAGACTGATTGGGGAGATTTTCAGTGAGCACGGATACTGGTCAAGAGCTATCGAATCGCGTGACAGCACGTTTAGTCAAGAATCAGCGGAGACAGAGTTGTATCTGGTGTGTAGGGTGTTAACCAGTTTGGGATATTTTTGAGGTCTAAGTAAGTGTATTTTGGCACCTACGACCAAGTTGCAGTTTCTTGGGATGTTAATAGATACCCGGATGCGAGCTTTCATGATCCCAAAAGATAAGCGCCAAACATTTGCGGAGTTGAGAGAAATGATACTCGCATGCAAGTCCATTGCACCGTTGAGAAGCATTCAGAGGCTGATGGGAAAGTGTAACTCCTTTTCATTGACGTTTCCAGGAACAAACTTTTAAATCAGAGAGATGGCTGCAGCGATTGGCAGAGCTGGAAAGGGTGTGGAAGTGTCCCTCACTCCGACTCTCAGGAAGGAGCTGGAATTTTTCGCGGTCTCTTGACACTTGGAACAAATTCATTCCATGGCGACTCGAGAAACATGTTTCGTTAGTGATGTCTACTGATGCCTCACAGTTTCGACACAGAGTCATGACTATTTTTAGAACCCAGATTGCACTATCGTACGTGGTGCAATAGGGATCTATTTTTAAACTGTGACTGACAAACCTCAACTATACTATCACATACTATCGGACGTCTTAAACCAGAAATCAATTGTTCAAGATGACTCAAAAAGTGCCACTAAACGACGAAGGGGACACCTTTGAGATTTTCTATAATGACATCAAGAATGACATTAACTTGGGTTATTCAGGAACTTTGTCAAGAGTGCTGCAAGTTGGTTGGGATTCCCATGACATCAGAGTGGGATGCATTCATTAATAGCCTACCAAGCAAGTCAGCATCTTCAGTTTACAGACTTTACAACGAGATAAAACATGACATCGAGGATGATAGAATTATTGTGGACTGTGTGTGCATGTTATGTGACCCCATGTATGACGCTGATGCATGGATGCTCCAGACATCAATGATGATCGATTTCAAAAATGGACCTTTGGATGACAGTGGGTATTTGAAAGAAATGTAAGACTTGTGTGATGAATGAATAAAATGTTGAACACCAGCAACAGTTGTAATTGGTTATATTTATTTTTTCACGAGGGTTTACACAATGCGCATTATATTATTTTCCGTTACATTTTTTCGACATTTCTACACTTTTTTCGTTTATCATAAATGTCATAAATGTCATGAATGTCCAATAGGAGGCAGCATGGCCGAGTGGTCAGAGCGTTGGTCTCGCAATCTGGCGGTCCCAGGTTCGATTCCCACTCTGACCACTAGCTGAGACTGAATTTGTTCCGATTTCGATTATTTCAAACTCAGTTTCTCGGCCATGCTTGTAATATAGCCAACTGGTTTGCCTCCTTGCCAGTTGGGATTCTTATTCCATTTATGTTTGATTTATATGATTTAGTTAGGATTTGTAAATTGAGCTGAAAAACCCTGTTAAGGGAGTCACAATCATGTATGTATTCTTATTCTGTATTCGTCCATACCTATGTAGTCAATTGCAACCAACTTTCACAGAAAAGAACTTATGGATGATCAAGTATCTTTCTCTCTTCATTGTTGTTGATCTTCTTGTTGTTGCTGTAGTCCCGTTAATTTCCTTCGACGCATTTGCTCTTTTAAGGGTACACCACCAAACATACCACGGCCTGCGTAAGATGTAACCGGCCGTTTTTTGGTCCCACTTTAAATGTGAGCTCTTTGAACCAGTCAGGATGAGGTGACTTGCATGAGAAGTTAATCCTAACATCATCCATAATTGTTTTAGTTCTTCAGCCTGTTTTAACCTTTTCTTACAATCGCGTATGGTTTTGTGATTAGTAAAGTAGGGAGAACCGTTTATATATTTATCACACCGAAAAACGGCATAATTACAAAACCAACCATCCGAATGAGATCATAAATTACTCTGCAGTTACTAAACGGTGGCTATTCTGACACATGAAAATTCAGATCTTTTCATGGTTGAAAGGCACACAGACAAACCAGACAATTGGTTAAGTGATACAAATATCCAAAGTGGTCACAGATCAAACGGCTCATGTTGTCTGTACGGGTGATTGCATCAAATGAAAGACCAACTAAAGAACATTCCTATTTATTACCTATTAAACCGTTATCCCGATAGCCTGATAGCCGATAGCCTGATAGCCGATAGCTGTAGCCGATAGCCTGATAGCCGATAGCCGATAGCTGATAGCTGATAGTCTGATAGCTGATAGCCTGATAGCCGATAGCCTATGCGATGTGGCCGATAGCCGATTAGCCCTGATAGCCTGATAGCCTTATAGCCTGATAGCCTGATAGCTGATAGCCTGAAGGCCTGATAGGCCTGATAGCCTGATAGCCGACAGCCTGATAGCCTGATAGCTGATAGCCGATAGCCGACAGCCGATTTCTTGATAGTTGATAGCCTGATAGCCTGATAGCTGATAGCCTGATGGCTGCTGATAGCTTGGTAGCCAGGCTATTGATAAACGTATACCTCTATAAATGGCACCCACTGAACTAGTTCTTGATCATTCTTTAATAGACACGACATGGCTCGGACGTGCCCTTTATGCCACAAATCAATACAAAATTTGTCGTCACATCCGGGACGCGTTTACAAAATGAATGGCCCAGAACGTACATTTTGGTTTCAACAAGGAAAAATTCAAAAGAGTGGTCAGCGGTTTACTCCCTACCCTCAGGTTAAACCCCATGTAGAAACCAAATATGACCGGTTTCAACTACTCCACCCGTTCACAGCCTTAGTGGCCGGAATGACCGGCTCTGGAAAGACCGTCTGGGTTCAAAACTTACTGGAACATGCCAATCAAGTCATTCAGCCCCCGCCTCAATGCATTGTGTGGAGTTATTCCCAATGGCGACCCGCTTACGATCAGATGCTCAGAACTGTTCCTGGGATCGAGTTTGTCAAAAGCACACCACATGACCTCGACGAGGATTGGTACTTTGATCCCAAGATCAACAATCTGATGGTCATTGACGATCAAATGACCGAGACTTGCAACGACAAACGTATCGTGAATCTATTTACCAAGGGATCCCATCACCGAAACCTTAGTGTCGTCTTCCTCTTGCAAAATGTCTATTTCCAAGGCAAAATCATGCGCACCTTGAGCCTGAATGCAGCCTACCTTGTCCTGTTTAAAAATCCCAGAGACAAACTACAAATGATGACTTTAGGAAAACAATTATATCCAGGAAAGATGGACCAGTTTGTTCAAAAGTAAGAGGCCGCTGTTCTGCGGCCCTACGGCTACCTGTTTGAGGATCTCAAACCCAACACCCCAGAGGGGTGTCGACTGCGTACCAACGTTCTTCCAAATGATGTCCACCCATCACAGACTGGGAGTCAAACAGATGCGACGAAGACCATCGCTAACTTTTGTGAGCGTCAAGGGTACTTACAGCCGCCCCAGCTTAAAGCCATGCAGGAACTAGAAGAACAGATGGACGCCATTTTGAAAGACCCCAACCTACCTCCAGAGGTGAGAGTCAAAGAATATGGTTCATTGTTGAATCGTTACCTTGATCTCCGACAACAACTCTCCAACACCGTTTTAACGATACCAAGACAGGAACCTATTTCAACCGTACCAACAATGGTCGACCAGAGTCAGCCCCCTAACGTGACTACTCCGCACTGGTGACTTTGCCAACATTTCTAGTGGGTCCCGTCAGAGACTACCTAAAGACAACGTGCCCTTCGTTACCGGAACAGATGGGGCAGAAACAGACGAGCCAGACACACAGGGACTTTTCTGCTGCCCCACAGATGGCTGCGTGAAAGCGTTCCAGAGGCACAGCTCACTCGAAAATCACCTTATGTATGGACGATGCAATGTAGTTGTTGAGCGGCAAAGTTTATTCGACAAAGCGATCACGATGTATCGGAATAAACTTTCTGAAGGGCCTAAATTACAACCCATTCTTACAAGTTCAAAAGAGCATACTACCTCTAAAGGTCCTGCACTTTTACAAGGCTGGGCCCTGATAAGCTCCAAGAAGGCAACCAGGTTTAATGAACGTCAGAAAAGTTATCTTAATGAAAAGTTCAAGATTGGACAAGTAACTGGGCACAAGCTTGACCCACACGACGTGGCTCGTGATATGAGGTATGCGAAGACTGAGTCTGGCGACCGGAGGTTTCAAGTCGAGGAATTCCTCACGTCCCAACAAGTACAGTCGTATTTTTCGCGGGCCTCAGCCAAACTCAAGCGTGGTCAAGGGCAAGGCCAAGATGAGGTCGCTGAGCTGGATCAAGCGGCTGCGGAAGAAGAAACCAACTACTTGACCACCAAGACGTCAGTCATGAATAGTATACAGCTTACGCATCCCGTTGTCTACGATACCTATAGCCTGTGTAATTTGGTAGCATCAGGAGGACTCAAGAAGCTAAGCGTCTCAATGCTACGTTCAATATGTGACTATTTTGATATTGACGTCAGTGATGTTTCACGCTCTCGAAAGGCACCATACATCAAGCTTATCAGGAACAATCTGGTTGACACATGTAGTTGTAATGTAGTGCGCTAACATGGGAGTGAACACATTTAAAACGTGCAAAAGCGCAAATCCAATTTCTAAACAAAATTAGAAAATCCCTTGTTGCATGTTTATTATATTATCTAAAAATTAACAAAATATCGATCCGGTGCTGGACTTTTTCTATAGAATCGATAGTCTTCAAATAGCAATGGCATTGCCATATCAAATGAAACACTTGCTAAATATACAGATAGTTTTTTTTAACAGTCTTGAAATAGTTTCTAATACTTGTCATCACTGCTCGATTGGATAGTCCAGGACGCATTCCGGTTTGTTTTATGGCTAAAAATATCACAGATTCTTAGCTTTTAAAAGTAATTATATCGTAATGTATCAGTCATTTCTATAGAGACCGCCCATCGTATCTCTGACCCAGACGAAATGTACAGAATAAAGCAACGTTTAAACTAGTTTTCCTAAGAAATGAAATCCTGGTGCTGTAGACCGCTGACCAAAGCTATGTAGCGAGTCAACAATCGTCCAATGCCCGCCTGGTTGGGCTTCGGTCAAGTCAAATTCCCCACTATACGGGGCAGGCCATAAGTCAAATGCGCGAGATGTGCTCGATGATCGATGAGTTTGCATGAATCGCATCACATTTTGTTTTTACAAGGAAGGCATAAAACCAGAACATAAATATCAAAAACCGCTAAATGTGTATTTTGCCTAATGAATAGATTAAAAATAATGCCGACAAACAATTTTCTGTTGCTGTATTCGTTTGTTTTACTTGTCCTCTTTGTTTGAATATGCAAATGAGGGGAATTTTTTGCCATGTTGTTGATTTAACAATATGCAAATGAGCGGAATTTTTGTCTCAGACATTGTGTCACTTAACTACTTACAAAATTTTCTAGTTTGAAATGCCCCAAAATGTTTTTGCATCTTCTTAGAGAAGAATCATTGCTCTAACATTAAATTGTCTCCTTTTTGAAAAATTCGATGTAACATTGAAGATATTCGCTACTAATTTCGGTCAATTTCTGCGACACCAAAAAACTTTGCTCAAAATGAAGTTATTCGAAAATCTACCAACTCTTCTATTTTGAAGATCAAACAGTAAAAAAGTTACCAGGGTATTCTTTAGTATGACTGCTTTAAGGATCAATATCGATGAATGAATGTGTTTCCTATTTTAATGAAAAAGAACGTGTATTTTAGTATAGGGTCGGAAACATCAAAAAAGCCGCCAAATAGCCACGGGATCGAAAAAACCCAGATTTTTCCTAAAATATGACTGCAACCGAAATAAAACATTCTGTTTCGAAGACTACTCACCTGGACCTATCTTTTGGTAAAAGTTTTCATTTTTGACCTCAAGGTACCTAAGTCGCTATTTATAGACGGTCGCTCTTAAGTAGCAAAATTAATGTAAACTCTACATTTCCGACTATAGCAAATGTAACGCAATTATTGAATTTGGCTTATATTTGCTGTAGATTTGCGTAGCCAGGTAAAATTGTACTTTTGGATTAAATTTGCTACACTTTTGCAAATCTGGTGCTCTGAATTTGCTATTGGTTTACATAAGAAGCAAACTTTGCTTTCAGGGTAGGGACTCAACAGAAAGAATCTTTGTATGCAGAAAAACAATGTTGATTTTATTTCGTTTGCAAAAAAATAGATAAATCGAAAAAGGCCAAGAGAGAAAAGTATAATAACAAATACAAACTTTCTAACAAATTTCTAGCCATGCAATCCATATCTGTAAATCTGTGGGAAACTGGTGGCTAATCTTGGGATTATCGATTGACCAATGAAAGCACCGTATGCTATCATGTGACTTATTTGAATTGCTTGGCGCGTGACGGCCATTTTCAGTTGAAACTGTTGAAGCGAGGAGTGTTGAACAAGTTGTGAAGCGAAAATTTCTTCTTTTGTGCTAGAAAATGATTTTTATTCTTGTTAAACGAAGAGCGACAAGTTAAGAGACGTTTTTCTTCAAAAATGTCATTGTTTTGATGCATAAAACCTTCGTATTTTATCGCAATGGAGAGAAGAAGCGATCGACAAATGGCGGATATTTATGGTCTGTGCTGTCTGTGCATTTACTTCAAAATGGTAAGTAAACTAACTGTAATTAATTGTATTTTTGATTCTTTAGATAGTTTACATAAGAAAAATTGTTTATTTATTAATTCACATTGTTACTTGTGAAGGAAAGCTCGGACTCGTTGAGCTTTTATATTCGTACAAATTTTCGAAATTGACCTTCGAGCTTTCGGGAGAAGGAGTTCAGAATCCCAGAGCCGAAATCCCTTTGCTCACAGGGTAAAAAAAACCTCTTTTCTTAACTGGAACATTTCTCTACTAATACCCTAGTAATGTATAGTTTTGTGGTTTCCAAAGGAGCAAGTTTCTAGTGTTTTTCTTAAGGAAAAGTTCGACAACAGTCGTAAATAAACTTGATCCGAGAGGATACTATTATATCTTGAAAGCCTATCACGACTACGTTGCTTTCAAATAATCCTAAGTTTATCCTATTGACTGTGGAACTCTTTTATTTTGTTATTCTAGATTTCGATTCACAACATATGATGACCAGATTTCTTCAAATTCCTTATAATTGGTAAGTGAATATTAAAGCTATATATTATTGTCATAATTTCCCCCTGTATTTATTAACACACCAAAATGAACTCAAGTACATTCAAGGTCTTTGTGCTATTGTTTCGGGCATCAAAAAGTGTTGTAAACAGTAGTGACATGATTACTTTGCACACTGCATGACACTTTAGTCTAATACACAGTGTAGAGAGTGTAAATTACTATATTGTGCTATATGTTGCAGACTAGTAATGATTCTTTTACTTTCTCCTTACAGAGTGTTAATGATGTTGGACAATTATTGCAAACAGTGGCACAATATCAGCTGCTACTCAAAATCATTTTCCTCTTGTCATAAATATTATTCAGTTAATGTCATTAGATTATTATTTTGAGCTGTCTCTTACGCCATTCTTTTTAGAAAGCAAAATTATAATTTTCAAGGGTAAAAATATTTTCTCTTTGTGAAAAACTGAAAGAGGTCAATGCAAGAACAGCCTAAGTGATGTGTGATTAATTTGATCTTAGTATTCTCCTAAGCTGAGCTCAAATCAATAAGAACATAATTAGTATGTCTTTTTGGATGAGGCTCTTCAATGAACTTGCAGTTTGGATTTTGACCACAGTCCCAAGTTAGGTTTTTTTATTTTCGTATGAGATTTGAAGTGAGCTTGGTTAAGCCGCGGCTACACGAGCGATTTTTTGCCTGCACAGGCGACGCGATTTTCTGAAATGATCGGCGCGCGGTGGTGGCTACACGAAGCGACAAAAGCTGACGATAAATGTTGGCGATGAAATCCAAAAATATAAATAAACAAATTGTGGTTTTGTCGGTCAAAATAATCTGGAAGAATTGAAGAACAAGTGGCGAATATATTACCTAAATGTACGAAGCACGAAAAAAAAGTCGCGGAGTGGATACACGAGAGAGAAAGTCCGCGACTTTGTCGCGAAAAATTCAACTCTTTGAATTTCTCGCGACCTTTTTTTTGGCGATTTTTTAAGCTGTCGCGTCGCTTGTTCAAGGGTGGCTACACGCGCGATTTTCGCCTTTCGCCGATCATTTCAGAAAATCGCGTCGCCTGTGCAAGCAAAAAATCGTTCGTGTAGCCGCGGCTTTAAGCAATAAACAAGTTAATGGTCATTATGTTGCTCAATGTCCGCCTCGATGTTGCATAAGTTATTCAAAATTCAAGATGTGTGTATATATACTGAATATTTCCTAATAAAAGTTTGATTCTATGAGTATTATATCGTCCTGACGCAATAACGCACGTTTAGCTTCCATATTATGCGATAGCGCGATATATCAAACAGCGTACACGCAAATCTAGAAATTATACTTTTCAAAGAACAATTTAGTTTGATCATGTTTACAATGGTTTGCACAACGATAAATATACTATAATTGGAGCGCAATTAAATCTCAAGTTTGCGCTGCGTTTGCTCTCACAGCAAAATCAAAGGCAAATTCAATATTTACTTGACATTTACTACCGTTGCAAACATTGCCAAATTTGCAAATTCGCTGTTACATTTGCTCTCACAGCAAACTCGAAATCAAACTTCATATTTACTACACATTTGCTACCGTGGCAAACATTGCCAAACTTGCAAATTTGCTATATATAGATTTGCTACAGTGTTTACTATTTAAGTGAAAGC
This sequence comes from Telmatactis stephensoni, assembly GCA_029948255.1. NCBI lineage: Eukaryota > Metazoa > Cnidaria > Anthozoa > Actiniaria > Isophelliidae > Telmatactis > Telmatactis stephensoni. The sequence continues at coordinate 70,692 of JALIZF010001751.1, read as the reverse complement.
GGTATTCACCAACTGCCCTGGTGCAGTAAATATAAAGCCAAACACAAAGTTTGCATTTGAGCAAATGTGTAAATATACGAGCAACTACGGTATTTACTACAATTTTGCAACAGCTTTACTCATGCTTTAAATCCATTTTTTCGTCCAGTGAAATCTACAGACTGAAAAATTCAATGAACACTGCAAACAGGGAAACATACAGTACATTAGCTACGCTCAAATAAAATTCTAGCCCGTAAAGCATAGAAATAGGAGACAAGAATAACGTTTTCAAACTTTAATTACTTTATTTAATAGCCCTAAATCATATTTACAATAAATGCAAGATATTAATAGTAAACAAGGAAGAAACATTTAGATAACGGTACTGAAAAGCTTTCTATCCGCAGCCTGAGTCAAGTTCATTCATCGCGAAACAATGTCTTTCATATCAACGAGACAACAAAAATCGAGCTTGACAAAAAATCACTAGTTGAGCACTACTAGACTGTAAAATTTGGGTACTAACCATCTTGTGCAAGCAGAATTCAGTCTTATCCAGGTATCCAGGCATCACAAAGCTCCATAAACAGCAATTTTCTCCACACAAAATGAGCTTGTCGGCTCGGCAAAGTTTCACTCAAGACTGGTTGCTCTTTTTTCATCACAGGTCCAAGAATTATCGTTAGTTTTCATCCATATTACGACTTTCCAATTAGAGAACATCCTCGTTGTTGTCTCAGAACGCTTAAAAATAATGGGGAGTTATTTTGTGCTTAGAAAGTGGTGCTTTTCTTTCTTTTCTGCGAAGAATTCTCCTGGATTTTTGAGCACGAGGATCGACTGTAAAATGACAACGCTGATTGGACAGTTTTCTCTTTGACAATGTAGGGACAATTTCTTGAGTCATATCCAACAAAAACGAGATTTTTCACTCTTTTCTCTTCATGTAATTTATAAAAAAATAAAACTTATTTCCGTGTTTACATAGCCTGATAAAAACAAATTTGAAACACCGAGAAATGTCATTACGAGTCAATTGCTCGATTTTCTTTTGAAACCTCCAAAATAGCCGAATTCGGCATATTAGAGATGGAAAACCGTCTGAGACGGGAAACTCGTCACAAGACGGAAAACTCGTCTGATATGAATCCGGTTAATGACGACTTTCTTGTCTCAATTTATCCTTCTTACTTGACGAAAAAGTTGGACGAGAAACTCGTCAGTGACGGAAAACCCGGCCTAAATTCCTATTAGACGTGAAAATCGCACGGGCTTTCTGTCTCTCCCAGGATTCATCTATTCATTCTTTTTTATTATTTATTTATTTATTTATTTATTTATTTATTTATTTATTTATTTATTTATTTATTTATTTATTTATTTATTTATTTATTTATTTATTTATTTATTTATTTATTTATTTATTTATTTATTTATTTATTTATTTATTTATTTATTTATTTATTTATTTATTTATTTATTTATTTATTTATTTATTTATTTATTTATTTATTTATTTATTTATTTATTTATTTATTTATTTATTTATTTATTTATTTATTTATTTATTTATTTATTTATTTATCGGAAAACTAAAACGGTTAACCGTCCTTAAATTCACATAGTCGGGTTTTTGTGAGACGAAATTCCGTCGGAGGCGAGTTTTCCGTCTTCTAATATGAATTCAACAAAATGTTTAACTCTTTGCTACGATTCATTGAAATTCAAGATACGCTTAACCAATCCAAAGTAGGGAGTTAGTAGGAATCAATGATTTACCGCAAAAATAAAGAGAACTTCGTTTCACGGTTATATCTTTGGCTGATGATTTTCCAACTTTGATGACTCCAATTAACACAATACGAAAAAAGATCGGTACATTTCTCTTCACAATTTAGTAGCCTTGCCTCGTATTTACCAACAAATTAAACACTGCTATTCTTGACCGCTTTCCTGTAATGATCTAACTCTTGTTTCTTGCTCTAACTCTAAAATTGAGTGGCATGGTTGGCCGAGTGGTGAGAGCACCGGACTTTCACCGTTGTGGTCCGCGTTCGAGTCTCGGCTTGGACATCGGATCATATGTGAATTGAGTTTGTTTGATGTGTTGTTCTCTACCATGCCACGAGCTAGGGTTTTTTCTCCGGGTTCTCCGGTTTTTGCTCCCTAGCAAAAATCAAGATGTGAGTTGAGCGATGTATGAAAAATATTTAATGGAGAGGGAGTGAGTGTGAGTGCCATCAGAAGAATACCCACTACGTGGATATGCTGTAGAAAATTATTTATTTTATTTATTTATTGTAATCAAATCTGACGCTCTCACCAAAATGTTTAATCAACACGGCACTTTGATTTGTCTTAATTCTGTAACTCGACGCTCGCAAGATGTTTCTTGGCTTTTTTTACCATGGACCCATGGTACTTCTGTCACACCTTCCCTTGCTCTGTCTCACTCTCCAAAGCAGTGTTTGATATGAGTTCATGAAGTTGTTTACACACTCCACTGCATACATGGAAATAAAGAGCTTTTTCATCGACTTGGTCGGGTTTATTTTGTATCCAACAGTAGATTAAAGCGCGAGCTGAGGAAAGGAGGCCACTCATAACTCAACTTTCTACCATACAGGGAGAACGAAGATGACTGGCTCGTGACGGAGCCTGGCTTTGACTGACAATCTCTACTAAAAAAGTAAATACAAAATACTAATAACAAAATTACACTTAGTTTTATGCGTCAATTATGTAAAGTCCGAGCTAACACCCTTAAAGCGTCTTGTTAAAATAGAAATGCATTGTTTTAGCAAGGACTCTCGCTACAGGGGTCAGCATCTTTGGTCTTGCCGGCCTCAGCCACCAACTTCTCTGTTTCAACCATTTCTTTGTCAGTTTTAGCTTCTCTTCTTTTCTTCAAGAATGGTATCCCATAGTCCTCGAGGGCCTCCTCTGCCTCCACAGTTGTTTGATAGAGATGTCGCAAAGCCGTTTCTGGTACCCATAACGACGCAATCCCACAAAGAACTGCGCATGCTCCAAAAATGGTCATAGGAAGAACAATGCTTGAGCCTGGTAACTGAGCCTACAAATAGTGTGAAATATTTCATTCTTACTGCTCTTCAAAAGTTACTTCTTCAATGGGTATCCTGTGGTATTAGAAAGGAAGAGAGAGGTCCGGGGCAAATTTTATCATTGATATCACAGCTTTCTTGAATTTGTTGCTGTTCAGTATTGATGTTCATTATTTTCGGCTTTGTAGTGAACAAGATCGATCATTTAGTGAAGTATAGCAATAGACATCGTTTCTTACCAACATGAGTAGAAATGGTGCAATAATTCCACCAACACGAGCAGCAGTAGATCCAACACCTTGTGCTGTGTTCCTATAAACAACAACAACAACAACAACAACAACAACAACAATAACCATGAGAAGATTCTAAGACAAACAGGAACCTCTTTACTAGTGATTTAAGTTCAAGTTCGATTTCAGTGCTTGTTAACCTAATACACGGACACGATCGAATAGCCGTATTAGGAAGAAATCAAAACAATGGTCCAAGCTGGGGATCTGATTTTGGGGGAGTAGGGTATTAATGGCCACCACCCATCTATTTGCTGTAGCAGTATAGAAGGTACATATATACCGGTACCCACTATTAATGACGAGGAAGAGTATTAGAAGTATATACCGGTTTTTCCTCCCTCAGTAAAAACGAACAAATTTCTAAGCTCTGCTTGTCCTGCTTCGTGACGGACATGGGTCGTATGGTGGCTGCTATGTGTGTGTAAGTAAATGTGTAACTGTCTTGTAATGAAAGTGCCGGTGTATATCTTCGACTCGATCACGTTGAGCAGCGCCCTTCGTAATTCAGTACTTGTGCTTCAAAATACACTGCATTTAATAATTTATTTATTTATTCATTCATTCATTCATTCATTCATTCATTCATTCATTCATTTATTTATTTATTTATTTATTTATTTATCTATCTATCTATCTATCTATCTATTTATTTATTTATTTATTTATTTATCTATCTATCTATCTATTTATTTATTTATTTATTTATTTATTTATTTATTTGTCTGTCTGTCTGTCTGTCTGTCTGTCTGTCTGTCTGTCTGTCGGTTTGTTTGTTTGTTTATTTGTTTGTTTGTTTGTTTTCCATTAACAATATCTCACCTTAAAACCGTTGGAAATAACTCTGAAGTGATAAGATACACACTGGTCCACTCCATATTTGTTATGGTCAGCCCCAGTACAGCTAAACAGGTGGTTGCTATCTCATACTCTGTAATATGAATAGAACACGATATTTGGTACAATAATATAGACTTTCACACTGAGAAGGAAACAAGTATATTTTCATTTACACGAGTCACTACATTCTAATATTCCATTTAAACAACTCTCAGCTCACTAGTTCGCCGATAAACGGTTTTTATTGAAGGAGAAACCAGGAGCCCGGAAAAGGGAGGGAATGGTGCCTCATACGAGAATCGAACCAGGAACCACAGAGGTTACAGACTTTTCTAAATAAGTAGGAGGAGATGAGCGGTGTCAAAATGTGCGAACACTAATAAATCTGGTTACCTCTAGGGATGGCCAGAATCAACAGCAAAAGACCACCAGTTGCGATCATAAAAGAGGCGTGAGTCAGACGACGACCAAGGCTGAAAAGAATAAAAAGATTATTTTGAAAAAAAAAACGTTTTTCTTAAGGGTAGATGATACGATACGACAGTGATTAACTAACAGATGATAACATGACTCAGAGAACTCTTTTGTTTGCCAGTATAGTTGACTGGGTAAACACAGTGTTATGTCTGATCGATTAGCGACATACGCAAGCAATCATTAGTGTACCAGTTGCTCATCAGCAGTGCTTGTCTTTTTCACATCTTTTTGTGGTTATTGGCTGTAAGCCATAACCACTATGTCATCGAGTGTGTAAGTAATAATAATAATAATAATAATAATAATAATAATAATAATAATAATAATAATAATAATAATAATAATAATAACTGCTTGGATTGATTATAAGAAAGCTTTTGATAGCGTTCCTCATAGCTGGATTAGGAAATGTTTAGAATTGTACAAAATTTCTCCTGTATTAGTTAATTTCATTTCAGAGAGCATGACAAATTGGCAAACTACCTTAAATCTTCACCATTCTAATGGTCTATTACGATCGAGACCAATCAACATCAACTGTGGAATATTTCAAGGAGACTCTTTCTCACCTCTGCTCTTTTGTCTTGCACTTGCACCACTTAGTAGCCTTCTCAATAATAGTAACTATGGATATGTGTCAAAATCTAGTAAAGTAACCCATCTCTTTTATATGGACGACCTTAAAACGTTTGCTAAAGATGACAACCAGCAAACAGGTCTCCTTACAATTGTAAAAAGGTTTAGTGATGACATAAGGATGGAATTTGGTCTTGATAAATGTGCTAAAGCCACTTTTAAAAGAGGTAAATTATTTAGTACTTATAACATCGACCTTGATATTAATACCTCTATCAAGGAATTGGATCAAGAAAATACATATAAGTATCTTGGTGTAAATGAGGGAGATGGTATTCAACACTCTATGATGAAGGAAAAAATTCGTAAGGAATATTATAGAAGAGTTAGATTGGTTCTAAGAAGTGAACTCAATTCTGCCAATAAGTTTACTGCTATTAACACCTTAGCTACCCCAGTAGTCACATACAGCTTTAACATCATTAATTGGAAACTAAGTGATCTACAAAAGCTTGATGCAAAGACCAGAAAATTCTTGACCATGGAACGAATGCACCATCCAAAAGCAGACGTTGACAGATTGTATCTTTCTAGATCAGATGGTGGACGGGGTCTAGTGCAGCTTGAACTATCATATAAAACTGCTACTCTAGGCTTAGATGCCTATTTATGCCATACCAATGATCCACTACTGGAAATAGTTAAGATGCATGAACGTAGTAAAAAGCTGTTTTCAATTACAAAGGAAGCAGCTAAATTTAAGAATGTATTAAATGTTCCTGAAATTCCATCTAAAGAGAACGAGTCAACCACGCTCTATGCAAAAAGAGTGAAAAAGAAGGCAAAATCTTTGGGATTAGAACAGCTAAAGAATACTTGGGAAGATAAGGCTCTGCATGGAAAATATGCAAAAAGATTGAATGAGGCAGATGTAGATACTTATCAGTCTAACCAATGGCTAAAAGCGGTAGGGCTTAAAGGTGAAACAGAAGGATTGATAATTGCTGCACAAGATCAAAGCCTTGCTACCAGATCTTATCACCATCATATCATAAAAGATGGTACTGACCCATCATGTAGGATCTGTGGCCAGTTTGAGGAAACAGTTTTTCACATCATTTCTGGATGCCCTAAATTAGCAAAGACTGAATATGTATTCCGTCATGACAAGGCTGCAACATACCTTCACTGGAAAATCTGTAAAGCTCATCAAATCAAAACTAATGATAAATGGTATGAACATCAACCGAAAACTGTAACTGAAAATGATGATGTGACTATCCTTTGGGATATGCCCATTCACACTGACAGAGAGATAAGGGCTAACAGACCAGATATAATAATCAGAAATAAGAAAGATAAAACGTGTCTGCTTCTTGATATGTCTATCCCTAGTGATCTTAACACTTCCATAAAAGTCTCTGAAAAACTATCTAAATATAAGGATTTAGAGATTGAAATCAATAGGATGTGGGGGACAAAAACAGAAACTATCCCAGTTGTGATAGGAGCCCTGGGTCTTATCAAGAAAGGTTTAGAAAAATTTACAAATAAGATTCCAGGAAATATTTACATTAGCGAAATACAAAAAATTGCCCTCCTTGGAACAGCTCACATTTTAAGGAGAGTTCTTTCAATGAAGTAGTATGAATGTTAACCTTGCATTACCCTAGGTCTATTGTTTAAACTCGGTATTGTAAGAAGAAAACTAAACCAGTAAAAAAAATCAAGAAATAATAATAATAATATTGGAGTTAAGAGAACAAAGGATGTATTATTTCGCATGCAGAAGTCAATCATCTCTAGCAGTTTGAACATTGCAAGAACTTTCAAGATTCAGACATTGTAAAAGGGACACCATATCGCAAGAATCTCTAGGATTCAAACTTTGTTGAAAGATAAACATTAGCTGATAAAGACTGTATTTTTTAAGATGTATTTTTTTGACACTTTTCAATTAATTAGTTATTAACTATTAGTAATTTGAATAGCCTATTTTTACACATTAGGAATGATATCAATTTCCTTTTCTTTGAATTGGCAATGATCTTATAAGTCTAATTAGGGCTTCCTTTGAGGACCTATAGGTGATACACCTATCTAAGTCTAGCATAGTAATTGTCTACATCGATACAATTAAGATTAATATCGGTTTCCTTTATCTTTTTGAAGTGGCAACGTTCTGATGAAGTGGGAAACTCCAGTTATTACACACCTCTAACTTTATTGAAAATTAGATCATAGTGATATATATAACATTAGCTTAAGACTAGTATCTTTTAGTACATAGGTTTTAAATTTTCCCACAGCATGTAGGTTACGTATACCACGCCCTACAGTACTGTTTAAGTAGTTTGCATATGGATGTATTTACTGCAAATAATAATAATAATAATAATAATAATAATAATAATAATAATAATAATAATAATAATAATAATAATAAACTTTATTGGGTAACAAATAAAGCGTATGCTTTTTTCCAATCTGGCCCAAGACAGTCAAATACTAAATGGATCCAAGATAATTGGAATATAGAGCCTATGACTCTAATACTAAAATTGTAAGATTGTTCAATCATAAAATTATAAAATTGTAAATACTAAGATGATTGAAAACGTTGAAATAGTTAATATAATCTATGGCACTTTAGGTCTCTTGAGGCTAACAGTTTCTTTACTGCCAATTCTTTTGTTGAACATTTAAAGTTTCTATGACTTGAACATGTGGATACTTTATCTGGAAGCTTATTCCATAGTGATGAGGCAAGGAAAGAAAAACGTCGTTTTCCAGAGTTATTGTTTGCTTTAGGAAGATGTAGTTTGTGGTTATTAACGGCTCGTGTCCCATATCCATGTGTTGGTTTGGCGAACAAAGAGGCCAAGCACGCTGGGGCTGATCCGTAAAGGCATCTATGGGCAATCACTAGGATACGAAAAATAACATCAGCAATTGGAAGAAATTGCAAACTCTGAAACAATGGTAAAGAAGGCGACATAGCATCAGCATTCAGCAACAGTCTGGCACCCCTCTTCTGGGCTAACAGAAGTTGGTTTAAAGATTCCACTGAACAGTTTCCCCAAACAGAACAACAGTATTCCATGGTTGGACGTGCGATAGTATTATACAGGAGCAATAACTTGGAGGGGGATAAGAAGGGCTTAGCCCGTCTTATCAGTTCTAGTTTTGAGTTAAACTTTTTGATGGTCTTGCTGACTTGTTCATTCCGGTTAGAGACGAGTCAATGTGAATGCCCAACAGCTTTTCACATGTAGACTGTTCAATGGGATCACTATTGATAGAAATACGAAGGGGGTCTGATTTCGCCAACCTTTGTTTCGTTCCAATGAGCATGACTTTTGTTTTCTTCGGGTGGAGTACCATTCTATTATCAGAGGCCCAGGTACAAAGGTTATTAAGGCCAACTTGAAGTTTTGAATTGATATCAGGAAGTGATGTACCAGATGCGCATAAAGAAGTATCGTCTACATACATATAGGTCTGGCACTCCTTGTTGATTGTGGGTATGTCATTGACAAAAGTGATAAACAATAACGGACCAAGACAAGATCCCTGGGGAATTCCAAATCTTGTTGTTGCGATGTTTGAGGTACAGTTTCCAATAGATACGACCTGTTTTCTTCCCTTTAAATAGGAGCTGAACCAATGCATGATGGGCTGTGTATTTAATGCCGTAGGAAAGAAGCTTTTGTAATAATAGATCGTGGTCCACGAGATCAAATGCTTTCCTAAAGTCAGTTACTTTCCGTGAAGCGTTCGGCTTTTACGAACTGAGAACGGAAATATGTCGTTGACCTCTTGACATATTTTACGCAATTTTTTATTTCGCTTTGATTTTATTACCATTTGAGTGAAAAGCAAGGCATTTTTCAATCAATTTGTATTTTTGGGGGGTTATGGAATGTCTACGAGACTTCACGGAACAAACTACGAACTCGAGCTACAGTGCCGGTCACGCTTGTTTCCATTTTCGCGACGGCTTGACAACTTGAACTTGGTAAGTAAACAATGTTTGTTCCTTATTTTTTAACAATTCGCATCGTTTTTCTTTTATTGGACTGGAGTTTGAGTGTTCTATAATGTGTTAGGAGTTTGTTTTTAAGGAATCGTTCAGGATTTGGGGTGGTTTGCAAAAGATGTTGAGCGTGAAAGTCAGTCGTAAACACAGGGTTTGTTTTACAACGATTGAGCTCTGCTGCTATATATGTCACTTTATGTATAAAATCTCGTGTGGATTTCATTTGCATTTATGTCTTTACTTTCGCTTTGGATTTCTTTGGAAAAGGGAGGGGGGCCAGGGGGGCCAGGGGCGGTAATGGAAGGGACTGATACAGTATATGACTGGTTCAAATACTAAGACCAGTTATCCATATGTACTGAGAGTGATCATATGTTAATGCAAATGTAAACGTTATGCCATAACTCTGAAAATCTATGATAGTAAACATGGTGATGATTGTGAATACTATATGTTTGACTACCAATAACCACATGCCCTTATAGAGGGCTTTTATTTATAAGTGCTATACCGAATCTACGTATGTTGATTAACCGAACAGCATCAAGCACTCCCTATTATGTAATATTTTACTTTAAAAGTTTTAAAGGCCCACAATGAGTACTTGACGGTATTTCAAAGTTCGCCAGTTTGGAATTAATTGCAAGGACTTTGACATACTGTCAAGTCCGAATTTGAGGCCTCTGGACGACTTCTCAAACTCATTAATTATTCGGGAAGAATCTTTGTCGAGATATTTACCCATTTTATTAGAGTACAAACACTAAAAGTGTGCAACATAATTAACACTAAAAAGCGCTAAATTATGCTAATTCTAAAACATAAAATATATATAACAGGTTTACAATAACCTAGAAATTTTAAAATTGGATGTTTCGGTTTCATCTGAAGCCTTCATCAGCAGATGTAAAAATGCATTCACATTTTTGTGGTTACTGGCTTTATGCCAGTAACACACTATGTCATGGGCTTTATTTGTTTGTATCTCTTGCATAACTGTAAGTGTTTTCATACAAAATTCATTTTTTGAAAATTCGTATCTCCTTGATTTTTCAACTGATATCCTTCAAACGTCACAGTTTTACTGATTTCGATATGCTCTTTCCAGCCATGTAATTGTTTTTAAGTTTGGGAACTTTTGGAATTACATAAAAAAGCCGTTAGTATGAAATGACTGTAGCAATTCACAAAATACGTCATTTACACGTATAAGATTGCAGAATACGTCTTGGTAACATCCATATTCGGATTCAGCATGAAACATTAGCTAGTTTAGAATAGTTATGTTACCAGCCTCTGCCTAATTAAGCCTTTTGTATTCATGTTTTATGCAACCAAACCGTGCTATGATCACATTAATTACCAGAAAACTACCATAATCCTTTGCAGTCTTGGAGTCTTGTTACGGAACTAGTCCAGGATCACTTTGACGGCAACAATAAATCATACCTTTTGTCTAGAAGTCCTTGTATTTAAAATCAGAGGTAGTTTTCCAGTAATACTTTTACAACAACTTACAACAACTTACAATCGACTGACCTACAAAGCTTATTACACCAATATTTCTAGTAGCAGGTAGAGCCATAACCCAAACAAGACTCACGTTACACTGTCAGGCCTATCCAATCAAGGTGCACACCAGAATCTCGAGCTCCAGATCTGGACCGGCCAATAAAACTTTCTTGCACAACCTTGATCATGGAGTCTCATTTGTACTATGGACTCTACTTTCTAAATGTCAATCTTGCTTAAATTTCAATCACACCCTATAATTGCGTCATAATGTAGAAACTGGAGTATATACTAAGATTATTTCACACATTAACGTACTAAACCTACAAAACCATTTGGTAAAGGCTTGGGACTATTCCGAACCTACAAATCTAGTATAGAACTGAGATGAAATATAAAATCTAGGATAAATGCCTAGGCAAGCACATTTTTGTGCAGTTGGTCCTGCCCCTGCGAGGTCCAACAACTAGCCATAACAGAATTGCAATAAGAAATCTACGTCACAAAAAGTCCCTTGCCAAACTTATTAATAGACTACAAAATCACTGGGAGTATGAAATGCATGGAAAAGTGTCGCGTAACACACTGTGGACTTAATGCGACAACATTTTTTAAAATAGGTATAAATATGATAAAACATCTCAGCATTGTCTGGAAATCCTTTCAAAGACAAAGGACTTTGAAATCATTTCAAAGTACTTAGGAGCGGACTTTCCGAGGTTTCAAAGTTCATCATGTGATCTAATTCAAGGCACCTGGTTGGCTGATTACCTCATGAATAATTAATGAGCTTGAGAAAATCATTTAGCAATCGCCGAAGTGTACGACAGGTCACGTACGATAATCTTACTTGTTCATAGAATACCAGGCAAAAGGAGTTAATGCCGCAGTCAAGACAGGAAAAATCAAGGAAATGGCGTAGACATTACCAGGAAGTTGAGTGGTATTTATCATCAAAGCAAAATAAATCATCGAAACAGTGAACCTGCAAAAGTAAACATAGGTACCCCAGGCAATCATTTAGAGCAGCGCGTAACATCAGCGTACAAAGCAATATAAAGCAAATAGAAGGGTCCGGGTTCGAATCCTCATATGGAATAAAAAACATTTTTCGCCTTATTATGTAGTAAATATATATATTTTTTTTTCATGTGTTTGTATGCTTTTTTCTGGTTTTGAAGCGTTTTGGCTTGAATTTCAAAACTCTCACTTTGAGTGGAAAAGGTAACGGTTAACCTTGGGTCACGTTCTCGGCATCCCCTCTCTCAGTTGGAAGTATTCTCTCGTCCACTCAGAATGAGAGTTTTGGAATTTACGCTTCAAATCAGAAAAAAAGCATACAAACACACGGAAAGATAATATTTACTGCATAATAGGGCGAAAAAAAATTAATTCCATGAGGATTTGAACCCGGACCCTTCTATTTGCTTTGTATTGCGTGTACGCTGATGCTACGCGCTGCTCTAAGTGATTGCCTGGGGTGCCTGTTAAGTAAAGATATATAAATCTTACCGTCAAAACAATAGGTGAGGCTCTTCTGCCTGCCTGCCTGCCTGCCTGCCTGCCTGACTGACTGACTGACTGACTGACTGACTGACTGACTGACTGACTGACTGACTGACTGACTGACTGACTGACTGACTGTGATATTCAGAAACGTCTAGTGTGTAATATAAAAATTAGGTACTACCTAATAGCGGAGCTCCCATTCAAATTCAAATTTGTTTTTGATATTTTTGATTCTAATGAATTTGGCTTCCTGTGGTAATTAGACGACAAAGATTTCAATTTTGTAAAAGGCTTGAAAAAGTTAAAATAAATAGTATGGATAAAGCTTTTAGCATTTGCTTTGGTTGTATATACTGTAAATTAACCCTTCATTTGAATGTGAATTATAAGGGTTTGCAAGCTCAGTGGTCTTTATTACAGTGATCGTTATTGAAATCCAGTCAGATGTTATAATTGACTTTGTAGTGGTTCATAATTCTCAGAAATAGAAAGCGGAAATCTGCAAAAAATGACTAGATTCATAAAAGTTATCCATTTCAACATCCTAGATATCCCAGAACATCACATATTTTGATTTTTCTGCAGTCTTAACAATATTGTGGCATCTTGGCTTTTTAACTCATGGATTACCAATCCACGAGTTATTGTGAGGGGGCAGGATACGCAAATGTGTCACTCACTCACTCACGCGCTCACTCACTCACTCACTCACTTACCAATTTTAAACTTTTGAGCCCGAATTATAATGAGTGTTTAGCCCGTTTTTCAAAGCTGTATTCCAGCCCTTGTCCGCCATTAAATCCTGCTCAAATCTTTAGTCCCCAGCATCGAAGCGTTCGCACTTGTCTCACTCCTCAAAGATGACTGAGGAATGAAGAGCATTGTCGTTTTACATTCTTAACCAATCAGGAGTGCATCACGAGACCGACTGCGCAAGAATGGCCTTTTCTCGAGACAAAATCACAAAAAAGAAAAGAAAAACATTTGCAGTTTATTCCTCGTTTTTTTGGTTTGAAATTGCTGCTAAAGGCTAAGGATCACACAAAAGATACTTTACGGAAGTAAAAGAAATACTAACTGGGGAATAATCGAGTACCTTAAGGCCAGGTTTGTGGCCAAAATCTACAAAATAACCTATTTTGGTTACTTGCAAATTACTAAACGACAATTTACCAAACATGGTCCATGAAAAGACATCCTCCTACTGATCAACATTGAGTGATTATGCCTATTTTATGAATTTCGGTGGTCACGTGACCAAAACCTCTCAAGATCTCTTGAATGCTTGAATGAGAAATATAATTGATTTCCCTCTATGTTTGTTCGTTTAATAACATGTAGGGTGAGAAATTCGTAGATTTCCAGCTCAAAGGAAACACTCTTAGTCGCGGAAGCTTCGTTTCAAGTACTCCATTTAGAGTTCGATATTTGGTTAAAGTATTGGAGATCAAGCTCAAAATAACAGCCCATTCTGAAGCTCTTATATAAGTGTATATTTATATCTCGAGTTAAAAGCTCCACTTCACATTGTTTTACTGCTGGAAGAGCCTGTCTCTGAAAGCTATTTTCTTTGTTTTCGGCCATCTTGCATTCCTAAAGTTCCTGGCTTGCGTTCACAGTCGCTCCAAGGTGATAAATGAAGGGTATTGTTTTTTTTACGTTCTTAACCAATCAGAGGTGCCTCAGGACGAAATCAGAAAAAAAAACATTTGCAGTTTATACCTCGTTCCCGGCCTACGGCCTGGGCACGAGTAATTATACAATACAAATTTACTAGAGTTTTTCATCACTAATTTACTTGAACTTCAACAGCAGATTCCTCATCAGCATCTTGGATTCCTCGTCATCATAGGGGGAGCATGGGTTGCCGAGCGGTGTAAGAGCCCTGGGGCATCACATGTGACTTGAGTTATGTTGTTCGTTCTCTCTCTTGCTTTGAGTTTTTTTTTTTTTTTTTTTTTTTTTTTTTTTTCCTGCGGGTATTCCGGTTTTTCTTCCCCCAGTAAAAACGAACTATTTTCGATCTAAGTTTTGCTTCGTGATCATCAGACGTGGGTCGGATGATGGCTGCTACGTGCGAGTGTGTGTATTTAGCTGTTTAACTGCCTTCGTAATGAAAGCGCCCTTATATACCTTCGACTCGATCACGTGGAGCTGCGACCTTCGTAATTCAGTTCTTGTTCTGCAAGGAAGGGTGATTAGCTACCCCAAATTTATTTATCTGTTGGTAGTTTTGTGCAACTGGTCAAGCCTTTAACTTTTGACCTTTGTAGACCCTTAGGAAAACTAAGCTATCCTTTTTCTCTTCTTCTCCCTATCCTCCCCCCAGTGCGTTATCTTACCATCCAAAACTCATGATAATAGTCCAACGACGTAACTTTGGAGTTCGTAAGAGATCCAGTGGTGTGTATCTCTTTGTGTTCGAGGTTCGTTCAAGTTGATCGTTGTGGATGTCATCTAACATGGAACTCAGCAGCTCTGGATCACATGGCTTATCTTTTTTTCCTCCGTATTTCATGATGATTTTGTGGGCACGTGCTAGTTTTCCTTTAACGACAAGCCAGCGTGGAGATTCAGGACAAACTCTACAAAACAAAAGTATTTGATTTTTCTCAGTAAAATGTTTCAAAGTGACGGTAACTCGTGCAAATATGCTACCAAATGGTAACCAAATGGTTACCCAACGGTAACACGAAAACGATAGATGAGCGTTTACAAATATAGTCACTTTGAAAGGCGTTTTCAAAAATGAGCGTTTACGGTGAAAACGCCAGCGTTTTCGTATGGACGGGACATGTAAACGTTCAAAAGCTTAAGGTATTTTGAGAAATACGAATTGAGGTCAAGATGCATCTTTTGTTTATCATTTCACTTTATAAAAAGCTAGAAAACTTGAGATTCCCTCAATAATTTTTTTACCACCAGAACAAGATTAACCCGAGAGTATAGCGGTCTAAAAATTCTAAATTATAATTTATTTTAGATATCTTACAATGCTTCAATAGCCATGAAATGTGTAGGATTAAGAAACAACTTGGTGAGAACGCTGATATTAAAGTTAGAATAAAGTTCATTAAGGTAATTTTAAGTTTTCTAGCTTTTTATAAAGATAAGTGAAATGATAAACAAAAGACGAAAAGGCGCAGCTCTAGCAACTTGACCTAAATTTGTACTTCTCAAAATTGCGAAGAGAGATTTTGTTCTGATTCTCCAAACGAACAATTTAAGAGTATGTCAACAAAATGAGTTCAAAAGAAGTTATTTCTGAGTCCTTTAAGTAAGATATTTGGCCAAGTGAACTAAATGCTGGAATTAGTTACTTTTTTGGTGAGTGAAAGTTCGAGCGCGTTTTATTTGTAAACTCTTCCATAGAAATCTTTTAAACATAGTAACAGCGGAGAACTTCATCTGAATTCTATGAACCAATAAACGCGGTTTTGTACAAAACTTTATTTTGTCTAAAAATTTCTTGTCTGTGAATACAGCAATGCCGTCACTATGAATTACTGGTAGCTCCGATCATAATGATTTAAGCGTCAAAAGGAACTTGAAACGTAAACTGTCCCTAGACTTGCTGTGATCAAAAAGCGGAGGTGCGCCTCAAACAAAACCCTGTCGAGCCACCTTAATTGTTTACAGATCAAAACGTGTGGACAGGGCCTCAGAGTAATTCTAATGTAGGCAAGAGGTAATGATGTGGAAGTCCAAAAGTCCAAAAACTTGAATTGCAGTGAACGAATTTGGTTGAAATTCATGCGTCTTCGTTGCCGAGATTAAATGAAATCAATCGCATGACTTTCGAAGCTTTTACATAACACAAGTGCATTATGGGATATTTTTGGGCTAAAACAAAATGGCGCCAAATAAGTTGGACGGCAGAAGGATGAACAATTTCCGTTATTTTTTTAATATTTTCTTCCCTTATTTGTCTCTAAAATATTGAATGTTAAATACAGTATTCGTGAATGTGTTCTGAAATTGTCAAGCCAAATGATAGGAGCTCTTAATTGCTTAGTTTTCTGACGTGTAGCTTAATTCTACAATCATCACAATAACAAACTTACAAGTTACTTTTAGAAGTACTGGATTAAGGGAAATTTGGGGGTCTTTTGTAAGCTGGTTTGTTCGTACTAGCATGAAGCTCGAGTTTCCGATAATATTTGGCAATTCTTTTTTTCTCTACTTCCTTTTTTTTCAAAATATTACCGCTGTACCTGCATAGACATCATTTCTTTAGCCGCCTTTAAAGTGAATCATTTCAGCAGATCCACACTCACTACAACTCACACTCACTACTTCTACATTAATTTTTTTACATACAACACTCAACTCTCTTGTTGATTTTTGCCGAGGGGTCGAGGAAAAACCGGGGAAGGCGGAAAAAGTCATTGGGGTAAGGGAGAGAGCATGCAATACATGAATGAAAGTCAGTTCACATATGATCCAATGCCCGAGCTAGGACTCGACCCCTGACCACAATGGTGAATGGCTAGCGCTCTCACCGCTTGACCAACCATGTCAGCCATAAATTACGAGAACTAATAAATTGCGCATGATTTACAATTCCAATTACCTCCAAAAGAAGTATAAAAGAAAAGGAGGAACGCTGGTCACCCATACAAATGTTCTCCATTCTCTTATGAAGTAAGCTATCAAGATTTTAATGACATCTCCGGTAAACCAGTAGAAGCCGTCAACGTTTCCCATCCTTGCTCGAAAGCCTGGTCCAATGACTTCCACCATTAGGATAAACTGAGATAAGGTGGCACTAATCATGAATGCACCACTCCCAAAACGAAGAACGGCGAAGAGAGGAATCGATGTCTTTACAAAGGACTGGCAAATACCACATAATGCCTTAAATAATCAATACAAAGTTATATTAGCGAACTTCTCGATGAGTGCCACTGGCAAATTGATTATAAGGCTGTGATTACATAGCTTATAATAGAAGGTGATGGTTGCTGGTGAGAAAACGGATAAGTAGACAAAGACAAAATAACTTGCAATAATGTATTGGAGTGTACAGCTTGCTTCTGGAAATGACAAAGAATGTGTATGTTGTGAACTCAATTCATGGAGGGACCACTCCCATTTTAGATATGCGAGTACTCGTAAACATTGTGATCATTGATCTCAGAAAATTGTTCTGCTGTGTTTGCGAACGTATACTTTTCCTACGGAAAAATCAGTAATTTGTACCAGCAAGTAGAAGCAAGTATAGTCCATGAGTAATTAAAGAAAGAAAGCGCGCACTCAATTTTCTTTCAAATAACTACTATAATTACAGTAGAACAATTTCTTTGGCTATGAAAAAAAATCTTCATTGGTGAAATACAAAATTATTGTGCATTTGGCTATATTTGTTTTTACTGTAGTAAAACATTAACGATGGTTTCTTGCTGTACAGTATTGAGTTTTACGATGGTTGCTCCATTTACCATGATTCCAAGTGTAGAAAAGATGACAGTCTTTCGTCCAAGTGCATCAGATACGATACCAGACACAAAGGAACCCACTAACATGCCAACAAAGAACATGGACTGAACAATAGCAGCGAGGTGAGAACGATCACAAATCAAATTCCACTGAAAACAAAGTGAATGAATTAAAACATAAATGAAAATAGATATATAAATGCATTCTCTTTAACTACAGAGTAGCTTTAAATAGAAACAATTTTCTTAATTGGTTTTAATAATTGGTTTCCAAAAACCAATCGCTTCAGTGAGTTTGTCACTATTAAATATCAGTAATTTAATTAATAAAGTATCATTATATTATTTATTATGTAGGACCAATATGTATATTAGTTGTATGAGAAGTATTGTCATTCGTGATTATTGTATGGTATTAATGTATTGACCCCTTTGCTGTAATCCAGTTCATACTGCAAAAGCAATTGAATAAACACATATCTATCTATCTATCTAATGTTAACCCACGATCAATGTTTAAATGTTGACTAATCAGCTCTCCTGATCCTGTTCCCATTCCAGATGGCACCCGTGTTCCAGTTTTGTCTACTTCTACTGTGCAAAAGTTTCTTCTGAACACTAAACGTACTAGTGAACCATGGCCATGATGAACTACCCTACTGGTTGTGGTGTGACTTTGTCTATGACTTAGCACCTGTTGTCACTTCTATCTTCAACTGCTCATTGAGACATCAAACTGTACCAACTTCATGGAAGTATGCTAACACTACTCCACTTCCGAAGGAGATTCCTTTATGTGTGCTGAACCAACTACGACCTATCTCCTATATCAATATCATCATGAGATTGTTTGAAAGAGTCGTCTATTCCAGCGAATTTTCCCATCTCAGTACTGAGTGCATCGGCAGTAATCAATTTGCATATAAGAAAGGTATCAACTCAACCTTGGCCCTCATCAAGTGCCAGCATACATGGTTCCAGTGGTTGGACAAAAAAGCTAGTTCTGTAAGAACCCTTTCCTTTGATTTCAGCAAGGCCTTTTGATTCTGTAACACATAACATCGCTTCTGATAAGCTGAAAGCCTTCAGAATCAAGCCCTACATTAAAGAAATGGATCATGGTTAGCGTGCGTCCATCGTGAAATGGATGCACGCGGGAGGTTGCTAAGCACGAAAGAAGCGTAAGAGTCGCATAACGAGGCGTTAGCCGAGTGCGACTCTAGCTTCTTGAGTGCTTAGGCAACCTCCCAAGTGCATCCATTGCACGATGGACGCACGCTAACCGTGGTCCATTTCTTTTATAACATAGCCATAATATTAACACGCGAAAATAGAATCTAAAAATTGTTTATTTGTCGATCAAATGCCAAATTATCCACACTAAACAGAACTGAAACGCGCGAAAATTCGACAACATAGAAATAGGAAGTTTATTTTTAATTGCATTTTATCATGCATGGACGCTAAGGGCATTGTGCCAAACAATTTCTTTCATGAAACGACCATAAAATTAACACAAGAAAATTCTACAAATATCTGTTTATTTTTTTATTTTTTATTTTTTTATTTTTTGATCACGTGGGAAATTCTCAAAACGTTACAGACGGAGCAAAGCGCGCGAAAACGCGCCTACATTTGACAACCATTCATTCACAAGTAATTAATATCTTGACAGAATTCTTTTGGAAATCAGTCATACAAACTCAAAATGGTAATATGCTGAAAAAGTTCAAAAACGTTTGTGTCTTTAATACAACTTTTTGGCCACTAAAAGCGGCATAAAGGCACACTTATTTGAAGACTGAATGACTCTCATTGGTGCTGTAAACAATGTTGACATTACCAATCGTGCAGTAAACGAAGCCTGCAGCTTGAGTTTGTGGAAAGGATGAAGACACAGGATTAAATACGATGGCTTGCTCTGGCCTTGCCAAGGTGTTGTCTCGACCATGCAACGCTTCTGAAAGAACCGTGCTGCAGTTTGAAGCTGCGATGTCGACGGCCTTGAGTTGTAACGTATGAGAGATTGCTCGCTCCTATGACCTGATATTGCCATGATGTGCCTGTTGGAGACACCAGCATTTGACCAGAGTGTAATAGTCGTAGCTCGAACTGAATGATTGGTGTACTTCTTACTTCTTTGACAAACCAGCTTCTTCGCTAATGCACTTCATCATGTTTGCGAGTGTATTCACTCCGACTGGTCTCGCTTAGCTTCGTACCACACTTCTTGGTCAGGACTCTAGTTTCTCTTTGGATATTGGAAAAAAGCAGTGGAATTGGGGTTTACCTTGGAAAGGAAAAGCTTGAGTGCTTTAAAGCCGTAGTTCTCCTCTTCAGTCTCGTATATTCTAGCTTCTTTTTTGACGCTGCTGACATCTTTCAATCCATCTGGATGGTTTTTTGAAGCTTCATCGTGAGTCATCGTGGCGTATGAACGGCCATTGGCATCAATTTCATACTTGATCGCTTGTGGTGGAAAGGCCTCTTTGTCCCTCTCGACCTTTTCTACAAAAAAAAAAAAAAAAACCAGGACAATGTTTGGCAGAAGGGAGAGAGGTGTCGCTAGAGAAAAGACTCCACTTGTTTTGAGCTTTTTCAGGTCATCCACTTCAATCGTTGGCTTGTGTGTAGTGTTTTCCTTCCCACTTCTTTTGATATTCACCAGTTGGGCGTCCAACATTTGGTTAGACCTTGCAAATCTTGGATCATTGGTTAGTCGTATACTTTTATTCAATGTTGGGGCGTTCAAGTAACGCTCAATGGATTGGCAAAAACCAAGTAAGGTTGATTTACTGCAATTTTCTCCATTTCTTGTTCTTGCTTCAGCGTAGAAACGTCGTAGGTTTTGATCAAGTTGGCCATATGTCATTTGCTCTAGTGGCGTTTTGATTTTCTTTTCAGCACACCAAACTGGTATTAAATGACAGAATATTAAACAGAAAATTATTTAGTTTGCATAGCTTTTAAGAGGTACTTGGATGAAAATCCATAAAAATGTTCAATGTATCTATATGTGACCAATAGTCACCAAGCAATATATTTTCATCAAATTCCAAAGGTACAGATAAAAAGTTATCACGTGTTTTAGCATCTATGACGTCATAAGTACAACCCTATTGTTCTTTTCGATCTTAAACCAAAATTTCTTGGTGATATAATTAAAATGCAGACTTTTTGGGATATTAGGTTTTAAATTTATCTATATTGGTCGTTAAATAACGTCAACTTAGGAATAAACCACTTTCCAACTTTGCTTTCCTATTTTCGTACCCCTTTAAAATTTACGAAAATAAAATAGGTCCTGTCACGGCAATATGAAAAGTTTTCACGCTTGTATTTACACTACAGTGGCTTTCCAGCAGCAAAAAAAATATTTTTTGAGTGGTTTTTATGTCTACAAACTTTTCAGTATCGTAGCTTTTTACCTTTAAATGTCAGTCCGGAAAGGTAGCGACTTTTAGCCACCTCTCTACGTCACAACATGGCGGCGCGGGGTTCCTGTGCTGACGACGTTCACCAATAAAGTTTCAGAGCAAAAATCTCCATTGTTTTTTATGTTTTTTACCCATAGTCCTCTGCAGTTTTGAAGCATGATAGTTAATTTATTCATATTCAGTGTTTGTTAGCGCTTGTCCTTCGAGAACGGCTTGAAAAATATACATTTGTTCACTCTGTTGACACATAACATACCAAGAAAAACTTCAGGAGGTAAGATAAAACTATGTTTTATTTGTTGTTCGGAAATTTTTCTGGACTTAAGGAAAATTCTTTGGGAAACTAGAGATATTAAACTGTATGTATGCGGAGTGTGTAGTGTGGGCACAGCGTAGTTTTTGTGGGCACGGAGTTTCTTTCCGACGGTTGGCATTTCGTTCTTGACATTCGACTCTAATCTCTCTCTCCGTAGACTAGAATGTAACCTAAAATGGAATACCACCGTGGACGGTTAGCAGGGCCCGGTTGTACGAAGGTTGGATAAAGTTATCCACCGGATAAGAGTTATCCACTGTATAGATTTTGTATAGATTTTATCCGCTGGATAAGGATTTATCCGCTGGATAGCGCTATTCACCCTTCGTACAACCGGCTCCAGTTCTTTGTCGTTTTTGTGGAAAATTAGCATTGGAAGAAAACAGAAAAGTTCTTTTGAGGGACCATTTTGTTGCAAGAAAAGCAAGAAATGAAGTGCCAATCACACCATTGTATGTTACAAAAGAGGAGCGATTGTATGCAGAAGATGTCAACAACCAAACCAAAGCAGTTATTGTGAAACGTATCGAAGAAAATATTGGCCTTATAGACGACTTTCAAAAATGGCGGCCTAGTACATGAGAACGAGGCCACAAAGGCCTTGTTACCAGAAAATAAGCGTGGCGACACTTCTATTGCTATCAAAGACGATGTGTTCCTTTTCCTTTTGAAATACCTATTTTATGTGCATTTTACAGGATAGTTTTTATATATTTAGAGTCATTTGATGCGATGTTGATTTTGGAGGCCTTTCTGGCCTCGTTATCGTGAACAATGAGCCCGCCATTTTTGAAAGTCGTCTATAAGTGACGACATTTTGCAAGAGAAGTTTCAGTTGCAGCTTGATATTATAAAGAACAAACTGTCATCAACAAAAAAAGACCTTATTATATCCTTGTATACAGAAATAGATGAGGAAATCAATGACAGGCTAAATGAGGATAACTTCCATATTATTGAGGATTCAGATGATGATGATAATGTTGATGAAACTGCTACTGACATGTAATTGAATTCAGTGTTATATTTAGCGAAGCTAACTCTTGTATTCAGAGTAATATCTCTGGACTCTAGCACTGGGGTGAATCAACTTGCTCCCCACAAAACAGATTATTGAACATCATAATAATTAATTTCTAAAGGCTCTTCCATATAGCTGTCCATATGGCTGTGAACACCAAATCCATTGTTGTCTTTAGATATATTACTTTTACAACAAGGAAAACAGACCTACATTTACTTCACAAATAGATCAGGCATAGCTATAGACCCATTTCACTTATTCCCTCACTGGAGGACCAAACAATGGTTGTTCTCTCTCTTGAGAATTGATAACTGTCATGCAAACATTTTTCATTGTTTGACCTCCAGTCAGGGAATAAGTGAAATGGGTCTATATGTTCTGTAATAGCTTTGATGGAACAAGACTGGAGATCTAGAACATGCAAAAAGTTATAGGGATCATGAGCCAATTGAAAATTTGACATCCCCTTCTTGGGTTTTACATCTTGGAACATATTTGATAAATCAAGACCTTCCTCTTAATAATTCTTTTAAAAGAAAATTCTAACTTATAACAAATTAACTTAGAATCAATATACAAATAATATAAAAGCTCTGAATGTTCATTTGCCATATGTATTACACTATTGTCTTCTTTTATTTCTCTATTTCAATGTCTCCATTTTTTCTCTTCTTTCCAATCAATTTTTGTATAACTTCTTGTAAAACTTACAAGATTTAATCATCACTTGCAATGTGTACCAAAACCAATCACTAATAAATTATTGTTGTACTGTAATTAACCCACAATATATTACTCAGCTTGATTAACTTCTCAGTATTCAAAATAATTACCCTTTCTAATGTCAAGTACTTTATTTTTAAATATATTTTTCTATAACTCACATCCATGCATGTCATCATTCTATTATTTTGCATTATAGTGCAAATGCCAATGGAAGTGTTATTTCTTTCCTTTCAGAGTGATATAAGCAGTGACAAGAAAAGGCCAAGAACATGAACGTGGCATGATGATTGAATTTGTAATAAAAGCAGCAAACACATAGAACATTCAAATGCTTGATCTTAAGTATTAATTTGACAAGTTTCATTAAGTATTGAGTTAATTTAACAAGTTTCATTACTCAACATTAGAAAATTGTCAAGCCTGATTGTTGGTACGTCATCTTGCAAAATTTTAGCAGCTAATATCCCATGTCCTCAAAGAATTTAATTTCGGTGCAGAATTCTGATTTCCTAAATGACTATACGTTGCATTATTAGTATTTGAAGTTTGTAATAAACACACTCGGGCCTCGATTGAGCTAGAAGGCAGAACAGAGAGTTAATTTGGTACGATAACGAGTTTGACTTTAAACCAAATTCAAATTACGAACTTGAAGTCTAGCTACGTTAACTGGTCTCTGAGCCAGCAAATTTCCTTTATGGCCATCTTTTAAAACCTCGACACATTCGTTTGCATACAGTTGGCTATCCAATGTCAAGAAAACACTTGATTAATGTTTCTTTGTTGCGAAATTAGAAAGACAAAGACCTCAACGCGCCTTAAACTCGAGAGTCCGCCATTTTGATTTTAGTGCAATCTGTTCTGAGCTTAGTTTCCATGGCGATAAGAAATCCTCAAATCGGATTGGTCGAACCGCTTGTTTACATCATGACGTAGAGAGGTGGCTAAAAGTCGCTACCTTTCCGGACTGAATGTCGACACTGACCAATTAGTAGTTTTCTTAGTCTTGTCGGAATGTCTCTCAGAGACAATTTTGTCAAGATCTTATCAGACAGCGTCGGAAATCGTGTAGTTGGATGATTTTTTGCTTGCTTAGGTTGTTGCTCCTGCTTCGCGGAAAATCAGACAAAATCGACCTTAAAGTTCGGAAAATTTTCAGCCATCTAATAGCTCTTTGGGTTGTACATGTTTTCTTTCTTTCTTTCTTTCTTTCTTTCTTTCTTTTTTTCTTTCTTCTTTCTTTCTTTTTTTTTCTGTTATTTTTCTTTTTTCTTTTGGTGAGAATATTTGAACTAAAACACCAATTTTTCGCCGGGAGAAAGGGAGAAAAAATCTGACGTGAGCGTGCGTCCATCGTGAAATGGTTCACGGTAAATTAGCCAATCACAGCGTGCACTTTATTGTAGCTATGTTATAATAAAGAAATGGATCATTAGTTTTGAATTCTCTATGGAAGCTGGAATGCTACAACGTGTCAAAGTTGAAGGTCTTTTTCAAGTTCGAGCAGTGAACGACAAAAACTCCTGAGTTGAAGAATAGCTGTTGTACAAAACTAAAATCATTTCTGTCTAAAAGTTTAAGTTATTTGTAAGTGGTTTTGGCCGATGAAAGTTGAATCAAAGTGTTAATCCAAAGCGAAAATTTGGATCGAAAATAAGGTTTAGGCCAACATTTGCTCATTTGCTATATGTTTTCTTTATATTCAGCTTGAAAAAGCATAATTCCAACACAACGTCAAGAAAAAGTCTTTGTACAATTCAAAAATCCGTTTTAAACAGGTATTTTATCTTGGTACATCAGTTTTTAACCGGTAGAAAAAAGAATTTGAGTGTAAATCCAGAACGAATTTGGATTAAAAACTCAAACAAAGGTCTAGTTTTTGGCGCTTTTCGCCATTATTGCTCGTTATTGAAAAAAAAATATCCTTTTAACACTCTTGATATCCTTCAATTCTACCCAATGAAGAGATTTAATAAAATGGTGATCATGAGATCGTATCAGATTAATAGATATGTACAATCTTACCTCAGATACGACGGTAGTGTACATGGTATCAAAATCGTACGAAGTACAGTTTGTACAACATTTATTGATACCACCACACGTTACATTGGGAGTAGAACACTTGAATTTTGGGCTTCCAGTCACAAAGACGAGATGTGCGAATTGGATGGCTTGGCCTATCAGCATAACACAGGTTCCATAAGCAACTTTCTTCTGATAGGTACCAAATGACTTGACGTGGTTGTAGATATCGTCGTATTCGACATACTTTCTGCCTTTGCCTTCATTCTCCATCGTGTTCGTTATGCTGCAGTTCTAGTCATAGATGGATAGAGAAATTTGATGCTGTAAATCCTCAAACTCGATCAAACACATGGAGGTCAGTTAACTAGGTCAATAATTAATAAATCCTAATCTCTTTTTATCTTTATTTTTATTTTTTATTTTAACGCGCGAAAAAATAGTATGCATAGTAGTTAGTAGTAGACTCAAAAAATTATTGATTACCATAATGGCGATTAGACATATGCTTACGAGCTCGTCGTATTTTTTGATATTTATAGTGGTTTGAACGTTTTTTTATATCTCTAAAGCCTAATAATGGTCTTCACAACGCTCACTCTCTGATAGTTAGTAGTGGTTCAGATGTGAAAGTTTGGATTATTAAATTAATCTAACGTAAATGAAACGAAACGCCTACATATTAGCATAGCATAGCAATTAGCATATGGCAAGCATGGCGGCCATTAGGAATAGCTCCATCATTTTGGGGCTTTTTAGTCTCATCTTCTGCCTAAATTTCGATCCAATTGTATCCTCCAAGGTACTTAAACCAAGCTTAAAACTAATCATGGGTATTTCAACCAATATCAAGTCTGCAAACTTGTCTCTTGCGTCACGTTATGGTCCTGCTGGAAGCCGATTGCCTCGTAAGAAGATATTATTTTCTTCTAGGATCTGTATCTACCCGAATTCAAGACAAAGCTTTCAAATTACAAGACTTATCAGGAGCGGCGACATATGTCCCAATCCAGGTTCTGATTCTGCAGAATGCTCTCTCTGTGTTCGGTTTGTACAAGAATGAGAATCATGAGAATGAGAATCATCGAGCGATATCTTGTAATATTTGTAGCTTTTGGTGTCATATTCGGTGTGGTGGTATAAAACCTAAAGAATACAGTCAACTTCAATTGAGAGGTAATTTTGACTTGGCCTACCCCGGGCCCTAAAATCGCCGTTATTTTGGGCGATCTTTTGCGATTTTAGGCGATCTTAGGCGATATTGGGGAATTTTAGCCATTTCGAGTTGGCGCTCATAGGCGCTCTTGGGCGATATTATTTAGCAGTACAATAGAAGTTTGGACGATTGTTTGACGTCACAAAAGACATGACTGGGCAAGGTTGTTAATGAGACTTTAAAACAAAAGAACAGACATTCATTTGCTTACTCCTCACCAATCACAAATTCATTCGCAGTGATTTGCAACGGTTCGTCATTCATTTGCATATTCGCATCGCGCACTAATCCTAGTGCTTGCCCACTAATCCTTAAAAACTCAAGGGGGAGGGGTGATCAAGCTGGGTTGCCCACTAGCCCACTATCCGGCTCATGCGGTGCTTAACATACTACTGGAAAGATTGTTCTTTTATAAAAATGCTTGCTCGAATAAGGATAATTTCTTCGATTAGTGGTATTACAAAAATTAAAGCATGAAATCCGAGCACAACACCTAGGTATACAGAAAACACATTATAAGATTAAGTCGAAATATTATTGGAAGAATATGTACAAAGCTTGAGAAAAATCGTCCACGGAGTGTTCTATGAAACAAAATATCCGCGTCCGTTGCCTAATAATCCAATTCTCTCGATTCCAATAGAATCAACTTTTGATCGCTCAGGTCCTTTTCCAGTAACTAATTCTACTAATAGGTGCATAGTTTCTTTTAATGATTACCTTACCAGATGGCCGGGAGCCGTTGGATGCACAAATAGTAGTTAGATGAAATTGTCGCAGGACACGGAGCTTCAAGGACTTTTTTAAGCAATCAAGGTAGTAATTTCCTTTCTAAATTAGATCGTTAAGTTTGTAGACTTCTAAATGGTAAGAAAATAGAGTGGTTTTCATAGAGTGGTTTTCATAAACCCGTGAAACAAAGTGTACTTATTAAAGTGTAATAAAGTGTAATAGTCAAGAAATATAATAGAAAACAAAAGAGCCAAAGTGTAATAAAGTGTAATAAGCTAAAGTGCATTTCACGGGTTTATGAAAACGACTCTAATTACAGACTAGTTCATACCATACCATACTCCTTTGTATCATTTGTATGGTAGAGAACCTGGATAAGAACATTCTATTTTCTTACCTAGATTACCATTGGATGTTTGCCTTTTGCCACCACAAAATCTATCTTCTTCAACAGAAGAACGCCCAGCTCGAATTATTAAGAATATAGAAGTTGCGCATGAAGTAGTAAGGTCGAATATCAATTAGCATAACAAAAGATGAAACAGACACAATAAAAAGGCATCACAAACTAGTTAGAAGGAGGGTCAAAAAGTTTGGATTTATACTCCATTTACTCGTGTTGGTTTATCGAAAACGTTAAGATTTTTGTAAGACAGACCATTCAGAGAAACCTCCGTTCTAGGTCCTACATATTAGAGCGAGTTAGTATAACCCATGTTTTAAATGCTATTGAGTTCTGCTTGTATGCTAATGTGGGCATTGAGCCATTTCATGAAAGAAGCACAAGTATTCGCGAGATGAATCCAATTTTCAATAAATTACACTTTTTTGACATCTAATACCTACAAAATAACATGCATATGGAAAGGCGCTGTTACACGCTGAAACGTTCCTCTGAAACTTGGAGCGCCTTTGGACCCATGGGAAAGGGCGCTATACAAATATTTATATTATTATCATTATTAACTTGCCTCAATCGCCTTTGCGAGACAAGTTTCACAGCGCCTTGCACCGTGTAACATGGTCATTTAGCTGAAACTTTCCCCGGGTCTGTTTCACGAGACTGTTTCATGAAAAGTAGAACTACTTTCTACTCCTGCAACAGAAACGTGTGTCGCAAACAAGTTTCAGAACGAAATTTCAGCGTGTAACACCCCTTATGAAAATCGTCTCGCATCGGCGATCGAGACAAGTTTCAGATTATTAAAAGTTTCAGCGTGTTAACCATATTAACTATGGTGTAACAGCGCCTTAACTTGCTAGCAGAGATGCTCTTTGTTTCTATTTTCCTTTGTCGATCAGTTTTCACTGTATCGTAATTTGCTGTGTTGTTACGGTCCGAACCGGTCCCGCATCGGTCGTTTCAACTGTTACCAACAAAAGAGACAGCTATCAGCCAAAACAAAAGCGGGCGGGGAAGTAGCGAAAAGACACACAGCAAAAGAGAGAGAAAGTCAAGAAATTAAAGAACACCTTTGTCAAAAAAGTGTAATTTATTGAAAAAGGGATTTATCTCGCGCGTAAAGTAATTATAATTGTGCTTCTTTCATGAAATGGCTCAGTGCCCACATTAGCATACAAGCAGAACCATTAGCATTTAAAACATGGCTTATACTAACTCGCTCTATTATTTACTTAAAACTTGTAATAACAGTAGATGCGCGCGTACTGAGATCATTGATGCAAATAGACTCAAACTATTTTATGACCCGTGGAACCGTCCTGTCGATATACCGACGGACTTAGAAGATCCTGATAAGTCTTGTTTATGCGAGGATGAGTTTCCAGAAGATAGTTTTGAACCAATTTCTGATAATTTGGCAGATACAAGATTTTCAAATGCAAACTCTACTAGAGTTTCTAGTTCATAACACAAACAAAGATAGACTACCTCACCAACAAAGTCAGAATGATTCTATTGTTACCGATATGGCTGAACAAACAAACACTAAAGCTAGCGATTCAATTTAATTACATGACACGGAGCCTATTTTTCAATCTGAAAAACTATTGTCTAAACGTAACAAGAAAACTCGTTGGCAATATCTTATCAAATGAGCAAATTGACCGTTTTCAGAAGCGACTTGGGAGCTTGTTAGTAATATTTACGATAAGTCCTTAATAGCGAAGCGTAACAGCGACGTCACAACTCAGACAAACAGACCAAATTCTTCATCTCCTTGAGCCCAATTTCGGTACTTTGGATTTTAATGCCCACTTTTTTTAACATAAGCAACGTTTTCATAATAAAATGCAGGTTTCTCCGTGTTCTATTCAATACGATTACAGATTCATAATGTTTGTCTTAGTCATGCATCTATTACGCGGGCTATTTTTAGTACCGCTGCGCAACGCTATTAAAGAATTCAAACGCTTTCAGCAGCAGCCGTCAAAATAGGTCACATGTCAATGACTGCATTTTTGCACAATTTGCATAAATATCTTTTAGCTTTCTTTTGTTTTGTTACTTATATACCATGAATTTATCAAGTTAGCTATAAAGACTTTGCTTCGATACTCCATATACAGATTCCACACTTGTTAGTTGGAAAAAGGATATTAACAAATTTGGAACAACCGAGATATGTCATTACGATTCATTGCTCAATTTTCTTTTGAAACTTTCAAAATGTTTAGCTCTTTGATACGATTCATTGAAATTCAAGATACGCTTAACCAATCCAAGGTAGGGGGTTAGTGGGAATCAATGATGTACCCGAATCATTGGCTTCTGCCTTAACTTTACAGCAACAAAAAAGAGAACTTCGTTTCACGGTTATAACTTTGGCTGATGATTTTCCAACTTTAATGAGCCCATTAAAGCCTGGTTTTCACTAGCGACGCAAGCACTAGCGCAAGCAACATACGCAGACTCAGTATCGTATGTATCAAATAGGTGCGAAAAAAGACAATCTCTGATAATAAACAGTACACTACTGAGTCTGCGTATGTTGCTTGCGCTTGTGCTTGCGTCGCTAGTGAAAACCAGGCTTAACACAATACGAAAACAAAGATCGGTACATTTCTCTTCACACTGATCTAGCTATAAAACACTTAGTTTATAAACCTCATTTCTGGAAAACTGTTGAAGCAATTGCACTCAAATTTTGAGGTACAATATACTTATGCATATAAGTACATTGTGGTGCAATTGCTTCAATAGTTTTCCGGAAATGAAAAAAATAGAAAGAAAGAAAGACTAGAAGGAAAGAACGAAAGAAAGAAAGAAAAAATAGAGCGATACCCTTTATCCTATTTTTGAAGTCTGCCTGTTTATTGTTTGAAATATGATTTAATTTGTGTAAATGAGGCAAAATGTAGACATTACTTAAGTAAATACAAAATACCAATAACAAAATTACACTTAGTCTTATGCGTCAGTTATGTAAAGTCCGAGCTAACGCCCTTAAAGCGTCTTGTTAAAATAGAAATGCATTGTTTTAGCAAGGACTCTCACTACAGGGATCAACATCTTTGGTCTTGCCGGCCTCAGCCACCAACGTCTCTGTTTCAACCATTTCTTTGTCAGTTTTAGCTTCTCTTCTTTTCTTCAAGAATGGTATCCCATAGTCCTCGAGGGCCTCCTCTGCCTCCACAGTTGTTTGATAGAGATGTCGCAAAGCCGTTTCTGATACCCATAACGACGCAATCCCACAAAGAACTGCGCATGCTCCAAAAATGGTCATAGGAAGAACAGTGCTGGAGCCTGGTAACTGAGCCTACAAATAGACATCGTTCCTTACCAACATGAGTAGAAATGGTGCAATGATTCCACTAACACGAGCAGCAGTAGATCCAACACCTTGTGCTGTGTTCCTATAAACAACAACAACAACAACAACCATGAGGAGATTCCATACACGGACACGATCGAATAGCAGTATTAGGGAAGAGGTCAAAACGATGGTCCAAGTTGGGGATCCGATTTTGAGCGGTAGAATTAGTAGGAGAATGCCGTTTCTGGGCCCGGGGCCCCCACGGGGGCCCCGGGGCTAACCCTACTAACTCGTACTCTAAACAAGTTGAGACCTGAACATCTGAAGAAGTATAATAAAACAACAAGACACCAGTAACAGTTGTAATTGGTTTTATTTATTTTTTCGACATTTCTACACTTTTTTCGTTTATCATAAATGTCAATATTTATGTCGTGAATTGTAACCAGCAGTTAAGTCCATTCGTCATAGGTTCTCTATGGATGATCAAGTATCTTTCTCTCTTCTTCGTTGTTGGTCTTCTTGTTGTTGCTGTAGTCCCCTTAATTTCCTTCGACACATTTGCTCTGTTAAGGGTACACCACCGAACTGCCCACGACCTGATGTAACACCGTTTTGTGGTCCTACTTTAAATGTGAGCTCTTTGAACCAGTCAGGATGAGGTGACTTGCATGAGAAGTTTATCCTAACCTCATCCATAATTGCTTTAGTTCTTCAACCTGTTTTAACCTTTCCGTACAATCGTGTATGGGTTTGTGACTCGTAAAGTAGGGAGAACCGTCTATATATTTATCACTCTGAAAAACGGCATAATTACAAAACCAACAATCCGAATGAGATCATAAATCATTCTACAGTTACTGAACGGTGGCTATTCTGACACATGCAAATTCAGATCTTTTTCACGGTTGAAAGGCACACAGACAAACCAGACTCACATTCAGTGTGAAAAGTCCTTTTATTCAAGTTCTTAGTTTTACAATTCAACACGATTCCTCTTGATCATCATCATGATCGTCAATGAGTTTTAATTTCTTAAATTTCAACGACAGTTGATGGACTGCATCACAATCTCGACAACGACAAAACTTGGCTTTCATGGTATTCGCATCCACTGGAAAGACGTAACGGCAAATGTCACACTCAACCAGCTGATTGTCACGGCAATAGTACCCTTCTCGCCACAAGCATCGGGGGCATTGAACTACAGTTATGGTGTAGAACGGTTTAAAGTCACGACAAACGTGACACTCTTTGGGTTCCTCGTCTGAACTTTCAGCCGATTCTGAACTTACCGACGCTTCATCGCTTTCTTGTTCTTCATCCTCTTCGTCACTGTTTTGACTTTCAGACAAGTCGCTGTCCTCCTCTTGCTCGGGTTTCCTAGCAACCAGATCCGCCAGCACCTTTTTGTTGCGAATGAGTTTTTTGTCAATGCCTATTTCTGCCAGTCCTTCTGTGAACGTTTTGAGCCCTCTAGGAACTTTAACTTCGAGATGGTAAGGTAGCATGACATACTCAACGAGCTCTGCTATGTTGGTGACAGGGATTCTTCTTTGATGGTACATCATTTCACCGTGAGAGTTCCAGTACAAAATACTTTTCGAAGACGCCAGGGTATGAAGAAATGCAAGAGCCTTTTCTTTGGGGATACTCTGGGAGAGATCCTGCTGAACCTCTTCAATATCGTCCTCGACAAAAATGTCCCCTTCGGTGTCGGAAACCATACTGTCTTCAGAATCAGTGGAATCGCTATGTGTTCTTTTCATGTTGCTCCCTCAAATGATCAACGTCGAAATGAGCTTCTTCTTTATGGGCAGGAGTATTTATAACAAAAACAGACTCAAAGCCGACATATCAGGGGTGACATGATATCAGACACAAAACCACCACCTCGTTGAGCTAGAGTTTGTTTCTTGATTTTGAAAGGAACGGATGGGTCAGCTAATTCACGTATGTCGTCCACATGCTCTTTCAGTCTTTCTTTTTGAGCAGTTGTGACTGGTAACAACCCTTTTGATAAATTTGAGCAAACTTCACAAATGGCATGAACCTGTTCTGGACTAAGTAAAAGCGTTCTCTGATGTGGAGGACAATAGGTTAAGTGATACAAATACCCAAAATGGTCACAGATCAAACGACTTGTAGTGTTTGGGTTACCTGTGTGAAATCACGTGACAAGACTGAGTAAAAAGGTGTTTGAGAGCGACTCGTGCGTGTTGCTACTTGTGAAGCCTTTGTGGCTCATTTCGGGCCTTAGTGGCATATTATATTGGCGACGAGGATGCCAGGTAAACAGTTACCTACACTAGATATTAATGGACCAGCTTCGCAGGTTTCAGAGCGTTGGAGGAAGTGGAAACGGGCATTTTTGTACTATTCTGACGGACAGGGTCTCACTGATGCGAACAAGAAGAGGGCTCAATTGCTTCATTTCGCCGGTTTTGACGTCCAAGATATTTTCGACGACCTTCCAGATCCAGGTCCGATCCCTGAAGAAGGCGGCGATGATGTATTTGAAGTTGCAATTCGAAAGCTAGACCACCATTTCCGAGCCGAGGAAAACATACCGTACGAAAGACATGTTTTTCGACATATCGCCATGACTGAAGGGGAGACCGCTGACCAATATATGGTTCGACTGAAAAAACAAGCAAAACACTGTAACTTTGGCGCTAGTTTAAACGACCATTTAAGAGATCAGCTCATTGAACAAATACAGAACTTAGACCTAAAGAAGAAGCTATTAGAAACAAGAAATATTACACTTGAGCAGGCACTTCATAAAGCACGCGCCTGGGAGACAGCGAATCTACAAGCCAGTGAGATGACAGGGAAGTTATCACAACAGAAAGATGGATCAAGTGTCAACTTTGTAAAGTCTAAACAGAAAAAGAACGTCACTTGTTATAGCTGTGGTAAAGAAGGACATATGATGAGAGATAAAAAGTGCCCTGCTAAAGGCAAGAAATGTGCTAAATGTGGAAAGTATGGACACTTTGCAGCATGTTGCAAAGCTCAGATAGCATCTAGTAGCAGCACTGGAAGCGAGCGACGTACTAAAGAAAGTCAAGATGGACAGAGAAAGAACCGAGGACGTGGTACAGCCAACTATGTTGAAGATGAGGACGAAAGTGTCAGCGAGGACGATGAATTTTCTTTTGCTGTGACAGAAGAGGTAGAGAATGTATGTGTTACAACTGGAGAACCTGTGGTACCGGTAAGCGTAAATGGAATACATAAAGATGTGCTTATAGACTCTGGATCGGTGAGTAACTTGATAAGTTTAAAGGAATTTAAGGAACTGAAAGCACAAGGTTTACAGGCCAAGTTGACAAAGTGCAACAAAAAGTTATTTGCTTATGGTGGCAAGAAGCTTGATGTACTAGGCCAGTTTGATGTTGAGTTATCAGTTAACAACCAAAGGGTTGATTCACAGTTTATTGTTATTGATAACGGACGGTGTTTGTTAGGAAATGCCACTTCAAAAGCATTAGGAATATTACGTATTGGCCCTATGACTAGCCTGGGAATTTGCAACAATGTACATGATATTGCATCTGAACTTAAAGTAAAATATCCCAAGGTTTTTTCAGGAATTGGCAAGCTTAGTGATTACCAATTGCACTTGCACATTGATGAGGATGTCAAACCAGTAGCCCAGAAGCCCCGACCCATTCCGTTCGCGCTACGTGACAAAGTGACAGATAAAGTGAACAGTCTCATCGAGAAAGATATCGTTGAAAGGGTAGAGGGTCCCACGTCCTGGGTCAGTCCCATAGTGGTAGCACCAAAGAGTGGAGGAGACATCAGGCTATGCGTCGACATGCGTCGAGCCAATGAAGCCATCATACGAGAGAGGATACCAATGCCAACCGTTGATGAGGTGCTCGAGAGCCTGAATGGCAGCACAGTGTTTTCTAAGTTAGATCTGCGATTAGGATTCCACCAAATAGAACTGGATGAGAGTTCCAGAGAGATTACAACATTTGCAACGCACGACGGACTTTTCAGATACAAGAGACTGCTCTTTGGAGTCAACTCTGCGCCCGAAAAATATCAACAGATTGTAAGACAAGTACTCGCTGACATTGAAGGGGTCCAGAACATTGCAAACGACCTTGTTGTTCATGGAAAGGATGTTGAAGAGCACGACAGAAATCTAGAAAATGTTGTTAGACGACTACAAGAGAGGAACTTAACACTTAATGCAGAGAAATGTTCCTTCAGAATGGATAAGATTATCTTCATGGGTATCCTATTGTCAAAATATGGAATCGGCCCGACTGATGAAAGAGTCAAGGCAGTCCTGGAAGCGGAGGCCCCAAAGTCACCATCGGAAGTCAGGAGCTTCTTGGGGATCGTTGGATTCAGTTCACGCTTCATACCAGATTGCCGAGCCCCTGCGCAAGGTAGCCAGGAAAGATAGTCTTCGCTTGGGAGAGAGACCAGCAGCGAGCATTCGATAAATTGAAGAAGGATCTTGCCAGTGCTCCAGTTCTTGCTTATTTTGACAGGCATGCCCACACTCGAGTTATTGCAGATGCAAGCCCAGTTGGCTTGGGAGCCATCCTCGTGCAGGAGAAGGACGGTGAGACTAGAGCAGTTTGCTACGCCAGCCGAAGCCTCAGCAGTGTGGAAAGAAGATACAGTCAAACGGAAAAAGAGGCACTAGCATTGGTCTGGGCCTGCGAAAGATTCAACATCTACCTGCTAGGATTGGAATCATTTGACTTGGTGACAGACCACGAACCCTTGAAAGTCATCTATTCTAACACTTCAAAGCCTTCTGCACGTATTGAAAGATGGGTTCTGAGACTACAACCATTCAACTTCAAAGTATGCTATGTAAAGTCCAGTGATAACATCGCTGATGCCTTGTCCCGGCTTACGAGCGAGGCAGACATTGAGAAAAGAAGGAAAAAATGATGATGAACACGTGCGCATGATTGTTACTCATGCCGTACCAGCAGCACTCAACATTAAAGAGATCGAGCAAGCTTCAGCAGAAGACAAAGAATTACAACAGGTTAGAGCATGCCTGGTTAGTGGTAACTGGGAGAAGGCACCGAAAGAGTATGTGGTGGTGAGAAACGAGTTGACATATATTGGAAAAGTTATCATCCGCGGGACCAGAATCGTCATGCCAACAAGTTTAAGGAAACGCGTCACAGAATTGGCTCACGATGGCCATCAAGGAATAGTGAAAACTAAGGAGCATCTGAGATCAAAGGTGTGGTGGCCAGGTATGGACCGTGATGCTGAGCGGAAGTGTAGAGAGTGTCATAGCTGTCAAGTGGTAACTAAGGACTACAGCCTACCATCAGTGAGATCGACGAAATTGCCAGAAAAGCCATGGCAAGACCTTGCACTCGACCTACTTGGGCCTATGCCGACAAGGGAACATCTTGTTGTTCTAACCGATTATTTTAGTCGCTGGGTAGAGGTGGAGATAGTACGATCAACCTTAAGCAAAGAGATCATCAAGTGTTTGGACCTGCAGTTTGCCAGACATGGAATTCCAAGTTCATTAAGGACTGATAATGGTCCCAACCTCGTATCAAGTGAAATGGAAAGATACCTCAAAGAGATGGGGATAACGCATAAGTTGACAACACCGTTGTGGCCAAGGGCCAACGGAGAAGTAGAAAGGCAGAACCGATCATTACTGAAAGCTATGAAAGCATTCCATGTGGAGAAGAAAGACTGGAAAGTGGAACTCAACAAGTATCTGTTAGCATATAGATCCACTCCTCACTCTACAACTGGGAAGAGTCCTTCACAACTGCTATATAATAGAGCCTTGAGTTGCAAGTTACCTGATTTAGTCAATCTCGAGGAAGAAGATAAGGATCATCAGGACACCAGGGATCGAGATGCTGAAAGGAAGCAAGCTTCTGCAGACTATGCTGAAAAGAAGAACCGCCCGTCACAGATGGGAGAACTCCAGACAGGTGATTTGGTTCTTTTGGAAAAACGGAAGGAGAACAAGCTGTCACCAGCCTACGAAGAGAACCCGTACCAGATCACAGCACGATACGGGGATCAACTTCACTTGCAGTCACCGCAAGGTGTTACTTACAAAAGAGACATTGGACATGTCAAGAAATATAACCAACCCAGTCAAGCACCAATCCAAGGAGACGGACAAGACCAACCCACTACAGTGGAATCACAACTAGACCATTCAGATGAGAGTAGGAAGGTGCCAAGCCAAGACCAAAGTGAAGCTTCTGAAACCAAACCTACTGCATGCAGGAGATCAGGAAGAGTGACAAGGACTCCTGTACACTTTAAGGACTTTGTGATGAAATAAAAGAGAAAAAAAAAAGAGAGAGAAACATTTTGTGGACCAAACTGTTAAGACAACTGTTGAACATTTTATTTGGATACCCTATTATCTTAAAGGACAGGGGACTTTAGAATTTCTAACATTTTGATATTATAGTTGTATTTACATTTTCAAAGAAAAGGAGGGAATGTAGTGTTTGGGTTACCTTTGTAATCAGATATCACGTGACATGAAAGTGAGTAAAACGTGCTTTTCGACAAGCGACTCGCGTGTGCGTTTGTAGTAGTCTTTGTGGCTTATTTTGGGGGCCTTAGTGGCATATTATAACTCATGTTGTATGTACGGACGATTGCTCCAAATGAGATATATAAGTAAAGTCAATCCTTTTATTCTCATTTAAAAATTATTGCATATGACTCAGATAAATAGGATAGGATAGGATAGGATAGGATGGGATGGGATGGGATAGGATAGGGATAGGACTAGGATTAGGATAGGATAGGATAGGAATAGGATAGGATAGGATAGCGATAGGATAGGATAGGATGAGGATAGGATAGGCTAGGATGGATGGATAGGATAGGATAGGATAGGATAGGATAGGATAGGATAGGATAGGATAGGATAGGATAGGATAGGATAGGATAGGATAGGATAGGATAGGATAGGATAGGATAGGATAGGATAGGATAGGATAGGATAGGATAGGATAGGGATAGGATGGGATAGGATAGGATAGGATAGGGATAGGA
The DNA here is from genome assembly GCA_029948255.1 of Telmatactis stephensoni. Taxonomy (NCBI): domain Eukaryota; kingdom Metazoa; phylum Cnidaria; class Anthozoa; order Actiniaria; family Isophelliidae; genus Telmatactis; species Telmatactis stephensoni. The sequence goes on along the minus strand of JALIZF010001751.1, from coordinate 32,725 downwards.
TAGGGATAGGATAGGATAGGATAGGATGGATAGGATAGGATAGGATAGGAATAGGATAGGATAGATAGATAGGATAGGATAGGATAGGATATGGAATAGGATACGATAGGATACGATAGGATAACGATAGGATATGGATAGGATAGGATAGGATGGGCTAGGATAGGATAGGATAGGATAGGATAGGATAGGCTAGGATAGGCATTGGAGATAGGATGGGATGGGATGTAAGATAGGATGGGATGGGATATAAGATAGGATAGGATAGGACAGTGAAATAGCAATAAATAGGATTATTTTTACGTTGATGTTTCATACTTTTAATAGACACAGGATGGGTCGGACGTGTCCTATGTGCAGCAAGTTTGTGCAGAATGTATCATGCCACTTAAGCCGTGTTCACAAAATTGATGGCCCTCATCGGACACGAATACTACGGGAAGGAAAAATTCAAAAGAGTGGTCAGCGGTTTACTCCCTACCCTCAGACAAAACCTCATGTGGAAACCAAATGTGACCGGTTTCAATTACTTCACCCGTTTACAGCCTTAGTGGCCGGAATGACCGGCTCTGGAAAGACTGTCTGGGTTCAAAAGTTACTGGAACATGCCAATCAAGTCATTCAGCCCCAGCCTCATCGCATTGTGTGGAGTTATTCCCAGTGGCAATCAGCTTACGATCAGATGCTCAGAACTGTCCCTGGGATCGAATTTGTCAAAGGCATACCACATGACCTCGACGAGGATTGGTACTTTGATCCCAAGATCAACAATCTGATGGTCAGTGACATTGGACCTGTTTGTGGATCTCAAACCCAACACCCCAGAAGGGTGTCGACTGCGTACCAACGTTCTTCCCAATGATGTCCGCCCATCACAGATTGGGGGTCAAACAGATGCGACGAAGACCATCGCTAACTTTTTTGAGCGTCAATGGTACTTACAGCCACCCAAACTTAAAGCCACGCAGGAACTAGAAGAACAGATGGACGCCATTTTGAAAGACCCCAACCTACCTCCAGAGGTGAAAATCAAAGAATATGGTCCATTGTTGAATCGTTACCTTGCTCTCCAACAACAACTCTCCAACACCGGTTTAACGATACCGAGACAGGAACCTATTTCAACCGTACCAACAGTGGTCGACCAGAGTCAGCCCCCTAAAGCTCCCTAACATGACGACTCCGCAAAATGTACCTTTGACGAGTCTGACTAGTGACAGTGGTATTACAACAGCTACACCGAAAGAACCTTCTCTCCTCCAAAGTCTGACATCCAAAGTTAGAACACCTTTCAAATCTACTAGTCCACAGGGAACAGAGGAGATACCGTCGACTCCATTAAAAGTAGACCAACCCTCTACTTCCACTCCCATCATTCTGTCGAGTGTAGCCCCACCAGAGTTTCCACCCACGCCTCCATCCAGTAAAGAAAAACCCCAAACTCCCAGGTGGATACGTTATCAAGATGAACATAAGTATAGAGGACAGGCGTTCCAACCCCCTGAGACGCTCAGAACGAATAAGAGCCATGATTAAGTCCATACCCGGTTGGGAAAAATATTAAATAGCCTTTGACTCATGTAATTAAAATTTAAAAAAAGGAAAAGAAAAGAAAGAAAGAAAATAAAACCAATTACAACAGTTACTGGTGTCTTGTTGTTTTATTATACTTCTTCAGATATGTTTTTAGTACATTAGTATCACTTTAACAGTGTCTTTAATCATTTGATACGTTTCCGGTAACAATGCTGGATTTCTTTCTGTCCAGCTGTACAGTTCGGCCTCTACTTCAATAGTTAGTTGGAAAGGTCTCATATTGTCCATCACTCTGTTTATCACTTTCAGTACATTCACATTTCTGAGGGCCTGATCAAAGTGTAGTTTTCGTCATCTGTCAACATTAAGCACTGTACGTTAGTGTTCGGAAGGCGACACCCACAGCAGTTTTTTATGTCAATTTCGTACAGGTGTTTGCACACTTCCACGGCATAGGTGGAAATGAACTGTTTTTTCATGAACTTGAATGGATCCATCTTTATTGATGTTTCTTCGAGTAAGTCTCTTGCTCGTGTGAGGTCACAAGGATTTGATGTCTGGTTTTCACCCCTCCTATTTTATTACACTTGTTGCACCACCAATGACGTCACCGTTCCCTCCCAAAATAGAACCGTCTTCCCAAAAGACACGAACTCACATACCTCCCTATACCTCACTCCGTTCGTCTAAAAATAGACGTGATCTCATCGAACCACATACCGTACCACCCAGTAGGGGTTATCCCGGCTCCGCTCGGGCATGAATGGGGAAGGAGGGGGGTACTCGCCCGGCAGCCCGGGGCGTAGAAACGGCACTTTCCTACTACTTATTAAACAAAAAATTATTTAGTTTGCATAGCTTTAAAATTTACGAAAATAAAATAGGTCCTGTCACGGCAATATGAAAAGTTTTCACGCTTGTATTTACACTACAGTGGCTTTCCGGCAGCAAAAAAATAGTTTTTGAGTGTTTTTTTTATATGTCTACAAACTTTTCAGTATCGTAGCTTTTTACCTTTAAATGTCGACACTGACCAATTAGTAGTTTTCTTAGTCTTGTCTCTCAGAGACAATTTTGTCAAGATCTTATCAGACAGCGTCGGAAATCGTGTATTTGGGTCATTTTTTGCTTGCTTAGGTTGTTGCTCCTGCTTCGCGGAATTGAAAACCAGTCAAAATCGACCTTGAAGTTCGGAAAATTTTCAGCCATCTAATAGCTCTTTGGGTTGTACATGTTTTCTTTCTTTCTCTCTTTCTTTTTTTTTTCTTTCTTCTTTCTTTCTTTCTTTCTTTTTCTTTCTTCTTTCTTTCTTTTTTTTTCTGTTATTTTCCTTTTTTCTTTTGGTGAGAATATTTGAACTAAAACACCAATTTTTTGCCGGGAGAAAAAGAGAGAGAAAAAATCTGAAGTGAGCGTGCGTCCATCGTGAAATGGTTCACGGTAAATTAGCCAATCACAGCGTGCACTTTATTGTAGCTATGTTATAATAAAGAAATGGATCATTAGTTTTGAATTCTCTATGGAAGCTGGAATGCTACAACGTGTCAAAGTTGAAGGTCTTTTTCAAGTTCGAGCAGTGAACGACAAAAACTCCTGAGTTGAGGAATAGCTGTTGTACAAAACTAAAATCATTTCTGTCAAAAAGTTTAAGTTATTTTTAAGTAGTTTTGGCCAATGAAAGTTGAATCAAAGTGTTAATCCAAAGCGAAAATTTGGATCGAAAATTTTCACTCTTGGTCTAAAGTTACTATCTTTTTATTTCCCTTGCTCGTTTGCTGCCTTAACTTGAAGTAAAAGTCCTGCAGAAATAGTGAGCTCTTCTAAATAACATGATTTTCATTCTTGGTCTAAAGTGACTATCTTTTTATTTCCCTTGCTCGTTTGCTGCCTTAATTTGAAGTAAAAGTCCTGCAGAAATAGCGAGCTCTTCTAAGTAGCATATCTCTTCTAGTGCAAAATCGGGAAATATCGCCCTCATACGTCCTGAAACATGGACTATTTCAGTGTTTCAGAAACATTCTTTTCGTCTTGAGGACCGGAGGACCTAGAGGAAATCCCTCGAAGCAATGGAGATAACGAGAACGAACTAAAAAACTCAACTGACATGAAGTGCCCCGTTCCCAATGGAGATAACGAGAACGGACTAACAAACTCAACTGACATGAAGTGCCCCGTTCCCAATGGAGATAACGAGAACGGACTAACAAACTCAACTGACATGAAGTGCCCCGTTCGGGAATCGAACCAGGGACCACAGAGGTGAGAAGCGAGTGGTCTGACCATTCGACCACCCTTGCTCCCCAAATAATAATCATCCCTCGATTCTCAATACATTGAGCAACCAAAGTCTTTTGTTGATAATAAATGTAATTATCTCTTCATCTGCAATTAGACAACTTTGAATCAAAGACTTGAAAGCAATGCGGTATGGTCCCTTTGTTCCCCCTCGTGTGCTTTACTCAAGACACGTGTTTCGGAAGAGATACGTTTCCACGAACGGCGAGTAGAATTAGCCCAGACCCAGTACGTACTCGTTTCTGGCCCCCCTCCGCGATGTTAAACTTAGTCCAGAAGCACTTGCATATGCATGCGCTATCCAATCAAAAACGTGGTTAAAAAACAAGCATTTCGTTTCGTTCATTCGTGGCAAGAAATGTTATTCAGGCTTGGATTTGCGAATTGTTTGATAGTTATAGTTTTGTTCTTGTTGCAAAGTAATGGACTATCATATTTAAATATTTTCGAGCCATTATGCACAAAGCGGCGTGATCTGGATTAAGGGGGGGTTGTAGTTTTGCATAAACATGTGTACTGCTGACTCGTTGTCAACTACTCGTGTTAATTTTCACGTGCAGTTTTGTACCGTATAATCTTAACCATTCCTCTGTACCATATTCCCTGTCATAGCCGTTGTCAAACCACCTGCTCACAGCCAGTGAACAATTAGTTTCCGATTATACAAGGAAGACATTGAACAATTCCCTGATAATCGTTTATTAATAAATCACTAACATCATATAATTTTCTTGATTATTATATTTTTGCCTGTTTAGTATACGTTTCTAGCAAGTTGGTGTTTGAAAGAAGGAAGATGTTACGATATATGTTAGAGATTAGTAAGATTAATACATAATTCAGTATTCGCTTGTCCCTTAGCGTAAACCATACCATGTATCACATCAGTGACAGCTTTTCCACTCAGCAGCCATTTACTTTTCACAGCGTTATCACCAGAGTCAGTCCAATTGACAGTATAACAAAGACACTAGGTTTAGTAGCCAGCGGGTTGCCGACAACGTCAGACTTAATAGTTGCTTGAACTGAAGAAAGAGAAAAGAAAGAAAGACAAACGTGAAAACAAAATCTACAGAAGCAAGGAAGAAATATGAAGACTACGACCGAATTGATATGCTTGATGATGGCTCTTAAAAGGTGCAGTAGTACGAGCAACAAAATCATGGAACTTGTCGCGCAACATTGTTTGTTGCAAGTTGTAAAGCGATGTTTGTCATTTTGACGCCCCGCGCGCAACTTGTCAAGCAACAAATTAAAATCGATGTTGCAGGTTGCGGCTACTTGTTGCAAAAAGTAAAAAGTGGTTCTACTATGTGCAACAAATCATTTCGACTCCCGGTATTGTGGCCGCCATTTTGGGTTTCCACAGTGGTACTCCATGCATGGTGGCTCCATACATTCTTACCAATCATTGAAGCAAAGTGAAATATTCATATCTTGGTAACGAGAAAACATTTTGACTCTAACTTTTGCATACAAACAGAGTTTTGGTTGTTCTTTCAGATACAATTACTTTGACTTTGGTTAGAGCTCTAGAAAGGGCTAAAACATTTGGTCACGTAAAATCACGTCACGTGATCGGAAGTGAAAACACTCTATTACTGCACCTTAAGGGTGTACTGACTTATAAAAACGGCCCGTTGCTAGGGAAATTTGAAAATTCTATAAAATGCCACCAAATTGTCATATCGCTTTTATATTTTGTAGTTTGTCTTCCCTGAGGGAACTTTGGCATTTTATGACGTCATTGCATGACGTCATCATGTGACGTCATAGATACAGTAAAAAGCTATAATTTTTTTCAGCACTGTATATTTGGGAATTTAAAATGCATTATTTTAATCTTGAGACCAAGGTGCATAGAATCGAGCATGGGTTTTAAGAATGGTTTCCAAATAAGCCTTTTAGGATTTTTTGAATGTCAAAAATGATCGACTTATGTCATTAACTTTTGTATTTCTCAATTTTTCACAAATCTCATGTCCAGCTTTGAAGAAAAGGCTGTAAAGAATATAAATATTGAAAAAACACTTTGTTCTGATGAAATTCGCCAAAGATTATAGCTTTTTAAAGAAACCGGAAGTAAAGTGTCCCGCGCATGCGCAATAAGAACGAAAATTAGTCCTTTTTGTCAGGTGTGCGTCTCTCTACCGGAAGTTAAATGATTCGCGCCAAAAACGCGCGTGCGTGCGTCTAATCAATTTTGCCGGCCAAAATAAGACCTATTTTGCATAGCAACTGTTGCACAACAACGATGTATGTCAGTACACCCTTAACCAAACGAACTGTAGCTGTCCTGGAAAAATATTTAAGGCATCACCAGCTACATGCAGTGCCGTGAAAAAAGGTTAAACTAAATGAGTTCAGAGGTATATAACACACAACCTGTGTGTAGTGGAATAAACTGAACACAAAGACCAAAGAGACAGTGGCACAGAAGACTGTGTCGAATCTGGGCCATCCTCTTGTGATTAAGATTAGGATGAGCAAGTTTTGGCAAAAAATTTGCTCGGTTACTGAAGAGCGAACACAAGAAGATGAAGACCAAATAGAACACTTTGATAATCATGGAGTCACAAGATCAGCAAGAAGTGCAACTTGTTTTCTGCTGTATGGTCAGCCTAAATCAGATTCGAAGCGTTTGGGAGGGGGAAGGGGTCATAATAAATCATGCAATATATTTACGAAAGGGAAGGCCACCTTAAAACCATGTAGATCGAAAAAAAAAAGCACCAGCTTTCCCCCCTCCAATTAATGACCGGTTCCTAATCATGGCTAAGGGAGCTAAAAATAATAGCATTTTTTTCCATATGGAATCACATAGCAATTTTCTTTCTTGTGTTGTAATATCGTGGATATAAAAAATTGGGGGAAAAACTGATTTGGTGAGTCTATAGCTTAACAAACCAAAATTTGCTCAAATGAAGTTGACAAAAAAAAAATAGAAAGATATACTTCTCTGCTGGCGCCACCACAGGAAGCCTAACTATTACAATGTAAGTTTTTTTTCGCCTTTCATTACTTGACACTAACCTTTATCGTATCCAAAGAGTTCAACCCTCATACAATCGCAATTTTCCCACTTTGTTGGCACAATGCGCACAAATCGAGTGCTGACAGGGTTCGTGAGCCAATGAACCTTGGTTTCCTTTTGATTTGCTAGATTGGTTTGTATATTCTGAGATTTGGAATGGAAATAAATCAAATTAATTGTCTATTTCGTTATCAGTTTCCCCATACTTCTCGATCTTTAAAGTCATTTGCTTGTTTCTCTCTCTATTCATTCATTCCTCCTGTACTACTTCCTTCATTCCTCGTTAACTTCCTCTCCTCCTTACTTCCTTCTTGTAACTATATCTACTTTTCTTCCTTCCTTATTTCTTCCTTTCTTCCCACATCCTCCCTTCCTCTTTCCATTTCTTTATTTTCCAGTATCGTTTCTATATTCCTCTTTCTCCCTTTCTTCTTTCATCCCTGTACCGCTTCTTTTCTTCCTTCCCTATAAGCACTCCTCTCACTTCCTTCCTAGTTGCACTTATAAGTCACTCATCTCTGTTCACCCAGCTTCTTACATTAATATACTTTAGCCCTTTGGTAATGTATCCATATCCAAGGTCAAAATGTGTCACCCAGTTTGCCGCCTTCTCGTCTCCCTGTACTGCAATGCCTGACAGTTGTTTAGGACCACCCAGGTCAATTTGTAGATATGATTGTCCTTTACACTTTCCACACCAAGAGTTGACACCATACAAACGACCTTTCGTGGCATTGTGAGTTTTGTCCAAAGAAGTCGAAGACACAAGTTGTTTGTCAAGGATTCTAGATTTGCCACCCACTCTCTCTAGACCTAATGGCTTCTTCCAGGCTGATAAAAAGAGTATGATGACAATAATATCATTGATGTTTGCACTTCATTTTTAAGGGTGCTGGGACCTATTTCTGGAGCCCGTTGCTAGGGAAACTTTATATTTTTGTAAGTCGGCTAATATTTGGATTCAAGCAGTGATACTTATGAGGTAATCAACAATCACAAATTTCTTGAGTTTGATGACGTCGTCGGAACAGAAAATTTCTAGATCAATGAGCTCTGGCACTCGCTTTTACAGTCAACATAGCAACCACGTTGCTTAGTAACGAAATATGTCCCAGCACCCTTAATTGTTAATTATTATAGGTACGAAGTTCAATTATTCTCTCTCGCTATAAGTCCTCCTAGCTTGCATGTATTTGCCCGACATACAATGCAAGTATTCTTCTAACAAGCCGCGCAATACTAAGTTACGACGTGTGTCCACCCTTTTCACGAACAATGTGATAATCGCGTGCTAAAAAGGTCTAACTTTCCTCTTAACTTTAGTTTCATCTAGCTCTATTTGTTCATTTAGTACGTTCCTTTAGTTATTCAATATTCTTATTAAATCCATATTTCAGTATTTTACATTATTTTCTATGCTTATATCATTGTCTGTAACTTGATCTTTTCATTCGGTCTCTGTCGACCTGGACATTCATATCACGTCAACAAACTAAAGCTTGTGCAGATAGGCTATAGCTGTTAAACACTGAAGAATCTCAAAGCGTCTGTGATTTTTTTCAAAATTTTTAGCACTTTCATAATAATATATTATGATCATCGTGTTGCGAAGGAATGTTGATTGGGCGGCTTTGCGTGCAACTTAATCAAAATACACTTATTTAAAAACGCTTGATGTACCAGAGGCGGCAAGCCGAAAAAGTAGCTAGCATATAGAGTAGTTAAAAAACTTTACTTTCTTTTTGCATTGGTCTTGATTTTAGAATCCAAAAATGTTCTTTTGTGTATAAGGTCAGGACAAGCTACAGTTTGAATTCTCATGTATTTGCGTGGTTTCATTTTAGGAAATAAATTCTTGAGTGCTGTTGGCACTTCCTAAGGGCTGTATTAATGAACGGAGCACGGAAAAAGATGTTCTATTTGTTTTATTATGTATTTTTAAGTTAATATTCAAGGGAAAAGGTTCGATTTTCTCCGTATAAAAAGTCAAAAGGTGCGCGCGCGGTCGAGCTCTGACATCTCGCTGCTGACATCAGAACTGTACTCCGTTCTCTGATAAAGCACAGCTTTCAGCCTATCAGAGCGCGCGTATCGACAAGGGTATATAATAAATAGCTATATAAACTTAGAGGCTCGCGAAAAATTGAATCTTTTGACACCCTTTCCCATTTATACCTTGCTTTAGTCCATAAAGTTCAGTCCTTATCGCTTTACACCCGACGTACTTCACCGGATAGATACGAACAAATTTTGCTACTTGTGTTGTATCAAATGTATTTTTTCTGATGTGAACTGTCGGATATTTAGTTTCTGGAAGTTCGTTACCGAGAAGTTCCTGGAACAAAAGCATATAAAAGAAGAAGAAGATGATGATTATGATGATGGTGATGCATGGTGATGGTGATGATGAGGATATTTTGAGGAAAAGCTTATATTGAATTGTACCACCACCACTCACCATCATGGTGATTCAATATCAGCTTTTCCACAAGATTACTCCAATGTGTCTCGTACCAGGGATAAGGTAGCCACTCAAGTATATTAAGGCTTGGGTTGTCTGCCAATTAGCCAGAATTTTGTTTCTTAAATAATTCTCTTGCTTTTAGAGATATTGCATCAATACTTTTATGGGAGCTGTAGATCAAAAAGTGTGACAGATTGAGAACAAGTATTTTGCATTTTCTTGGTCACGTGACTTTAAGGCAGCAAAAACGGTTTTTTGAAAATGGGGAGTACAGAGCCTCGTTGAATGAAGCTAAAATTCACCTCGTTTTAAAGGTATTTAGGGTACATATATGAATTAGCCTTTGCATGTTGTCCATCGATGTTGAGAAAGAAGATATTTGAGAAAAACTAATATGCAAATTAGGTCACGTGACCTTTTTTCTTCAATAACTCTTTATGTGAACTATTTTTCCAAATGGAAAAGGCTGATTTGGAAAGCCCTCTCCGAATGAAACAAGAAAACATGCAATTCATAAATATTGAAATGGTTGTTGTGTACCCCATTTCTAATTGAAATTTTTCAGTGAAAAACATGGTCCAGCAAGTCACGTGACACTCCAACAAAAGTCAACACTCATGGAAAAAATTTTAGTCGATGGATACTAACTGAAAATTACCAAAATATGGAGATTTCCACATTGGATAAGTCGTGAGATTCATAAAACCTAAAATTCATACAAATTGATCAAAACCCAAGCCTTAATATATATACTTGAGCAGTAGATTTATTAAACTAAAAGGCTTTCAGAGTGACAATACTCCACCTTTCCATTATGGTAAAATTTCCAGTTGTTCCCGTCCATGGAAAAAGCAAGTTTAAATGACTTAGATCTCTCATCGATTCGGAACGACTGTCCTGAAGTCTGTATGCCAATTGCACAGAGAACATGTGGCTCACCAAGATCAATCTAGAAAAAAAAGTTAAAAGCTTGATTAACAGTTTTGCATTAAGTTAGTGAACAAGGATTGGTGAATAATAACAAGAGACCATAATACTAAGAGAGCGAAACTCAGTATTGATGTCTGCGCGATGTTTGTGGCGGCTAAGGCTATTTTTAGTAACTTCGCCATCGCGCGCGCAAGGCTCTCAAACAATAGAATTTGATTTTTGACGTGCGCGCGGACGTGACCATTTTCTTTCGGTTTCTGAATTCTATTGTTTCAGAGCCTTGCGCGAGCGATGGCGAAGTTAATAAAAATAGCCTTAGCAGCCACGAACATCGCACAGACATTAATACTGAGTTTCCCTCTCTGAGTATTATGGTCTCTTGATAATAATAATTAACACAACAATTGCATTATACTATTATGTATTCTTCAGAAAGGTATGATGGATGCAGAAAGATATGATGGATGCATGGTTCCAGAAAAACCTGAAGCTGAGATTCCTCATTCACCTGCAGATAGTCGTTTTTGTTGTTGTGTTTTGGTTCCCAGCAGAAGCTGTTGAGTGTTCTTGCTCTCCATGGTGCGTACAAGGTATCACTTAGAGAAGACGTTGCAGTGAATCGATGGTCTGGAATGGTGAAATGAGGTTGACCAATACCAGACGAAGATTTTGTGCATGCTGAAGAAGGAACAGAAAAACACTATATTACATGGGCTTCCTTTGGTCGTTAAAAGAAAAATGAGCAACTAAATCATGGCTGCTTCCATAAGTAGCGACGCAAACATAAGCGCAAACAACAGACGCAGACTCATTAACGTATCGATAATCATAAAGGCGTGAAAAAGACAAGTACTGATAATGAGCAGATTGGTACTGATTTTGCATATGTTGCTTACACTTATACTTGCGTCGCTAGGGTTAACAGGCTTAAAATAGAGCGGAACAATAAAGTATTGAACCCATATCGATTTGCTTCTTTCCCAATCACACTAGTACCCCGGGAAACTACAGCGCAGTCCAGGAGTTCCGTCCCCTCCCCTACCCCCTCAACGACACTAACTTGTATGTTCGACTCCATAAAACTCCACACGTAAACATGGTGCACCAACAAACGTTTTAGGCAAGATTCGCATATATCGGCCAAGAAGACTATCACTGAGGTAGTGTTGGACAATACCATTGCTATCCGAATTTCCTTGGAACGTCTAAAAATTACAAGAAAAAATTATGATTTGAAAGACATTTTGGAAGCTGGTGACCTTTTTTGTACATTTGTCCTTCTGTCCTCTGAATTGTCTGTCTGTATAACTGTCTGCAATATAATGTTTTCCGACAACCACGGTTTGCTATGATAATGAGATTAACTATATGCTAATGATGGATAAATTATCTTCAAGGTTCTTTGCTAATCTGCCGGAAATACGTTTTATCGCAATTTTTGTGACTTTAAATGGATTTCCCTTGCTTTCCAAAGTAAAAAGACTCTCCATTGAAGAACGTGTTGAACAAAGATATGCATCGTATGAAATACGAGAACACAAAACTAGACGACTGAGAACGCGAACTTAGTTAAGCGTCAAGCTTACACTTTATAAAAGCTCATCAGTTGCTGCAGTGTTTTCCGGCAGATCAGTAAAGAATCTTGAAGATGATTGGGTTGGTAGTATGGTATGAACCTCATTTGCATATAATCAAACTCATTAGCATAGCAGGCCCGGGTTATGTGAAAACGTTCTAATGTGTGAGCTTTCTTTGTCCACTGTCTGTCAATAAAGTTATGTATTGCCCTAGACACAATGCATATAATAGTATAATAACTTTATTTGACACAGAATTCAGAAAGCTCAGCACTTATTTACTCTGAAGCTGAAACTGAATCGAAAAATTACCCTGGTTTTTCCATGTTCTCTGTAGTCAAACCATAGCACGCCATCACGAGACGTTTGTAGGGTGTACGACGTCACCATTCGATCAGCCTTGCTGTTCCCCTGTGTAGCTACGGCACACAACACATGGGGCACACCCAAATCAATCTGTAGATACGAATTGCTATCATCCATGGCCGCACACCAAGAATCTGCGCTTTTATATCCAAGTCTACCATTGCTTGCTTTGGTCTGATCACTTAGGGTAGACGATGCAGTCATTCGAGAGTGTCCAATTGGTTGATTGTCGCAGGTCGCTTCAGGAAAAAAAATTACGATATTAACCTGATAAAACTGCTGTCTCCTGCAAAAACACTCGTTTTTCTCTATTTGTAGGCCTTCTATATCTACACTAAAAACAATGGTCTTTTGCTTGAGATGTGATGACGGAGAAAATGATGCACTGTGAAGTTTATCGAGATTATAGCCGAACTCTGGAAAAGCAAGCGAAAGACTCTTGTACTGTACATCTCCCATTGGGTATATATATCACATTACCAAGACATGCGCGCGCATTTTATATTGCTGAAGTCCTTTATATGAGATACTTACGTTGGCATCCATACAGTTCAATCCTCATCGCTATTCCAATGTGCCATTCCATAGGAACAACACGAATATATCTTGTATTTAGGCTGTGACTAAACCAGTTAAGAGTGATGTCAGACTTGCGATCGACATTGTAATTCTATAAGAGCAGAAATGGATTTTGCATAAGATTTATTTGCATAAAGAGGAGGGCATAACCATGAGACGGTTAAACTGGTACAAAAACTTGCAAGGTAGAGAGGTAAGGATAAGAAAAGCACAATTTTCTCGATGAGTTTCATGCTATACATCCCCTTCTGCTTCTACTAGTTAATCGCAGCTAGGGCGTCTTGTTCATTGTCACCGTCCGTCAAGAAATGTAGATGAATATGTTTTACAGCGCCCGCCAAATGTCCCTCTTTGCATTTCTTACACATCGACAATTTTTAGTCTGAGCCTTTTTCTACCTTACCTGATAGCCCATCCAAGATTTGCCATCCATGCTGTACCGAATTTTAAATTTAGTCACACGAACTGGGTCCAATTTCTTGGGTTCGCCCTGAATAGCAATGCCAGTGACACTTTTCATTTGGCCCAGATCCACTTGAATGTATTCGTTTGCCCTAGCAGCACCTTTGCTGCGCCAGATATATTTCGAATTCAAACGAGCAGACTGTTTTCCGTACTTTTCTTTTGCACTGCCGGTTTCAGTCGAAGCGGAAATCTGGCTGTTGTCAATTCCGTAGTTTTCCATACCCAGTGGCTTGCTACAGGAATCTTGAAAATACGTGGAATTTCATATTCAACCAAGCAATGTTGTTTCTATATATTTTATGTTGTTCTAGGTTATAAAATGAACGGATAGACCGTGTTTCTGGTAGTATTCATGAGGATCAGTTTGTTACCTCATACTCACACTTTAATTCCTGGGAGGGGTGCTTATGCTTATGTCGTCACCAGTGGAAAGACAACCACTACTAGTGAGAAGTACACTAGTGAGTCTGTGTATATTGCTCGTACATTTTTTTGGACTAGTGAAACGACAAGCACTGCTAATAAGCAGTACATTACACTACTACAACGGTAATGGGATATCAAAATATTATTAACAACAACAACAACAACAACAAACAAACAAACAAATAAATTGTGCAACATACTGCAGCAAGAGAGACTACCTGGTTTCTTCCCATACTGAGTTTTTGTTGTCTCACGAACAAATCCATACAACTCAACCCTCAATGCTGCTTGGTTATTTCCAAATCTTGGATGAAACCTAACAGTATCTGCAATCACAGGCTTGGAAAACTGAGAAAGTTGTTCTTTCTTGATACTTGTAGTGCCTTCAATATTCTAAACAAATTAATGTATAGTGTTTAGACCATTGTATGACTGTAAGAAGTAAGACATTGAATCTATATATTTTAATAGCATCTATTCTATTGACGACTCTTAGTATCACTGCACAAGAAATCTCCGGTTTTACAACACGAGTGTAGCTGACAGGCGGGCAAACTGGCAGGTAGGATGGGCCATGCATAGTTAATGGAATGAGATGGTAGATTAAGGCGCTGTTACACTATGCAATTTTCTAAGCAACTTGTCTCGCAACGGCGAGTGTAACAGGAGTTGTCTCGCAATTTTTGTTGTTGCGCGTAGCGTTGCACAAAGTAGAACTCAGGTTTACTTTTCGCAATGCACTACAGCAACTTGCAATGCCATTGCACAGTGTATCACCCCTCCAGCAACTTTCCTCGCAATTTTTGAGGCACGTTTTCTACGAGCGCATGCGCAATTTCTCATTTCGCTCTGAGGAACTCTGGGTACGAGTAAAATATTGCAAGTTGCTGGGGAAAATTGCACAGTGTAACAGTGCCATAATTTTCTCAGCAACTTGTTTCGCAACGCCGTTGCGAGACAGGTTGCTGAGAAAATTGCACAGTGTAACAGCGCCTTTACTTAATCTACCTTTTTACTCACTTTTTCCAATCGTGACATGCAAAAAACAGCAGCATTTCTACATATATTAAGCCAACAAAAACGTTTTGGTGTATGGTCAGTCATCAAGCATAATAAATGAAGGTAAATTACAAAAGATTGTGCACGGTCAAGGCCCTATTCAAAATCCATGTTAATCAGGTCGCCCCGTACTCTCAAAATTGTTGAAATGACAAAAACAAAGGATGAGTGGATTATGGTGAACAATATGTGTTTTGCTCTAGCCTTCATTGTTAGCTTTACTACTCTTTGTTATTTCAGCAAATCAGAAACTTCGTTCTGATTGGCAAAGGGTACATGTCCATGTTTGCTCCTTTATCAGTCCCTTTGAAGTACGCTCCGAGTTTTCTAACTATTCCCGTCCATAACTTTGGATAGGCAATCACGTAAGAATAGATTAATTAATACACGATTCTTCTGGTTAATTTCATAAATAATTTCTATTAAAAATACGAACAAAATATTTTAGTCTCAGGGGTGGATTTAGGGGAGGGGTGCAGGGGGTGCGCACCCATCCTTCGAGTCCCTTTTTCTCATTATTTTTCCAAAATATCCTATCGGCAGTTTCCAATTTATATGATGGTGCACCCCTCCTGAAGATAATCCTGGATCCGCCCCTGAGTCTAATACCATACCATCAACGTCCAGGAGCCACCAAATAGTTGGTATGAAAACTGTAAGGCTGAGACGAAACCAGGACTGTACCTCAACATCCTTGGCTTCCACTTCCAAAAGTGGTAACCCCCTTTGACTCCAACTGCACAGATTTGGTACGGAGATTCTAAATTGATCTTCAAAAATTGATCGTATTGTACTCCAAGTTTGGGACACCATCCCCATTTATCATATCGAACCAAGTGTGGTTTGTTTAAGTCTCTATAACCGTTAGATGAAAATAGGTGATTTGGAAACTTTATATCATCTTTTATAGCAATGGTGGTGTTCCTGCAAGCTGAAACAAAACAAAAACAAAAACATGGCTATCAGCTGCGAATAACATAAACCCCTTTCAGTTCCTAAGACATAAGCTTATTACGCTTGGAACATATTTTCTGTCACTTTCTGTCTGTAACATTAGCGTCTACCATTAATAACCCATCAGCCAAACAATCAACCAATTTGGTTGTTAGTTTGCTAGTTCTTTGTTCCAACAGCCAACAACGAAACAGCCTATAAAAACTGCACATCCAAAAACAAACGCATCAATAGCAAACAACTAATCAACAGCGCAACCAAGAACACCAAATCAACAGCAAACCAACCAATCAACTGCACATTCAAGAACTACCAAAATCAACAGCCAATTAACCAGCTAAGCGAATGTTGCAAAAAAACAAAAAACAGTAAGAGTGAAGACTGGTAACATTATATTGTCCGTCTGGGCCTTGAAAATTGGACATGAGTCTAAGTCCTACCTTCTAAATCAATGGCTTGAGTAACAGCGATGCTTAAGGCCCCAATGAAGATAGTCAAAAGAACAAACGACCTGAAAGTAAAAGCCATCGCTGCTAGAAGTAGCAGCGATTGAGCTTAAACAATCAAGAGTCGTTCCTATTTAAGACAATTAGAGCAAATAATTAGTAAAAAAGGTAATTAGAACATCAGAATGACTGATGTCACAATCCTAATAACCAATTAGAATAACCAACTAACGAATTAGAACAACCAGTTCCTGTATTAGAAGTCCCGGCCGAACACCGTGAATGCTACTGCTAAGACCACTGATAGCAGTAGGACATTTTCGCGTTGTTCTTGTTGTTGTTGTTCTCCTACTTCGAAATACCTCTAAATATAATTGATGAAAAAGCAAGTTCTTTTTTGAACGCGCGCGCAACGAATATTTGTTATGTAATAAAATTAGTATATCACGAGTGCTCTGATTGGTCGAGAACCGTGTGTTTTAGTAAACACGCGCCTGTATTTGGAGCAAGGATGGCACAGTTGGTTAGTGCGCGGCCTTCAGTGCGAGAGGTCCCGAGTTCGATCCCCAGCCAGACCTTACATCCTTGTTTCGACTTCTTTCCAATCTGTGTAGCTTTGGTTAGCTTTAGATACCCTTAAAACGGAGCACTGATGGAGAGAGGGGGGTAAAATGAGCGCACCGTCGGCTTCCTGGAAGATTAGCTCAGCTAAAGGAACTACCGACGTTAAACAAGGTCCTTTACCTTTACCTTTTATTGATGACATCATTAAATATTACGCGCGCCCTGATTGGTTGACACATATATTCCATTTTTCCGCTGGTCAATTTAGCAATGTTTGCAAAATAATTTATTTATT
This sequence comes from Telmatactis stephensoni, assembly GCA_029948255.1. NCBI lineage: Eukaryota > Metazoa > Cnidaria > Anthozoa > Actiniaria > Isophelliidae > Telmatactis > Telmatactis stephensoni. The sequence continues at coordinate 15,735 of JALIZF010001751.1, read as the reverse complement.
TATTTATTTATTTATGTATTTGTTTGTTTGTTTGTTTGTTTGTTTGTTTGTTTGTTTGTTTGTTTGTTTGTTTGTTTGTTTGTTTGTTTGTTTGTTTGTTTGTTTGTTTGTTTGTTTGTTTGTTTGTTTGTTTGTTTGTTTGTTTGTTTGTTTGTTTGTTTGTTTGTTTGTTTGTTTGTTTGTTTATAATTCAGTCAGTCAGTCAGTCAGTCAGTCAGTCAGTCAGTTAGTTAGTTAGTTAGTTCAGTTAGTTAGTTAGTTAGTTAGTTAGTTAGTTAGTTAGTTAGTTAGTTAGTTAGTTAGTTAGTTAGTTAGTTAGTTAGTTAGTTAGTTAGTTAGAGTGCTCACACTAAATCCGTGCAACATAAATATTACAAAATAGGTGATAAGTTATGCAAATTCCTTTGTTTGCTATTGTCTAATCAACACTATTTAGTAGTAAATATTACTATTTGTTTCACGGATTAAGTGCGAGCACTCTAGTTAGTTAGTTAGTTAGTTAGTTAGTTAGTTAGTTAGTTAGTTAGTTAGTTAGTTAATTAGTTAGATAGAGTGCGTGGTTTTAAAAAACCCGTGAAATAGTTATTAGACTACTCGTGGCATTTGTTTGTTTTTGTTTGTTTGTTTGTTTGGTTGGTTGGTTTTTCTTTTTTCTTTTTTTTTTTTTTCTTCACCACATTTTCACGTCATCTGTGCATCTATTATAGTACAGACGCATGGAAAAATGAAATCTATTTGTTATATAATAATTGGTCTATTACGCACTGCACGCTCTGAATGGTCCGTGTCAGAACACACGCACAGATTACGTCACAGTATCTTAGGCGCGCTCTGATAAGTTAGATTTGAAAATATGTATAAAACAGATCCATTATCCTTGTGTCTATTCGCTAACAGATGCACAGAACGCGAAAAATTAAATGTTGGTGAGAACAACAGTCAATCATGCTTGTCTTCGTCTCGTGGCGTACTTGTTTGACACATTTTGACGTCTTCCATCTAAGCATACAAACGCACAAAAAATAGAATCTAAGGGTGTTTTCCATTTAGTGGAACCAACCGGCCAGAACGACCAGATCCTAGCTCTGGCTTGAATCAGGACGTTCTGGCCGCGGTTGGTTCCACTAAATCAAAAGCACCCTAATTGTCAAATAATTGTAAAAATGTAGATGTCCTTTTTACGCATTTTATCTGGACTTTACTGAGCGGCATGAATGAACCTTATATTGTCGTTTGAACAAACACTGACCCTTTCAAAGCACAGAACATTATCCGAAATGAACATTGGTTTATCTGCTGATTACATGGTGGTTTTAAGAAGTCCGTGGAAGTTAGCCTTTCACTGATACCGACTGAGACATACTTTGGTATTCCAGAAGCGATTGTACATATGTGCAGCTCATTTAGATAAAACAAATGAAAATTCAATTACTAGCGGTCCCATAGGCCATTTCGGTCTCAGCTTCTAGAAGTTCGATAATTTCGAAAAGGTCAATGTTTGTGCAAATAGCTATATATATATATTTCTTTATTTAGTCTCTTTTCTTCAAATAATAACTGGGGAACAGCTAGTCCAGAGAGGTAGTTCAATAGAGTTATATACTCAGTTTGCATCAACAACCACTTTGCCAATCTCCGAACACCCAACAGAGATATTTTTTGTTGAATATTAATGACAATATTCATTAGTGAAAGATACACTTTTTAATGTCATTCGCTATATTTTACAATTATAGTGTAAGGTTTATTATTTCTACAAAGTAACTTATTATATATTATTATATTTAAGACTATAGGAGACGTTCTTACATTATCATGTTTTGATGTACAATTATTAGAGTCAATACCAATTATTAGAGTCAATACATGATGGTAATAGGACCGAGTGGAGTCCAATTCGGTCTGTAATCATACGAGGGATAAACAAAATTGGACGACCGCGTAGCGGGAGTCCAATTTGTTTATTCCGAGTATGATTATAGACAGAATTGGACGAAGTCCTATTACCAATTAATCATAACTATTACAACTTCCGAGAAAAATGCTTTCATGCTAATCAATGCTAAGCGCAACTAAAATGACCAAATTTAGTTGAAAAAGTGAGAAAAAATAGTGAAAAATCTCTTGAGCGCGCGCTTAGTGGCGTAGCGATTACGTGACTGCGCGCGCGCTCAAAATGCGAAATTGGCTCTGGCAACTCACAGGCAGCCCAGCCACTTCTCCTGACAATGGATGTTTATTTTAATAATTTATTAAAAAGACAAAAAATGCGCGCGTTTGTTTTAATTTGCTTGGCGCGCGCGCTTGTTATGCATGGGTTTCCTGTGGTAATATCGTGCGCTTGTTGTTAATGGGTCTCCTGTGGCGATCCCGCGGGACAATGCGTAGTTTGTGAGAAGTTTACGTTTTGAAAAACTTTGGTTGGTGAATGAAGCACATGTAAAATCAAAACTTCAAAGTTTGTTGATTCATATTTACAGAGGAAAAAAATCGCGACGGATAATAAGAAACTTTTCACATTACTATAGCAAGAATCATATGAACTTATTATTATTATTTTTCCCAAAACTGAAGTCATATTCGTGCATTGAACCAAAAATGAGACAATTTACTCACCTGTAGTTTGCCGTCAATCGAACATAAGTTTGATAAACTTTCAAAGACAATTATCCGAAAAAGTGCAAAAATCTTGTGTGTTTTTTTATGAGAACTAGAATATATCCTGCCTAAGCCAAGTAGGACTGGCTGGTAGTACTTACTGGGACTGAATGGAAGAGTTCTCGCATTCAGGTAAGCTGAAAAATTTCGTGAAAGTTTTGGCAGTGGGAATTTGTTAGTTCGTACGCGCCATGTCGCGTTAGTCGGCTTACAAAGTTCACGATCCTCTAAATCTACAAAAATCACCGTAAAACGCCTCAGCCTTCTTAAGCAACGTCTCCAAGCCATGGAAAATACACTCGCTGTAGAACAGAATGCCAGATTTAAAATTTACGCGTCCTTTTTTTGCACAAATTTCTTCATTCGCCTCCCAAAAGGAACTAAACAACAACACAGTCTGAAGTGACCGGAAGTGACCAATCAAAGCACTCGTTCTCAGTCCCCCAAACATTTGCTACAGACCAGGTATCAATAAAATAGTAAATAAATTATTAAAATAAACGTCGTCAGGAGAAGTGGCTGGGCTGGCTGTGGGCAACTGTCCGATTACAACTGTCCTATTACAGGTGTCCAAGTACAGCCAACTATCCAATTACACTATCCAATTACAACCTACAGCTTGATTAGTGAAAAATAGAGCAGTCTTTCAACCAATCAGATTTGAGGAAATTGTAATAGTTTTGATTACAATTATATTTGGAAAGAGACTATAGTAAAGGTGCGGCAATGCGAGCAACAAATTCGTGCAACAATTGCGCAACGTTGCGTAGCAAGTTGCAGAGCAAATGTTGCTCGTATTACGACCCTGCGCGCAACAAATTTTCTTTGTTGAAAAAGTAGAAGGCGCTTCTACTTCGTGCATGACCGTACTGAAGTCCTAACAGCAATGTGAATGCAGTTCACAAGGCTACATAATTTTCTGTTTTCTAACTGTTAGTAGTAATTGGATACTTCCGTATCATAAGTTGATTAGGATTGTTTTCTTTTTAATTTGTTAATGTTTATTTTTTGTTTGTTTGTTTGTTTGTTTGCTAGCTTGCTTACTTGTTTGTTTGTTTGTTTGATTGCTTGCTTGTTTGTTTGATTGATTGTCTGTCTGTCTGTCTGTCTGTCCGTCGTTCGTTCGTTCGTTCGTTCGTTCGTTCGTTCGTTCGTTTGTTTGTTTGTTTGTTTGTTTGTTTGTTTGTTTGTTTGTTTGTTTGTTTGTTTCTGATTACTTGTTGTTTGTTCTTTCATCCGGGACAAGCAATCCTCCCGTTTTTGTTTACTCATGTTAAAACTACAAATCACCAATTTTCCATATGTATCAAGCGAAGAGCTCCGCTATTATTCTACTTAATAAATGAATGATTATGAATGCGAGGTAGTTGAGACTACTCAACATGCTCAGCCATCGCCCTGGCCATCAATCTGTCTGTCATTGGCGAGTTTTCTTTCAAAGCTTTACGTTCAGCAAGAAGTCTCCTGTAGGAGTGAATAATTAATAATTATAGTAATAATAGTAAAACGCGTCATAACTTGTTTCAACCTCAACCTGCATGTACCTTGCAAGTCTGTGGTGATCTTGACGAGATGAATTCATAGCAGCATGAATGTAAAACAGGTTGAACAGGTCTCTCTGCAAGTAAAACTACTCTGTCAAGATGTGTGACAAACAACAACAACAGTGATGTTTATTTGGCACTTGGCACTTGAATGTACATGGCCGTTGTCCCAATTTTTTTTTTTTTTTTTCAATTTGACTGTTCGTTACATTTTAGACATAAAGCTGCTGGACTGTCGTCTGTGTATGTATAAGGGGACTTAGGGGACAGTAATGACCTCCGCTCCCTCCCTCCCTCCTCCATCCCTCCCTCCCTCCAGTCCCGTCAACCAAGTTCGACTTTGAAGCTCGCTGAGGCAGATAATAAGGAACTGGCTCAAAACGACTATATCCCCTCCCCTTCCCCGTCCGTTCGAGAGAGACAACAGACAACTGGGGGAAATTTGTTTTTAGAGTAACAACAACCTGAGCATTGCTTCCACCAATCTTTAAAATGTTATAGCGACGAGGTTTTAGAAGTTCCACAGCTTCGTCGTGACGATTCTATACAATGAAATAATAACTTAATCATACTTTTGATGGGGTAAATGTAATTTAGGCAAGTTTAAACTTGAGACATTGCTGGCCAGCGGTAACTTCCATTTCAAAGGATGTATGTATGTGGGGCCCACAGGTTATGTTCAGGGGCACATGCTAAGTCTATCTTTGCTCCACCCAATCCTGCCCTGATCTGGGTAGACTCCGGGTATGTTTAGTTTACCTGCCACTTACAAAGGAATCAAAACAAGGCTACGACTAAAGTGTTGTGAGCTTCATTTTAATTCCTTTGTGATGTGACAGGTGGAACATATTTCGGGACTGGACTATTGGATATCTCTAGGACAACAGTTTCTTATTAGCAAAGATAAATACCCCGGCAAATGGAGATGACATCCTACCTTAGCAACCATATCAAACGCTTCACACAAAGATAAACCAACTTCACGACTGACCTCACAGTTCGTCCCTGAACCCTCTCTGAAATCATAGAGATATTTCACGTTTCACCAAGCATTACATGGTGAAACGTACATTGTTTCCGTGATTTGGTTCGATAAGACACCAATGTTAGCCAATCAAAACAGAGACATGTCACACGGTGAAGCTCAACACTTTACAACACGTCACAGCACAACGCGCTACAGCTCAACACGTCACACAGTTCAACACTTCACGGCTCAACACGTCACACAGTTCAACACTTTACGGCTCAACACGTCACACAGTTCAACACTTCACGGCTCAACACGTCACACAGTTCAACACTTCACGGCACAACACGTCACACAATTCAACACTTCACGGCTCAACACGTCACACAGTTCAACACTTCACGGCTCAACACGTCACAACACAACGCGCTACGTCTCAACACGTCACACAGTTCAACACTTTATGGCTCAACACGTCACACAGTTCAACACTTCACGGCTCAACACGTCACACAGTTCAACACTTCACGGCTCAACACGTCACACAGTTCAACACTTTACGGCTCAACACGTCACGACACAACGCGCTACGACTCAACACGTCTCAACAACGCGCTACGACGCAACACGTCACAACACAACGCGCTACGACTCAACACGTCACAACACAACGCGCTACGACTCAACACGTCACAACACAACGCGCTACGACTCAACACGTCACAACACAACGCGCTACGACTCAACAAGGCGCGGATTTCTCCATAGTACAACTGCTGTAGACCTACTTACCTGACAAAGTTTCTTAAAGATTCTAATAATTCATTAGTCTTGCCTTGATGTTTGGCTCCAAGGGTACACATCAACATGTGAACATCGTTAAAAACCTGGCAACAAAAGAATACTGCTAGTTGTTAGGAATGTTAGCTCGGCTAGTATTCCACTGACTGCTCTTTGCAAGCCCTATTTCATATTAGAATCGAAATTCAAACAAAAACTATGATTTTCGATCTATAGCGAATATTATGACAATGCACAAAAAAGCAAACGAACGAACAAATACAAAAACAAACAAAAATATACAAAAAATATCATTCTAGAAAATGTAGAGCACTCGAAAAGCTAAAGAATACGCCTCGTGTTCCTAAGCCTGCTTTTCTCTTGCTCTACATCTTCCATCGTGTTTATATCACAGTAGTACAGAGACATACGCGCGCGTTTTATATTCCTTAAACTATAAATCATGAACTTTATTCTCCTGATTACCGTAAATGACTGAATAAGCCCCTTGTCTACAGGGTCAATTTTTGAATAGCCCCCCGGTGGAATAAATCCCCTCCTGCCACTCCCTTAAGTTCACTGTTTGAGAGAACGACCTACAATAACTAACACTAGACGGTAGTATGAACTGGCGACAAAGCACAAACATGTAGTGCACTGAACTACTGCACACAAATTTAGTGTGTTATAGGTCATAGCTGTGTAAAGAAGGGTTTAAAATGTATACAGTATTTCATTCTTATTTCCGAATTTTAAATATAGACCTCTGCTGGCTCAAATAAACTACCCTTTCAAATAAACCCCCCGTCGACTAGGTCTTATATAAGCCCCGGGGGCCTTATTTGGTCATTCACATGCTCTCTTATGCTTTCCTGACAAAATCAAAGACAAACAAAAAAACAAACAAACCAATAAACAAACAGACAGATAGATAGACAGACAGACAGACAGACAGACAGACAGAGACAGACAGACAGAGACAGACAGACAGATAGACAGACCGACCGTGATGTGATCGTGAATATGTGAGTCCCAGGTAGAAAGCAGTTCTCTCCATCGATGTCCAGTTCCTACGCCTAAGTTAAAAAGACAAAGTTTTTATTGAGGACTTCGGTATCATAAATGAACAGGTTTTTTCGTATTTTCTGGGAACGAAACTTTGAAGGTCGTTAGCCCAGGGCTATTCCAAAAGATTGTTAGATTTTTCAAATTGTGGTATATTACTTCATTTATTTGATTTCATTAGCTTCGTTATTGCCGCTAGGAAATATAAATAATTAGTTAAACTATAAATTGACAATGACAGGGTTAGGTTGACCGCAACAGCGTTAGCCAATTACTGCGGACCCAGATATATAAAAAAATCATTTACCGACAACAGTTAACTTGGTAACTAAGATTTCTGGCAGTATTACATTTCAGACAAATAGATTTAAATGTACAGTTATAAGTATTGTTGAGACATAAGACATAATATGATATCATTGCGGACTTGAAGGTGTTTAAGTTATTCATAGTTAGCTTTAGGTCTTCTGCTAAAACGTTCCAAATACGGGCAATTTCTGACAAAGAATGATTTTTGGTAAGTAGATGTTTTACATCTTGGTACGCTGTACTAAAGACCGATATGCACTCTCAATAATCGTTTACTTCGATCCGCTTACAATGATATGATAAAGAAAAATCTGTTTATCTGTTGATAAAAATTATAAAAATATTGGGATTCCTGTGGTCAAGACGCGGATGTGAAAACTCGCCGTAGCGTTAGTCTGCCGGGACCCTTTATCTGCATGGCAGGGCTTGAGTTTGTAAGATTTATTACAGCTTGTAATCTATCAAGCTTAGTTTTTTGTTAAATATCACTTGCCTTCCATTTGAAATCTATACAGAAGTGATGACGCGTCTACTAAATCAAGCATGGCACCAGACTTGACCCGCTGACCAACCTGGCTGTCGTAGATATCAAGAGCAGCATCGTACTCCCCCTTAAATCGTAAAAAAGCACAAATTTCACCACCTTGTCAGCAAAAGATTGCCTTTTTAAGGTGTCTCAGTGTAGGTTTTCGTTGACTACGCTTCCACATTCTATTTTTACTGAGAAATTGATCATCTTATTCTAGACTGATTCAAACATCTTTTTCAGATTATCCATCTTAGATGAAAGTTTCAATGCCATTGATGTCACTTCCAGTTTCATCAACGTTACCGTGGCAACGATAAACGTTGTATGTAGTCTCTTTGAAGTTTTCAGTCCAGACAATTAAGTATTACTCAAGGGCGGATCTAGGATTATGCACGCGCATCCCAATCAGGGGGTTGTATGATATCAGTGAAAGCAAAAATAGAGCCTAATTCTAGTTGACCATCATTTTTTCATTTTCATAGTGGGGGTTGCAACCCCCTAAACCCTCCCCTGGGATCCACCCTTGTTACTTCGTACCTTTTCAATGTGATAAAGGGCCCAGTGCCAAAAGTTGTGACAAGCCAGCATTCCTCCTTGCTGAAAAATGACCGATAGTAATGATAACGACCAACAACAACAACATAGGTTTATTGAACAGAAAAACACTACAAATTAAAGAAATCGTGGCTCCAATGAAGATGATTACGTTGCCACTGAGGATAGGCTTTACTATTCTCTTTAAGTTCCCCAAGTAAGGAAAGCCCGGACACATGCACACTAGGCAACATTTTCTGTAACATCTCGCGTAGCACAGTCTTGTGTTGCGCACAACACCGTACAGGATAACTCGAGGATTTGCAATCCGCGAGTTAAAAACGTTGGAGAGTTAGAATCCATCGCCAGGGTCAATCACCCAGAGCCAGCGTTGTTCTTGGGCAGCAGGACCGAGCAGACGACTAGCTGACCAATGGGAACGCAGGCTCTGGGTACGAGATTGCGCCTATCTATCTTGCACACAATGTTACAAAAAAAGTTTCGTGAAAAATTGCATTGTGCGTCCAGGCCTTTTGAGGGCTAAAAGGTCAGAAAGATATTATGACATGCAGTACTTACAACCCAGTTGTCCAATGTGCTACTCAAAAATGTGATTCCTTCATTCTGTCGACCCATCATCTCAAGGACATGAGCCTGCGCATGTGTTGACCAGCAGTCACGAGGATTTAATTCAAGACCCTGTAGAAACAAAACAACTTTCAGAAAACACTGATTACAATAAAAGGGACTAAACATTGATATAGACACACAAGTACTGTGACAATTAACTACTTACTAATCAAGCCAAATACTGCAAACAGTACTAGGTTAACTGTAATCTCTCTAAATCTCCCTCTCTCTCTCTTCATACCCTAACTTACTGACAAAATAAATACTGAAAATTATACTTAATATTCATTCATTTATTCATTCATTCATTAAATTATCTATTTATTTAATTATTTATTATTTATTTATTTATCTATTTTTGTCTGTTTATTTACTCATTCATTCATTCATTCATTCATTTCTTTAGTTATTTATTATCTATTTATTTTTCTATTTTTATCCATTTATTTACTCATTCATTTATTCATATTTTTCATTTTTTTATTTATTTAATATTTATTTAATATTTATTTATTTATCCATTTATTTATTTATTTACTTGGCAGCAGAAGAACATATAACTAAGAGACTGAAACACCTTGAGATGTGGACAATTAAAACTGAAAGAATGGAAACAAGTTAACACAAAACTGCCAACCTTGAGAGCACTTTTCTCTGCATCCTGGTGCATGTTGGTTTCTACCAGTCCAAAGGCATGCATCCCATATAAATAACTAAACAAACAAAACTAACACTTCAATGTACAGTACAGATTTGTTCTCTGAGTTTCTTTGTGCTTTAATCACTTTTTAGTTGCATGCTGACAGCAGCCGTGGTAACAAGTTGTAGTAATAAATAGAACTAGCTAGTGCATGTCAACAACTGCAAGCAACAGTGATAAAAGTAAAATTCCTGCAACTGTCATCTAGTTGGACACCCTGGACATCCTGTTCCTGACTGTTTTGCACAATGGAGTGTACATACTGCACATACACTGTGTTGCACACAGTGGGGGGTGGACACACTGTTTGGCACAATAGGAGTGGACATACTCTGGACACAATGTTGGCAAACAAAAAATTGCAGACAGTGACTTGTATTGTGTGTCCAGGCCTTTGTTTACTTGGAAATTGTAATGAAATTTATCTTCCTCTTTGACAACTGCTCCAATTTCCCTTTACTTGCAGAAGAAATGAAAAATGGTGCTGCTTAGGTATGCATATATAAAGTAGCATGTGCACCAACGCTCTAGGGTGGTGAAGGGGAGGAGGAAAAAAAATTGGGAAGGGAGACTTGGAGAAAGCCAAGAAAGGAAAAACTTAAGCTACAGTAGTATGTCACGGGCTATGTCCATGTTTCCCTCTCCCCAGTCCCTCTCCCATCCCCCCCAACCAGGTGGCAAATATAAAGAAGGCTTGCATACCAGTAAAGGGGTGTGTCTGGTTTCCACCTGGGCATCACACTTGCAACTGAATCTCTCATCTGAGACTGGAGTCCAAAATAGAAGTAGGTGTCATGAGCCATCTTCAATGCAAACATGTCTGTTGGGTGATCTGTCAGGATTTCTTCCCATGTCAGACAGGCTGCCATTGTATCTCTGTTTTATTGAAAAAGAATTCACAGACAAATATGCATGATGACAATTGATATTATAACTAGGTAAACACAAAATATATTTAGAAATTTAACTCAAATAATTTGTAGCAAGTTTCTTGATGTTTGAATTAATTAAACTTACAGGTTTTATATGAGTTAAAACATTCCTTTTTTACACTTCATATGGTATTTTCCATTTATATATTAAGTGTAAAAAAAAAACACCAACTTTCTAGACAGTGCCTAAATATTATGATGAAGATTAGCTAGTTTTTTTAGGCAAGGCAGCAATTATTACCAAAAATATTTATGTGGTCACACAGAAAAAAACAGACAGGTGCCTGTATGTACAAACAGCTGGAATCTCCACACATTTCCTTACGAAAGGACATTTGTGTATCATGGGCACTTTTCTTCAGCTCTTTATAATAAAGATGTAGTTCTTTTATATAGCACACCACATGTAATCTCAACACGCTTTTAGCTCTCTGTGGTCCACTTTCAAGAGGTGCCACTGTTAAGGCCAAAATCCCTCAAATAACAAAATTAATCCATACAAGTATTCTGCTTATACACATACCCATCAGACCACTGTTTTACAGCCTTAGCATGCAGTTGCTCTCGTTCAGTGATGTTGCCCTTGGCAACCAGCTCCTTCAATGTTGCCATGCCTTTCTTCAGTTTGGGGTTAGTATCAACATCATAGGTTGTGGAGATAAGTTCAAGTCCATTGCTTATAACATGCCCCATAACTGAGCAAGTAAAAATACAGGTTTTTCAGGATCTATATCAGCTATGGGTGTCACTGGACATGACATTCACACTTACTTGTCCATAAAAGCAGTAAAGAGATTAGAAATTATTTGTGCAAAGCATGGCTTGCGAGGTTGACAACAGTGGGGCAGTGCGTTACTCCCTATATAGGGATGTGCTATGCCATAGGATGATATGGCCTCGTTTCTGTAACGTACCGCCATTTTATTACACTCGCCCCAGTCCCCCAACAGAGGGTACTGGATATACCACAGTTTCCTTATACAGTATGCAACTCACGAGTAGAGTCTTAAACACTGGGAGTGGTCGTTATAAGGGACCGGTCATTATTTACAGAGGAGGGGCTGGTGGAAATGAGAAATGTGGTGCACAATTTTTGATGACCCACCCCCCTTTCCACATACATTCTCTTATAACAATAATGCAGTGTGTGCATGAAAAATAATGAACCCGCCCCCCATATTTCCACCAGCCCCCCCTCCACCAGCTTCCACCAGCCCCCCTAAATAATGACCAGTCCCTAACAGGATGTTTCAGTGATTTATTGTTAATATGCTCTATTTTGATTTGTTCTACACAGAGCGCAGAGATAATATTATTGCCAAATATTTGTAGCAGTGCCACAAACAGGGTTAAGGGTTTTAGGCACTTCTGATATCTGTGGCAGTCATTCCTTATTTCAGTGCCCCAACCCTCTCTGGGGCTGATGCATCCACTGCAGATATCATTTGACATGCAGAATACAATTTTACTCTAGCTATCCTGAGTAAACCTCTTTATTGTTTTAGAGTGCTTTTTCTCATGACAGACCAAATTTGACAGGCCACTACACAGTATACTTCATTCTTTTAATTTTAACTTCTTTGGATTGTTTTTTACCTTTAAAAAGACTTTAAAGAAAGCTAGCACTTGTTTAATCACTTATATTAACAAAAATATTACAGTTGTTTTCAAATTGTAGTCCCTTTTCTGAATTTTTAAATTAAACCCTATAATAGTAGCTGAATGGTTATTTTACTGCTTGCAATCAGATCGAACCCTTAATTAAATATTAAGCTCTTACCAAAGTCAGGATCTGCCTTGAGTAAATCACTAAGAGTGTTTTCTAATCCACCAACACTTGGTTCTTCATACCAACCAGTATACTGGGAAAAATAAGTGTTTTACATTGTAGGTAATGTTGGAATGCTTGCCTGGCTATAAATATTTAGTCACCTTGTAACTGATCACGACACATCAAAACCACAGGGAGCCCAAGCAATGATACAGTTCAGTTATTTCACTCCCCCTCCCAAATAAATGCACCCACACAAATCACATATAGCTTTAATAATTAAAGATAGCTAGCCTAAATAGCCAGGCTGGTTAGTCTTTTAAAATGAGCAAGCTCCCTTTTAAGCTCCCTTTTTAACTTTTAAAAAAGTTTGAACTTGAGTGATTGGTGCATCTCGATCAGGCCTCATGACTTAGCGTAAAAGACAAAACACTATTAATTAATAGGTGTTTTGTCTTTCACATTGAAGCATGGGACCTCCTGCCATAGATCAGTTCATGTCTGTGTGCATGTTAACACACAAACATGCCCAGAGGCCACTGGCCACCTGCAAAGATATATACATTGGACAAACAGGCAGAAGACTTAACAATCTGCCCACCTTTGTCTCTTGAATTAATGTAAAACACATCTCTCTATAATCTTATTTTTTGTAAACTTAGAATTCTTTAGCATGTAAATTTCAGTTTCAGTATTGATGATGATCGCTGGAGGGCAGTTGAAATATTAAACAACAAAACTTGTCAATTAAATTATATGCATTTCTTCCTGTTCTTTCATTCATATTCAAACTTTATACCCACACAAACATTTTTAATCCAGAGTTAACTCTTATGAAAACTATCAAATGGTTCAAATCCTGAGATAAGTGCTAGTAATTGGTCTCAGCCCTGGAACAATTAAGCCCAGGAACCAGCCCTGGACTGTTAATTAATAGATATAAGAATGCTTACGTACATATTACATGTAAATATCTTCTCATTACTAAATATCCTTCAGGGTTTTAAAGGGTATTATTGTTAGCAATAATAGTTTTTATGTTATCCCTCATTTTGAATGACTGATGTAAAACAGTGGGAGGCCTGGGGCCGAGATGTTGGAATTGATTATCTGGTAACCCCCCTCTAGGGGAGCTTTGCCATGAAAAATTTGAAAAGTAGGTAGCTTCATTTTTCAGTTCTTGGTTTTCATTTGCAAATTTTTAGCGGTAAGATTGTTTTATTTGCGTTCATTTTCATTCCACGCTATTTTTAACGTTTTTCTCTCGCTTTCTTCTGTCAATATTTTCTTCATCCGCGTGTCGTGACTTTGTTTTTACAATTTTACTAATGTGGCAGCTTTGTGTTCGTGATTTTTGAATTTCGCGGGCAAGATTTTTTCGTGGCTAACTCTCGCCCCTCAGAGATTTTTAAGGCCATTTACTCGTTCCAAGTTTCTGAAGTTTGTCCGGAGGATATCACAATGTAGTCGATCAACGAGCTTCAGTGGTGTTTCTCTCCGAAGTGCTATCTGTTCATGGAGTCAACATCGCAGTTTTGGCGGAATGGCTGTGTCGCGCAAAATGATATGGTTTTTACTTGAGCTGAAACAACGTCTTGTCCCGAGGTAGTTGGCTTTAGAATTTACGTCGTACTTCAGTGTGTTGGTAAGCGTGGTTGAATCATTTGCAGTTGACAAAATATATGCATTATTTGTTGAAACACAGTTCTTGACCTTTCACTGTGGAGACAGTGTAAGTTATCCTCTTGTTTTTTGTTACTAATTTTTTTCGCTGAGTACTTAAGTTCTACACCAAGGTTGATGACTTTGGTTGTCAGAGCAATAAGTTTTTGGAAACGTTTTAACACTATGCGAATAATATGATTTATTGAAGCGGGAAAGTGGAATAGGCTCTCCATGTGGCGCTGTGTGTCCCGAAAGTGCTTATTTTTCTTGTCTATAGTTCGTTTCTGAAGACTTGGTGTTTATCTGAATAATAATTTTGACCAAGAATTAAGAAAAGATTTTGCTTTTAATTGAAGGATGTTATAGCGTTCATCGGGTTACGGTGGCCGAGACGGATATTACATAACTATTTGAAAAGCGTCATGTTGTGATACTGGATATCTATTTGGTTGGTTCCCAAATAGATGATTGAACAAATATTCTAATGAAAGATTATCCGTTTGATAAAATTTTTTCAATAGAATGTTCTGTGGTTTTCAAGCACCTTTTGAGAGTGGATTCATCAGCTGATTAAGACAGATTGAGACTCAACAATATGCTCTTTATTGAGTTTCAGATCTGCAATTTTGAAAGCACTTATATAAAAATGTCTGGATAAAAATGGTAAACTATGCCTTAGTTACCAACAAGGGTAAAGTCAACTTTTAAACCTATTAACCTATTTCAAACATTTAAATTATGAATTTCTTTCATTTATTCATGCAATTATATTTCAAAATGTAAGTACATTCTATTGGATGCTTTTGCAGTATATTGTATTCATTTATCCTTCAATATTTACTGCTCAAAGGTTTTTGGAGTATATGAAGTAAGTATGCTATGAATTATTTATTTATATTTGTGACTTTATGGTTGTGGGAATGGCTTTATACCAGGATATCCACAATCTGAGGTGACACTAGTTGTTACAAAGTTATGATTGTTGGAATGGTTCATTGCCAGGATATCCCCAATCTTTATTATATTTATGGTTGTGGGAATGGCTTTATACCAGGATATCCACAATCTGAGGTGACACTAGTTGTTACAAAGTTATGATTGTTGGAATGGTTCATTGCTAGGATATCCCCAATCTTTATTATATCAGTTTATGGTTGTGGGAATGGCTTTATACCAGGATATCCACAATCTGAGGTGACACTAGTTGTTACAAAGTTATGATTGTTGGAATGGTTCATTGCCAGGATATCCCCAATCTTTGTTGTGTGGGCTTTTGCTATGATAATCCAGCATAGCCCTTGATTTATGTTGCTATGGTAATTCAGCAACTGTCATATTATTTTATGGGTTTTTGCTACGATAATTCAGCTTAGCCCTCTGATTTGTGTATTTTTGATGGTTGCTATGATAATTCAGCAACTGTTATAATGTTTATAGGCTTTGTTATGATAATTCAACATAGCGTTTGATTTATGACAATTATTTTGTCCAATTGCCTTTAGTTACAGGTCAATGCTATGATAATTCAGCAGAGTTCCTGTCGGGTATATTGGATTTTATTATTTTGCAGCACTAAGGGGTGGCGTATAAATGTACCGGCGACACTGTGTTGTAATGTCTGCCAAGTCACCCTGCTGCGCTCATGTTG